>CM053274.1:71524148-72059533 GCA_028583415.1 Protea cynaroides
GAATGGAATGTAGAAGCAGCCCATAGGACCCCAAACATGAAGAATGAATTAAAAGTATAAATTGGACGGAGTGCACCGAGGGTCACACCCGGGGTCGATAGGCCATCCGGCCCTAGGTGTTTGACCATCGACCCTCGGTATTCGGGAAGTCGGGAATGGGGGAGGGTCGATAAGACCCATCGACCCTAGCATCGACCCTAGCATCGACCCTCGGTTAACGAATGGTATTTAAATTCAGAATTTATTCTAATTAAATTTTGTCGACTTTGTTAGGTTTGCTAGCAATATAATAACATTATAACGGTGATTTTAAAGCTTGAAAAAGTATCTTATAGCAAGCTAAGGTGAGGAACCAGAACTCCAAACTAAATTGGTTAATAATAAACTATTTTCTTTTTCTTGAGTCATATGCCATGCTTGATTCTATGCGAATATGTTTGTAATGTGCATACAGCATGCCATCCAATATTTCTATTACTTGTTCATGCATATTTACTTTATCGTTATAACATGATGATGATGATGATGATAGGAATAGGCATGTGCTTGTATGTGTGTGGTTGATGTGCTTGATGCGAGCGAGTATCGGGGGAGGTGTGATGAGACGTCAATAAGCGTTAACCTTTGGCGGGTCTCGGTACTTTAGCTCTATCTCTAACTCAAGTCTTGTGCATTGGCATCGTCGTATCGCCATTACTTTAGTAAGAACTATTATGTCGTGAGGGTATCGGGGAGGTGGTCTCGGTCCTTGTAGTCTCGACTCTACCGGGGGCCTTAGCTCTATCTCTATGGACATTACGAGGGATCTTTGGGGTGAGGCCTTGGATACACTTTTGGCATTAGGATTGGTTAGTTGCGAGCCCGGGTTTGCAGCCCTCGCCAACGAGGGCTTACATGTTGGTATGGCACTATATAGCAATATACGTAACCTTTGTTATATAATATTCATGATTGGGTGCATGTGAGTTGACGATAAACGTGATCTTCGGGTAACGTCACACACTCGTGTATAGAGGCGGAGTCAATAAACGTGACCTTTGGCTACCTCAACCTTTCTATTGCATACTGCAAACTTTAAACCGGACCAAAGATATAAATTGATGTGCATGCATATGTATTGTTGCATTGTTTTGGCTACTCACTGAGCCGTGATGTGTGCTCACCCCTCGACGTCGAATATTTTTAGTTGAGGATGCAGGTTATACCGTTGAAGACTATATGAATGCGTCTGCGTACGGGAACGTGGCAGCCATGGAAGTTGGAGCTGAAGCGGATACACACGACTCCTCTTGCGAGTGCAACTTGTGTGTATTTGATTAGATATTTTATAGGTTTCTTTATTGGATTTATTAAGACATGTATTTGGTATTTAAATATTTATGTCTCATTTGAATACAGAATAATTTTCTATTAAATTATTAATATCATCTTAGTTTCTCAGTTCATCTTATTATAAGACTTCCGCTATTGTGTATTTACTCTGATTATGATTACGGATGTGTGTAAGTTTGGATAACGCGGAGATAAATTTTTCCTTGCTGTAGCTACTTCCTCGGCTTAGGATAATTTCTTGAATAATGCCCTACTTGATCGCAGTTAAAACATTTGACTCCACCATTGGCCTGCTTCAGTTGCGGTTGAGTTGTTGGAGTAGTCTTAGATGCAACATTGAAGCTTTGAGTACGAAAGGATTTAAATGCCTTGGAGTTCCCTCCATTAAATGAGTTTCCATTAGGCCTTTTGATACCCCTATTTTGAGCAAAGTAGCTCTCCCTTTGGCTTGATTCCAAAACTCGAACAATTTGTACCGCTTCATTATAAATCTTCTTTTCTAGTCCCAGTACATGCTCATGAATGCTTCCCCTAAGTCCCACGAATGCTTCCCCTAAGTCCCATGATGAACCTTCGAGTTTTGATATTTTCCTCCTGTATGTTAGAGGGAGTAAAGAAAAATAACTCTTCATAACGCTGCTGATAAGCATCTACATACATTTGTCCTTGATATAGACTTAGAAATTCTTTTTCCATCTGGTCACTGAAACTCCTGGGAAAGTACTCCTCGAAAAAAGCTTCTTTGTAAATAGCCCAGGTCAGTTGGGTGTGCTTTGTCAATAGATAACTTCGAGTAGATTTCCACTAATGGTGTGCATCACCTTTCAGCATAAAAGTGACACATAACACCTTTTCCTCTTCATTTACAGTCATCATCATAAAATTTCTTTCCATCTTGTCGATCCAGTGAGCTGGCCACAGAGGATCCGACGGCTTGCCATTGAATTCCTTAGGCTTCATCTTTAGAAAACATTAGATCAATCTGGAGTGATCAGGTTGATATTGAGTGTATGCTCCATACGTAGGCGGTTGGTACTGATAGTTACCCTGGTTATGTCCGCCTTGCGGTGCCTCAATATTCTGCACTTGAGCTTGTAACACTAGTGTTTGAGGTGCTTGTGGTATCGTGTTGCTACCACTAGGTACGGTACTAGCTTGCCCTACAGGTAGAGGTGTTGCATTTGCAACTGGAAAAACAATTCCCATAGCAGCTTGCATGTTGGCTTGCATTTGCTGTATCTGTTACACTTGTTGTGCCAAATCCATCACCACAGTAGTCAAATCCGTAGGTGGTGTAGGTTAGTTGGTTGAGTTGGCTTGTGGGTGAACATCCTGAGGCACAATACCTTGATTCCCAACATTTCCTTCTTGTGCTTGCTGACCTTCGTTGTCATTGGTTTCCATAGGTGGTGGAAGTCGGTTTGCTTTCTGTCTTATTTGGCTAACTCTTCACCCAACCATTTAAATTCTTGGATAAATGGTACTTGGAAAGGCTGTACATGTGAGACAAAATAGAATGGTAGTATTAGGTTAGTCTCACAATGGGAAGCGAGAGAAGAAACAAAAGCAACAAGCAAAAGTTCGAACAGAATCAAAAGGCAGACAACAGTCAGTCATACGGTCGATGGCCAACGGTTGCATGTTGTGCGACCATAGGTTCGACCACCAAATCCCTGGCAACTTCCCGAGACCTTATGGTCGATCATACGGTCGATGACACTGTCGATCATTTTTGTAAGACCCGCACGCCACGAACCCGGCCTAACCTTACATTTTGTGTCGTGAACCATCTACATATCATGGTTGAGCCAAGTAGACCAAGTGTGTGAAGAAACCCAAGACCCAATATGAAAATTTACCCAAAAATAGTCAAAATGAGGGTAGGGTCGCATGTTTTAACAGGCAGGTCCGACTCTCCCATCGATCCTCACCATCGACCCTCAACCATGGGTCGCATGGTCTATGAGTTGTCCGACCCTCCCATCGACCCTCGGTACTCGGGAAAAACAGCACGAATCGAAAATTAGAAAACCTTCCTAATTTCGATTGGAACCTTTCCTAAACTCAATGGGACTTATTTTGGGAGGTTTTGCCCTATAAATAGGATGTCCCTAAGCCTCTTTCACTCCTTTTACAACCCTAATTGGATTGAGAGAAAGAGAAGAGAAGGAAGAGAATAAGAGAAGGAAAAACTTGAAGAAAATGCTAAGGAAGAAGAGGAAATTCGGAGGAACTTTGAATCTCAGCAAAACTAAGGTATGAATACATTCCCCATGATTTATTTAAGACTTTAGAATGGTTTATGAAGAGGATATGACTTAGAAGAAACCCAAATCATCCATCCATGGTTATGTTTTTATGGAAAACCATGGAGAAGATCATTAAAACCATGTAGGTGAATAAAGTATAGTTCTAAACCATAGAACATGTATAGAATGGATTGTGGAAGTAAGCCATAGGACCCAACCATGAAAGAGAGAACGAAATCTGATATTTTTGACTCAAACCATGGAGGGTCGCACCTAGGGTCGATGGCAGATCCGACCCTAGCATCGACCCTCAGTGTTCGGGAAGTTCAGATTAGGGGAGGGATCGCACCCAGGGTCGATCATGGCTCCGACCCTACCTCCGACCCTCAGTTTACAGAATGGTTTTTAAATTTGGAATTAATTCTAATTAAATTCTATCGACTTTGTTAGGTCTTCTAGCAATACAATAACAATATAAAGGTAATTATAAAGCTTGAAAAAGTATCTGTTCGCAAGCTAAGGTGAGGAAACAGAACTCTAAACTAATTGGTTAATAACAAACTATTTTTATTTTCTTGAGTCCAATGCTATGCTTGATTCTATGCGAACATGCTTGTAATGTGCATTCAACATGTCATCCAATATTTCTATTATTTATTCATGTATATTTACTTTATTGTTTATAACATGTGATGAAGATGATGATAGGAATATGCATGTGAATGTATGTGTGTGGTTGGTGTACTTGATGCGAGCGAGTATCAGGGGAGGTGTGATGGGAACGTCAATAAACGTTAACCTTTGGCGGGTCTCAGCACTTTAGCTCTATCTCTAACTCAAGTCTTTGTAAGCACCCCATTTTTGCCACCCTCCGTGTAAGTGAACCAATATGGCAGGTTTCTGACCTTTAATCCAAAGATTTATGATTTTTCACTGAATCCCACAGTAGGGTCATGGGCTATTATCTGCAGGAATGCATAGGTCATAGAATTATCTTCGAAACGAGACCAGAATTGCTTAATTCTGATATCAAATGAGGAAAATATGATCATTTTAGTCGGATGATACATATAAGGGAAGTTTCTGAAATTATTATAAATAATAATCCCAGGGGCCTTCATGCAAATTATCCTAAGTCAGATTGTTTGAATTTCAAATCATCATATCTTGATCATCCGACATCGGATTCGGATGATTCCAAGACCATTATTCTTCATTCATGATGTTCTACAATGTGGACGTAAAAAATCCCGGGTAAAAGTCACCAGTGGGTCTCATGCCAGCTTGCATGCAAAATTATCGTTAGAACTTCAAAGCTTCATATCTTTTTCGTTCTACATCGGATTCAGATGATTCCAAGACCATTATTCTTCATTTGTGATGTCCTGCGAAGTGGACATGGAAAATCTCGGGTAAAAGTCTCCGGAGGTTCCCATGCAAAATGGTCAGCCAAATTATCGATAATTGATCCGCTTAAACTTCAAAAATTCATAAGTTGACCATTTTACTTCCAAATGAGGTGATTCAAGTTCCTATATTCCTCATTTTTAATGTTCTACAAAATGAACGCAAAAAAATTTGGAATAGAGGCCATCGGAAAATTTCATGCGGGATGACATCGAAAATGGCCCATGGAATGACAAAGAGCGAAAATCCAGTTAATTTCAGTCAATCCAGTCAACTCAGCTCAACCCAAGGTAGTATTGGCCCAACCCAGTCAATCCGGACCAATTCATGGTGGCTTATATGCATGTATTTCTTTTATATATTATTATATAATGTATAATATATTGTAATATATCATATAATATATACATATATCTTATATGTATATTATATTATATGTATCAATATATTGATATTATATAATTATATATATATATATATATATATATATATATATATATATATATATATATATATATATATATATATATATATATATATATATATGTTTTATATATAGAAAACAAAGAATCCAAAGAGAGAGGAAACTTGAGAGAGAGGGAAATTTAAGGAGAATTCAAAAGATTTTGTTTTGAGAAAAGGAAAGAAAAGAGAGAAAAAAATCTTTTGGATTCAAAAGATTTTTGTTTGGGCATATAATCCAAAAGAAAAAAAAAGAATCCAAAGATGGGAAGGGAAGAGACGTCCAAGGTGGAGAGAGAAAAAAAAAAGAAATAGAAAAGGGAGAATCCAAAAGATTTTATTTTGAGAAAAGGAAAGAAAAGAGAAAAAAAAATCTTTTGGATTCAAAAGATTTTGTTAAGGCATATAATCCAAAAGAAAAAAATAAAGAAAGGAATCCAAAGTGAGGAAGGGATGTCCAAGAGGAGATAAAAAAAGAAATCCAAAAGATTTCGGTTTTGAGAAAAAGGAAAGAAAAGAGAGAAGGAAAGAGGAGGAGAGGATTTTCTAGAAGAGGGAGAGATAGAGAACGTGTGGAAAGGAGAAGTGGAAGAGAAAAAGGAAGGAAAAGAAGAAAGTAAAGAAGAAAAAGGAAGAAAAAAAGATTTTTCTAGAAAAAAAAAAGAAAGGAAAGAAGGATCTTCTAGAAAAGGAGAGAAAAATTATAAATAGGCAAGAGAAGAGAGAGGAGGGGTCTTTTTCCAGACCATAGAGAGAGAGGAGAATGTGGGTGAGGGAGAAAAAAACGTGAGTGAGAGAGAGAAAAGAAAAAAAAATTGGAAGAAAAGAGAAGAAGAAGAAAATAGAGAAAGAGAGAAGGAGAGAAAAAAATGAAATCCAAAAGATCCACTAGGATACTTACCCACATTTTGACCCAAATAGAGTTATCCATTTCGAACTACGCGGATTCTGATTCCTAGGGCAAACCCTAGGATACGTAGGCCATTTGGGAGAATCCCAAATTCGGATCCACACCTTAGTCCACTCGGACTATCCATAGATCCACTAGGATATCCATTCCCATTTCAACCCAGTCCCGAACTACGCGGATTCTGATTCCTAGGTCAAACCCTAGGATACGTAGGCTATTTGGAAGAAACCCAAATTCGGATCCACACCTTAGTCCACTCGGACTATCCATAGATCCACTAGGATATCCATTCCCATTTCAACCCAGCCCCGAACTACGTGGATTCTGATTCCTAGGTCAAATCCTAGGATACGTAGGCCATTTGGGAGAAACCCAAATTCGGATCCACACCTTAGTCCACTTGGACTATCCATAGATCCACTAGGATATTTATCCACACATTTAGTCCACTCGGACTATCCATAGATCCACTAGGATATTTATCCACATCTTAGTCCACTTGGACTATCCATAGATCCACTATGATATTATCCACATTCTAACCCAAATGGGGTTATTCTTAGATCCACTAGGACTATCTATCAGTCCACATGGACTATCCAGATCCTAACCCATAGGATTTCTCAGCCTTTCAAGCATAAATTTCAACTTAAACAAAGAACTTAATCATGCACAAGCATAAATCACAGCCATAAACTTTAATCACACCTGAACTACGATGGTGAACCTGATTTTCGGAATAATTCCGTGATACGTAGGCAATCTGATGGATACAGATTCGGTTCAATGATATCAAACCCCTTGGTTTGGTTTGGCTTAGCAAATAGAGTCTAGCATAGGAAAGGTATAGGAGATCGATTTCGATCGGGCGGTTTGGGTGCCTAACCCCTTCCCATAACCGTAACCTGACACTTACCCAATCTCTTATGGACTAGAATTCCAATCTAAGGGTCATGAGTCAATCGAAGTCTTACCTTGGGGTGAGATTTCACATTTATAAGGTCCTAGACCTAAATCTAGGTGGCGACTTCTAAAGATTTACATCTTTGTCCTCACAGTGGCGACTCCATTGGGGATATAAATGTCAAACTTCTAAATGAAAACTTTCCTTGTGTGAATTGGATGCTAGATTTTAGGATACTATATTTATGCTTGTATATTATTGCTTTGGGGGGAATGGGTTCAGTCACACATTCGTGCGAGTAGCCGAATCGGGTCCCATGCATATGGGACAGCCCGCTATGCGAAACACACAGCCTTGGCCTGAACTTTGTGAGACCACGACCGGCGAGCAGCCTTTAAGGAGCGTTTCTTGGGTCCGCCTGAGAATGCGTTATGCTACTCCACGTCGCTTGGATCCTTGCAACATAGTATATAAAGGGATTGGGGGCCCATTATTCATCGAGCATTTGGTGATAGGTTATCCCATCCTCGTCAAGGTGGCCTTTTCCGTCCTAACCCAGATTGTAGCCCAATGTTTGTTATTTTTTGGTTTATCCCTGAACCGACCCAGTAAAATCGGCTTAACCATGACATCTATGTTCGAGACGTCAAAGTTCTGCCCGTTTTTGTCCTCGACTGGTCAACATGTTAGATTCTACACGATGAACATCTTGAACTCTCACCCATTGGGAGTATGAGGTATGTATACACCTGTTCTACATCATAGTAGACGGTCACTATACACCCTCCATTAAGTAAGCTCGAAGTGTCGAATCTCTCATTGTTAACACGTCGATTTCAAAAAATGAACAGAAAATCCCTGTCAAGACATAGATACCATGGTCAAGAAGAAATTTACTACTTTGTTCATCTATGAACCGCTTTTGCTAACCATCCCTAATAAGGACGACGGATTAATATATCCATTTCAATTTTATCGAATTCGGTAATCCAATTGGCGGACCTTGGTACCACTGATTATCCATTTCGGAATCATGAGGTCCCAAGACTGAACACATGGCTTAATCAAATTCAATTAAATTGACTTGGATAATGTTTACCCAATCTCCCTTATGAGGGATCTAACTCTTGTTTGGTTGAGTCATCCTTGATTGTGCATGTGACTTCTTCCACTCCCCTAGATGTCTAGAATCTTAATATTCCTCCATTGGATTTCAATGCCTTTGGAAAAGAGAATCAAACTGCAACTATATCCACCCTTTAGGGTGAGAGGCCCCTACAATTAGGGAATTGTCTTGATCTCCCATCTTGAGATCCATCCATATTATCTTTCTAAATGAATCAATGGAAGTCATGAATCTAGATCTTGATTGAACATCAAATTTTATAAGAAAGAAGGAAAGATTCAGCCCCTAGGCAAATCCAATCATAGTTCCCGATTCACCTTTGAATTAAGGAAAGATTCAGCCCCTAGGCAAATCTAATCAAAGTTCTCAATTCATCTCTGAATTAAGGAAAGATTCAGCCCCTAGGCAAATCCAATCACCATTCTCAATGTACCTCTGAATTAAGGAAAGATTCAGCCCCTAGGCAAATCCAATCATAGTTCTCAATGTACCTTTGAATTAAGGAAAGATTCAGCCCCTAGGCAAATCCAATCATAGTTCTCGATTCACCTCAGAATTAAGAAAAGATTCAGCCCCTAGGCAAATCCAATCACCGTTCTCGATTCATCTCTGAATTAAGGAGAGATCCAGCCCCTATCCAATCATTGTTCCCTATTCACCTTTGAATTAAGGAAAGATTCAACCCTTAGGCAAATCCAATCATTGTTCCCTATTCACCTTTGAATTAAGGAAAGGTTCAGCCCCTAGGCAGGTCCAATCACATTCAGTTCATCTTAGTATCAAAGAAATATTCAGCCCCAGATTCAATCACCATTTCTGGTTCATCTCAGAACTGAAGAAAGGTTTAGCCCCTAGGCAGGTCCAATCATCATTTTGGTTCATCCAGAATCAAAGAAATATTCAGCCCCTAG
Source organism: Protea cynaroides (assembly GCA_028583415.1). Classification (NCBI taxonomy): domain Eukaryota; kingdom Viridiplantae; phylum Streptophyta; class Magnoliopsida; order Proteales; family Proteaceae; genus Protea; species Protea cynaroides. The sequence goes on from CM053274.1 coordinate 71,533,450, forward strand.
GCAGGTCCAACCACCATTTCTGGTTCGTCTCAAAACTGAAGAAAGGTTCAGCCCCTAGGCAGGTCCAATCATCATTTTGGTTCATCCAGAATTAAAGAAAGATTCAGCCCCTAGGCAGATTCAATCACATCCAGTTCATCTCTGAATCAAAGAAATATTTAGCCCTAGATTCAACCACCATTTCTGGTTCATCTCAGAATTAAAGAAGGGTTTAACCTTTAGGCAGGTTCAATCATCACTCCCAGATCATGCTATAATGAAGGAGGCATTCGGCCCCTAGGCTTTTTCACCCTTCACCTCTTGTTTAGGTTCTGATTCATGTTGGAACTAGGAAAAATTCCATTCATTTGAATTCAATTAGCCACTAGGCTTATCCAACCATCAACTTTGGTTAGGGTTCCAGTTTATGTCGAAACTAGGAAAAGTTCCATTCATCTGAATTTATTGTCCAACCATCAACTTTGGTTCAGGTTCAGATTCATGTTGGAATTAAGAAGAGTCTCATTCATCTGAATTCATTTAGCCACTAGGCTTATCCAACCATCAACTGTGGTTCAAGTTCTGATTCATGTTGGAGCTAAGAAGAGTTCCATTCATTTGAATTTAATCAGCCCCTAGGCTTGTCCAACCGTCAACTCCAGTTCAGGTTCTGATTCATGTCGGAACTAAGAAAGGTTCCATTCATATGAACTCAATGTGAGCATGAGTTAGCCTCTAGGCCTGTTCAATCATTACCTTTGGTCCATGTTCCACTTCATAAAGGAATCAAAGAGAATTTCAGTCATTCCATCATCTCTAGCAATTAGATTCCAATCCATGATTGTCATCCTTGGCCTCTATCAATCGGAGCCCAACTCAAGCAATCCTTGCCTCTAGCAACTAGAGCCCAGTCCATGACTCGAATCTTGATCTCTATAAATCAGAGATCAATTCAAAGTCAATCTTGATCTCTATCAATCAGAGATCAATTCAAAGTCAATCTTGATCTCTATCAATCAGAGACCAATTCAAAATCAATCTTGATCTCTATCAATCAGAGACCAATTCAAAATCAATCATGATCTCTATCAATCATTCGAGACCAATTCAAAATCAATCTTGATCTCTATCAATCGAGACCAATTCAAAATCAATCTTGATCTCTATCAATCGAGACCAATTCAAAATCAATCTTGATCTCTATCAATCGAAGATCAATTCAAAATCAACTTGTATCTATCAATCGAGACCAATTCAAAGTCAACTCTGTTTCTATCAATCGAGACCAATTCAAAGTCAATCTTGTCTCTATCAATCGGAGACTGATTCAAAATCAATCTATGGCTCTATCAATTAGAGCCCGATCCATGTCTATCATAGCCCGAGTGCTATAAGTTAGGATCACTCATCAAGAATGGCGAACGAGGAGGATTTCCCATTGCTTGTCAATAAAGATCAATTCTAGATTAAGAGTCATCGGGGAAATCATGAACCTTCGGCTATGATAGTGCTATCCCATTGGCCAGGAAAATGCTAGAATCCAAAGAGTTGCCCTCATATTTCTTATTATTCAAAGAGAGGAATGGAATTTTCCCAAGCGGTAGGGTAGACCAAAGATGAGATCCAATGTGCCCCAAGCAAGGATAAGAACCGGAATGGTCCAATGATGAAACCCTTAACCCATAAAGCGGGGCATGAACCGGATTGAACTTAGACCCAAATTGAGTGCGATCGATGAGGAAAGCCAATGACCCCCCAATCGGGGCATGAACCGGATTGACCTTGGGCCTGGAATTGGGTATGGTTCAATGAGGGAAAGTCATGAGCCCTAAGCTGGTCATAAACCGGATTGATTTTGGACCCAAATTGAATGCGGTCTAATGAGGAAAGCCATTATGCCCTAAACTGGGGCATGGACCAAATTGACCTTAGACCCAAATTGAGAGTGGTCTAACAAAGAAATCCATTAAACCCCCCAAGCCAAGGTATAAATTAGTCCAATCTTGGATTCAAAATGGTGTAGTGCAATGGCGATACCCCTTGCTCCATAAGCTGGGGCATAAGCTAGAATGGTTTTGAACTCAACTAGAAGTGGTCCATTGATGAATCATCAAACCCCAAACCGAGGCATGAACCAGAGTAACCTTGAGCTTAAAAAGCAATAGTCCGGTTTTGAATGGATCCCAAACTAAAAAAAAAAAGATGGAAAAGGTAGGTATCTTGCACCTATTGATAGAGGGGCATGATGAGTCCTGCTATTAGAGATCTGAAGGAAGACTTATTCCCGCAACGTCTATGCCACCCGGCCTCTTGAGAAAGAAAGGTCCAACTCCGTGCGGGAAAGCTTTAAATGATCAATCGAGAGACACAAGAGTAGTCTCAAGAAACATGTATTGGAGAAGCTGCCATTTGTTCTATCTCGTGAAAAGATTCCAAGGAAAGCATTATATAATAACGGATCATATCAACAGTCAGCCAATCAGGACAAATGAGTGGAGGACAGATGTGCCACCAAGAAGATGGAAATACCAAAGTTCTTACAAAGTATATCATCTGCAAGCAAGAGATACATGATGAATGATCAATCTCAAAATCAAAGAATGAGGTCATTGGGATACCCAAAAAAAAAAAAAAAAAAAAAAGAAAATTCAAGCCTATGTTTTATCTACATCAATAATGGGAAGGTAGTCACATCAGATAGAAGGTGATGATAAACATCCAGAGGATAGCATACGGATTCACCATTCGGATAAAATCGGATACTATATGAGCAAATCACAAATGCTCATAAAAGAGTGCTAGTTGGGGCAAAGACGTTCTATTTGATTGGAAATGTTTGGAAGAAGAAGATTCAAATCCAATATTGAAATTCAGGATTCAATTTCGCGATCAAGCGAAGCACTGCATTATGTGGCCTTCACATCCAAAAAAAAAAAAAAAAAAAAAAAAAAAAGAAAAAAGAAAAAAAAAAGAGAAGAAAAGAAAATAGTAAGATGTTGAATGGCATTGGAGCTTGACAGTAAGCCAATTGTCCCTCTCACTTCAAGAGGATGATAGTTCCAACCAAAGCCTGACAGCAAGTTCGATCATTCGTCGAGATTTACAACATGTTGGACCGGACTTTTGATTTTGGCCAATTACATCCCGCCTTTACAAGAGACGATCTCATCACTTCTTCATTATCAGAGAAACATTTCTCATCGGCATTAGACTCTCTCTCCCGTCTATCAATCTGACGGCTTTCCAAGGAGTCTCTATCACAAGCCCTTCTTTTGATTATCAATTTTTATGGCATTGTATCTCATGATCATGTCATCATTTTATGTATAAATTCATAAATCTGGCTGGAACTCTCATCTGTCGTTCATTACATCCGACGGCTTCCCAAGGTTCCCATAAGCCCTTCATTTCTCAAGCCAATAAAATGGGATCTTCTCGGTAAGATAAACACATTCTACATAAATAACCAAACACTCTCCCAATGGTAGACCCATGTGGACAGTTTCACATCAGTCCTCTTGGACCTTCAACATCAATACTTGTCAACAAACCTAAAGGTTTCAGGCCCAGATATGATCGTGACTGATTCGAAATCTCGATATAGCTTGTTGGGACACGTGTTCTATCTGAACATCTCCAAGAAAGGAAAACATAATTTGGCACCATTTTTAATCTTGGTGTGGGACTGCATTTCCTTAAGATCACTTTTAGTGATGATTCAAATAGCTGCCCGCCTATCAATACGTACAGATGTCAACTTAAACAGTGGGACAAGGCTACCCATTTGTCAAGAAGGTCATGCAATTCGAATTTCCCTAAGGGTTTCAAACCATTGGATATGACCATAATTTTGGCAATATCCTCACCATATCGGGACTCCTTATTCAACCCAAGATGGGGTTTGCAAAAAAGAAGAAAATGAAAAAAAATAATAAAGGGAAGAAAGGAAACCTCGAGCGGGAAAGGCAACCCGAGAAACCTCAATGGGCAACCCATAATACCTCAGTGGGGATAGGCGACCTGATGCAACCCTAAAGCATTGCCCTCATTGGCCCTTCATAGAAAAATTCAGTGGTTCATGTAGACAAGTGTCATACCAGTTTACCCTCCATAAGGATAGGAACCCCTCTTGCTCTCCAGTGAATCATACTTGGAGGAGTTGAACAAACCATCATCTGTTGGGCTTCATAGCATTGGCTTTCGATAGAATTCTATCTTCAAATCCTTTGGTCATGTTAGGGAGAGAGAAAATTCTCATGGCCTAGTTACGGATGTAGCCAAATTCATCAAATCATCAGCTCTCTCATTTTTCAAGATTCAAGAAGGGCTTATCTAAGAAGTCACTTCCTGCAATCAATCTGTCAATCTTCCCTTGACCTCGGAAGCATGGTCAATTCTGGATGCAATCCAGATTCAACCTAGTTCTAACTCTGTTAGATTGCCTGTTTCTTTCTATCTTGCCCTAGCACACTACAGTAGTGGTCTGTCACAACATGCAGACACTAAGGCATAGATATACCTTATGTAGAGGAATTGAACTTGATCATGAGCATTACATCTAGGATCCATTGTCTAGTCTGAAGTCACTGACTTTCCTAGTCAATAGAAGTAGGTCCGTCCAAGTTGGTTTTTACCAATTTCTCATCAAAATTGGCACAACAATATTGCAAAGCCCTGAGCTTTTCATGAGCCTAGATCAATGGCCAAACCCATGTCACATTTCATCGCCGCTTGGCTGTTCTACCAATTTGGTCTACCATAATGCACAGTCAAAGAATTTAGTTGACTAGATGCCCCTCGACAGTTTAACACCAAGGTCAATCAATAAAATCACTTTGGTTAGAGACTGTTAAGCTCCCCTCATTCTTGTTCAAAATCCTCGCTAGAGTTTCTTTCAATCCAAAATCCAACAACATCAATGTTGGCTAAAGAAAATCATCACCTTCAAATTACATGGAACCCTTCAAAGGGAGTAACCAAGTCATCCCTACCATGCTGAAATTGAGTCAAACTTTCGCATACGGATCATAAATGGAAAATTTCAAATCTAGGTATCATGCCAGCGATGTCCATGACACCATTTCCATTGATGTCATGTTTTATGCCTTCACCAATAAAGCAGGGGCAAAAAACCTTGGAAAACTGCCAAGGAATTCACCATCATTTCAAATATGTCCAGCACTTTGTAGGTTCAAAGTCAATAGACTTCCAAGATGGGTCAGATTCCAACCCTAACAGTTCAAAGTCAACAAAGCCTTCCTGTATGGGTCACTTTCAAGCATCCTAAAGGTTCATAGCCATAGAGCTTCCAAGAAGGATATTCCTATTTTCAATCCCAAAGGTCCAAAGTTGGTAGGAACTGCCAAGATGAGTCATTCAGTATCACCCTATAAGTGATCTTCTGAGTTCCTGTTCATTTCAAAATCAATAGCAAATTCCTCACCCTAAAAGTGATATTCTGAGTTCTTGCTCATTTCAGAATCAAATGTAGAGCCCTAGCTCATTCAAAGATCAAGTCAATCTCAGCCTATATGGGAATCAAATGCAAAGCCATAGCTCATCCAAAGTTCAAATCAATCTCAGCCTATTAGGGAATCAAATGCAGAGCCCTAGCTCATCCAAAATTCAAATCAATCTCAGTCTATTAGTGAATCAAATGTTGAGCCCTAGCTCATTCAAAGATCAAGTCAATCTCAGCCTATATGGGAATCAAATGCAGAGCCCTAGCTCATCCAAAGTTCAAATCAATCTCAGCCTATTAGTGAATCAAATGTAGAGCCCTAGCTCATTCAAAGATCAAGTCAATCTCAGCCTATATGGGAATCAAATGTAGAGCCCTAGCTCATTCAAAAATCAAGCCGATAAGTGAATCAAATGCAGAGCACTAGCTTATTCAGAAAAAACAATCTTAGAATCTCAATCAAAAGAGCCTCAGAGAAGATATCAAGTCTTCCATCCAGACAAATCAAGCCGAGCCCAAGCTCATGCAATCAGCCTTGTATTCACAGCCTAGCTCCATACAAGAAGAGGTTTATTAGCCTACAAATGGATCAAGCTGGGTCCAAGCCCGCACATACCTTGCATTGAGTTCCACCTCAGCAAGAAGAGGTTCCCAGCCTACAATTGAGCCTTGTATTCACAGCCTAGCTTCATACAAGAAGAGGTCTATCAGCCTACAAATGGATCAAGCCGGGTTCAAGCCCGCACGTACCTTGCATCATGAGTTCCATCTCAGCAAGAAGAGGTTCCCAGCCTACAAATGAGCCTTGTATTCACAGCCTAGCTTCATACAAGAAAAACAGTTACCAATCTTCCAAGAAGAGCAAACCTTCCGGCCAGTCGAACTACGTTCTGGGCTTGATTTCTAGGACACCCTTAGAATACGTAGGCAGTTTAGGAAGAATTACCCTAAGTGCAGCCCAATAAACAATATCACTCATACCCCAAAAATGTGGTTCTTTTATCTTTAGCCTTCAACTGATAACAATCTCGACTAAAGAGGGGCATCTGTAAGCACCCCATTTTTGCCACCCTCCGTGTAAGTGAACCAATATGGCAGGTTTCTGGCCTTTAATCCAAAGATTTATGATTTTTCACTGAATCCCATAGTAGGGTCATGGGCTATTATCTGCAGGAATGCATAGGTCATAGAATTATCTTTGAAACGAGACCAGAATTGCTTAATTCTGATATCAAATGAGGAAGATATGATCATTTTAGTCGGATGATACATATAAGGGAAGTTTATGAAATTATTATAAATAATAATCCCAGGGGCCTTTATGCAAATTATCCTAAGTCGGATTGTTTGAATTTCAAATCATCATATCTTGATCATCCGACATCGGATTCAGATGATTCCAAGACCATTATTCTTCGTTCATGATGTTCTACAATGTGGACGTAAAAAATCCCGGGTAAAGTCACCAGTGGGTCTCATGCAAGCTTGCATGCAAAATTATCGTTAGAACTTCAAAGCTTCATATCTTTTTCGTTCTACATCGGATTCAGATGATTCCAAGACCATTATTCTTCATTTGTGATGTCCTGCGAAGTGGACGTGGAAAATCTCGGGTAAAAGTCTCCGGAGGGTCCCATGCAAAATGGTCAGCCAAATTATCGATAATTGGTCCGCTTAAACTTCAAAAATTCATAAGTTGACAATTTTACTTCCAAATGAGGTGATTCAAGTTCCTATATTCCTCATTTTTAATGTTCTACAAAATGAACGCAAAAAATTTGGAATAGAGGCCATCAAAAAATTCCATGCGGGATGACAATGAAATGGCCCATGAAATGACAGAGAGTGAAAACCCCGTTAATTTCGGTCAATCCAGTCCAACTCGGCTCAACCCAAGGTAGTATTGGCCCAAACCAAGTCAATCGAGGATCAATTCATGGTGGCTTATATGCATGTATTTCTTTTATATATTATTATATAATGTATAATATATTGTAATATATCATATAATATATACATATATCTTATATGTATATTATATTATATATATCAATATATTGATATTATATAATTATATATATATATATATATATATATATATATATATATATATATATATATATATATATATATATATATATATATATATATATATATATATATATATATATATATATATATATATATATATATGTTTTATATATAGAAAACAAAGAATCCAAAGAGAGAGGAAACTTGAGAGAGAGGGAAATTTAAGGAGAATTCAAAAGATTTTGTTTTGAGAAAAGGAAAGAAAAGAGAGAAAAAATCTTTTGGATTCAAAAGATTTTTGTTTGGGGCATATAATCCAAAAGAAAAAAAAGAATCCAAAGATGGGAAGGGAAGAGAGCGTCCAAGGTGGAGAGAGAAAAAAAAAGAAATAGAAAAGGGAGAATCCAAAAGATTTTATTTTGAGAAAAGGAAAGAAAAGAGAAAAAAAAATCTTTTGGATTCAAAAGATTTTGTTAAGGCATATAATCCAAAAGAAAAAAAAAAGAAAGGAATCCAAAGTGAGGAAGGGATGTCCAAAAGGAGAGAAAAAAAGAAATCCAAAAGATCTCGGTTTTGAGAAAAAGGAAAGAAAAGAGAGAAGGAAAGAGGAGGAGAGGATTTTCTAGAAGAGGGAGAGATACAGAACGTGTGGAATGGAGAAGTGGAAGAGAAAAAGGAAGGAAAAGAAGAAAAAGGAAGAAAAAAAGATTTTTCTAGAAAAAAAAAAAAGGAAAGAAGGATCTTCTAGAAAAGGAGATAAAAATTATAAATAGGCAAGAGAAGAGAGAGGAGGGGTCTTTTTCCCGGACCATAGAGAGAGGAGAACGTGGGTGAGGGAGAGAAAAACGTGAGTGAGAGAGAGAAAAGAAAAAAAAATCGAAAGAAAAGAGAAGAAGAAGAAAATAGAGAAAGAGAGAAGGAGAGAAAAAATAGAAATCCAAAAGATCCACTAGGATACTTACCCACATTTTGACCCAAATAGGGTTATCCATTTCGAACTACGCGGATTCTGATTCCTAGGGCAAACCCTAGGATACGTAGGCCATTTGGGAGAATCCCAAATTCGGATCCACACCTTAGTCCACTCGGACTATCCATAGATCCACTAGGATATCCATTCCCATTTCAACCCAGTCCCGAACTACGCGGATTCTGATTCCTAGGTCAAACCCTAGGATACGTAGGCTATTTGGAAGAAACCCAAATTCGGATCCACACCTTAGTCCACTCGGACTATCCATAGATCCACTAGGATATCCATTCCCATTTCAACTCAGCCCTGAACTACGCGGATTCTGATTCCTAGGTCAAATCCTAGGATACGTAGGCCATTTGGGAGAAACCCAAATTCGGATCTACACCTTAGTCCACTTGGACTATCCATAGATCCACTAGGATATTTATCCACACATTTAGTCCACTCGGACTATCCATAGATCCACTAGGATATTTATCCACATCTTAGTCCACCTGGATTATCCATAGATCCACTAGGATATTATCCGCATTCTAACCCAAATGGGGTTATTCTTAGATCCACTAGGACTATCTATCAGTCCACATGGACTATCCAGATCCTAACCCATAGGATTTCTCAGCCTTTCAAGCATAAATTTCAACTTAAACAAAGAACTTAATCATACACAAGCATAAATCACAGCCATTAACTTTAATCACACCTGAACTACAATGGTGAACCTGATTTTTGGAATAATTCCGTGATACGTAGGCAATTTGATGGATACAGATTCGGTTCAATGATATCAAACCCCTTGGTTTGGTTTGGCTTAGCAAATAGAGTCTAGCATAGCAAAGGTATAGGAGACCGATTTCGATTAGGCGGTTTGGGTGCCTAACCCCTTCCCATAACCGTAACCTGACACTTACCCAATCTCTGATGGACTAGAATTCCAATCTAAGGGTCATGAGTCAATCGAAGTCTTACCTTGGGGTGAGATTTCACATTTCTAAGGTCCTAGACCTAAATCTAGGTGGCGACTTCTAAAGATTTTCATCTTTGTCCTCACAGTCTTGTGCATTAGCATCGTCGTATCGCCATTACTTTAGCAGAACTATTATGTCGTAGAGTATCAGGGGAGGTGGTCTCGGTCCTTGTAGTCTCTGACTCTACCGGGGGGCCTTAGCTCTATCTCTATGGACATTCTGAGGGATGCTGGGGTGAGGCCTTGGATACACTGTTTGGCATTAGGATTGGTTAGTCGCGAACCCAGTTTGCAGCCCTCACCAGCAGGGGCTTACGTGTTGGTATGACACTATATAGCAATAAACGTTAACCTTTGTTATATAATGTTCATGATTAGGGTGGATGGGGACGACGATAAACGTTAACCTTCGGGCGGACTTCCACACCCTGTGTATAGAGGCGGGGTCAATAAACGTTAACCTTTGACCACCCAACCTTTCTATTGCGCATTGCAAACTATAAACCAGACCAAAGATATGAATTGACTGCATGCATATGTATTGTTGCATTGTTTTGTTTACTCACTGAGCTCAAGTTGAAGAGCTGACCCTCGCGCGTGCAATTATTTTTAGTTTCTGATGTTGTAGGTACTATGATTGAAGATTATGTTGACATGTCAACATATGAACATGTGGCGGCTATGATGAGCAAGCTGTGGAGGACGAACATGGTTCGTTAAGCGAGCGTTTCAACGGTGGATACGTTTAGTGTTTAGTTTGTGTATTTGGATATTGTAATATGTATTAAATTATGTTTTGGTTAGTTGAAAATAAATGGAATATTAATTATTTATCATGATTAGACCTCAGTTCATTATCTGTAAGACTTTCGCTATTTATTTTATTACCTCTGATTAATGTGGAATGTGTTTTGGTTTATCATATGTGGGATAACCTTTTTTGAGATCCTTGTTGAACCGTTGGTTTATTGACGGTTCATCACACCATTTTGGTTAGTCCAGAATTGGGGTGTGACAACTTGGTATCAGAGCTCTCTCAAGCCTTCCCATGAAACCTGAATACTTCCACTAGAGTCCATGAACTGAGTTAGGATAAATTAAAAGTTTTAATACAAACACACAATAAACACCTGTGTTGGTTGAGACAGAACTTAACAAGACAATAATGTACATATAAAAGGTGGAACCATATATATATAATCAAATAGAAAGAGAAGACCAAAATTATCCTAATAAATAAATAATATAGGGTATTATCTATAAGTTGGGTAATTATCCAAGTATACAAGGATATAGTACAGTAGCAAGAAGGGAGCTTCTGTAAAGTAGAAAATTAAATACCGAGTTGGTACTCACAAGATGTGAAACTCGATGTATGACAAAGGAAGGAGATAATGGCTAGTAATGCCTAATTCCCTGCAAAGGTAAAGGGAAAGATCTCGGGCCGAATCCAACAGAGATAGTAGAATAATGTCCATACCTTAAGAATAAGAGTAACTACAAGAAGATAAAGCTATACCCCTGGGTAACATGGAGACTCAGAGTGAAATCCACTACATGCTAATCCATTAACCACTGAGCATTAAGATGAGGTTACAACTTGACCCCATCACTATCAGGGTCGAGAATGGGTAATGAAAACTCATATGAGCAGATGCTAGATAATGATAATCAGATTAGAGCGAGTCAAAGGAGGTGAACAACTAGGCCACTCCAGCCAATCTACCTGTACTACCAAATACCTTGGTTATGATTGTCATAAACTTGATCCAATAAAATACAAGAGCAACAACAGATGAGACCGACTATGGAAGTTGCTATGTAAATCACTACCCAAGTTGCTGATGCTACATCAATACCTCCGGGTCAAACCAAGTATGGTACCAATTGGTAGCATCATTGTACCCCAACACCTGTTAGCCATAATACGGTGCCTACCACATAGCAAGTCCCAGTAATGCACACCCCAGTGCAGAAGTTTGGTGCACAACAAGTAATATATCAAGGTGGTTACCCTTATCAGCCATCGATGTATGAGATAGCTGCATCCTGACACAATGATCCGACCAAGGATTTAGGAATATTTTCTGAAGATTAAACCTCAAACGTTTTCAGCAAGGATTTAATCTATTGTAGCCATATGATGAGAAAATTTATATAGGATGCGGTGCATTATTGATTTACTCTTATGATTATAGATGATGCACATACCAGATTTTAATTTCTCGGACCTTGACAGGATACCTTCTTGATTTAACCTGTCAATTGGAGTTATAGATATTGTTTCTTTAGTATTAGTCCTGATTATACCAATCTGAACCATTCTCATGATTGACAACATGATCAGAGATATGAACTGAATGAACAGTTAAATGTTTAATCATGTTGAGCATACATCTACAGATTTATACTTGATTTACTGATGTACGAAATCTTTCTCCAGATTTACTCCTGTAGTGCCTTGACCAATGGCATTATATATTCGATAGAACTTGTAACCATGAGGTTAAGAATTGTAAAACCTCTATTGCATGTATTTGGACCACCGTGCAACTTAACGATCTTTTGATGCCGGTTGGATTACTACAGATTTACTCCTGATTCTTTAAACCTAGGTTCACCAGATAAAACAAGTGTTTGTCATTATGCTAAATCGACGAAAGAAAGTGAATCACTTTTGGATGAACATTTTGATTCATACACTCCTTGACCTTTGATGATAAAAATGTTTAGTGATAATGGAATTATTGGAAGAAAGATGATTAAATTCAGATTAAATGTCATAGCCAATGAACCTCAGATGAAGTAATAGAGGATTTGTTTTGAGATTGCTAAATGGATGGATATGAATCATGTCTATAAAAGAGTGCACGAGAAAATGTGGGAACTATTAAGAGTAGCCAGTAAAGAAATAGATAGCACTAAAGTAGAGTTAAGGATGGCTATATCGGTACGAATTTTGACAAGGTAGAAGATTCCTAAAGGTAAATTTAAGAGTGGATACAAGGATAAAGTCATGACATAAGTAGTACTCGATTTAATACAATGATAATTGAGTTATGCCCAATGTTGAGTGATTGATTAAGAAAAGACCAAAAGAGTTTAGATGAATTAATGAATTTATAAGCATATACCCTAATGCTTATAGATAGACTTGGGATATGATGTAACAATCACAAGATATTTTTCGAGGTATATGAAAGAGAGATCAAGATAGAACAGAAGTGATAAAGGAAATATAAGCTAATGAACTTTTCAAGATATGAGATTGTTAGCAATAGTCTTTGAAAATCATAAGAGATGAAAGAACTAGACAAGCTCTTAAGACCTTATACCAGATTTTGCTAGTTCAAGCCCTTTGGACTAGATGTTGTATGGGATGAGTGTTACGAACAATGTCCAAATCTTATGGATGAACATAATTTGGACGCAACCTAATTAAACTTGAGATGACAGACTTTGACGTCATCTTCGGAATAGACTGGTTGTCTCAACACTCTACAAAGTGATTATGTGCATAGAAGAGGTTATCATTTAAGAATAAAGATGACATATAATTTGGTTTTATTGGAAGCATATTGCCTAGTAAGCAGAAGCTGATCCTCTCTATGCTAAAGGCGAAGAGATGTTTTGAAGAGAAAGAAGTTGGATATACGGTATCTACGGTACACGTTACCAAAGAAGCACCACAGATGGAAGGTATTGATATGATGCATAAGTTCTCGATGCGTTCTAGGAGACTTACCTAGGTTACCATCTGATCATGCGATCGAGTTCGTCATCGACTTGTTACCAAGGACGATACTTGTGTCAAAGGCACCTGTAGAGTAGCTCCTACGGAGTTAAAGAAATTGAGACTCCACTACAAGAGTTATTAGACAAGGGTTCTAATCGGCTAAGTATTGCATCTTGGGAAGCGCCAATAAAATTCGTGAAGAAGAAGGATGGTAGTGTTGTCTGCGTATAAACTATCGAGAATTTAACAAGCTCACGAATAAGAATCGATATTCAAAACCTCAGATTGATGACTTGTTTAAACAGTTGCAAGAAGCAAAGATATTTTCTAAGATTGATCTTCGATCAAGATATCATCAGCTGAAGAATTTAGACAGCGATATCTCAAAGATAGCTTTTAGAATCAGGGTTCCAATTATGAGATTTCGATTATGACGTTTGGATTAACCAATGCCCTTACATCTTTTATGGAGCTGATGAACTGGGTGTTTCATGACATGTTGGACACATCGGTCATAGTTTTTATAGATGATATTTTGGTTTATTCCAAGAATGAAGCAACTCATACAACGGATTTTAGAACAGCTTCACAACAATTGAGAAGGGAAAAGCTTTATGCCAATTCTAAGAAATATGAGACCCGATTAAACAAAGTGATCTTATTAGATCACGTAGCGTCATAAAAAGGAATAAAGTTGACCCTATTAAGATAGAAGTAAACATATGGTGAGAAACACCTAAAGAATATTGCGAAGATCAGAAGTTTCCTGGGTTAGCTGGTTATTATAGACGATTTTTGGAGGACCACTCTAAGATCGTAAAACCTCTTACCAAGCTAACCAGGAAGGGAGAGGAATTTATTTGAACCTATAAGTGTGAAGAATGTTTCCAGATTCTAAGGTAAGGTTGATATCAACTCCCATCTTGATCATTTCGGTACCAAGGGAACCTTTTACCCTATCCATCGAAGCTTTCGGATTGGATCTAGGATGCGGGTTGATGCAAGGTAGATAAGCAATTGCACATGCTTCAACAAAAATTGAAGGAGCATGAAAAGAATTACCCTACTCGTGATTGGGAATTACCGGTGAGGAATTGTGTAATCAAGCTTTGGATACATTACCTATACAGAGAAAAATTTTAGATTAAATCGGTTACAAGAGTTTATTTATCTCTTCACCAGAAAGAGTTGAACATGAGTATAAAATAGCTGAAATTGCCCAAGGATTAAGACTATGATATTCAGTATCACCCGAGCAAGGCTAATGTAGTAGCTAAGGCCTTACACAAAAAAGGGATTATGAGGTCTGAAGAAGGACCGAGTATAAATGTTGCCTTATGTTCTGCAGCAACAGATTCAGATTTGGAAAAAAAAAAGTAACATATAATAGAAACTAGGGATGATCCAATTAAGCGAGAACTTATGGATGAATTTATGGAGCAATAATTCTTCGCTTGCGTTCAGTACATTAAAGATCAACTCTAAATTAATGGATGAAGTAAAAGTAGTAATTTTGTTAGATCTGTATATAAGAACAATGCAAGGAGATTTGGAGAAAGGAAAAACCAAACCTGACTTATTTTGGATGTGGAGACAGTACTCAGATACAGTGGTAGATTCTGAATACCTGAAGATAAAGATTCGGATGTCAGGAAGAGGATAATGATAAGAACCCATTGTACTCAATATTTAGGACATCTTGGAATACCAATATGTATCATGAGCCGAAGAGATTGTATTGGTAAAGAGGAATGAAAACGAAGGTGGTGTAATGCGTGTTCCAGTGTCTAGATTATCAGCAAGTAAAGGCTGAAAGACAAAGACCAACATGGCTTACTATAATACCTATCAGAGCCAGTCTGAAAGTGGAACTGCATTACAATGAACTATGTCACCAGTATACCACTGATCGGTTGACGCAGTTTGGGTGATTGTTGATCGCATTATGAAGATAGCTTATTCCATTGCGATACAACCTCGGTATGCTTTGGAGCGGCTAACTAAGCTATATATGGATAGTATTGCCAGATTGAATGGTATGCATGAGAGCTTAGTGTCGGTCAGAGGCTTATGCTTTATCTCAAAGTTTTGGAAGGATCTATAGAAAACAATGGGAACGAAGTTGAAGTTTAGTACCACATTTTACCTTAAACCGACGGATAGTCGGGGCGGATTATACAAATCCTAAGTGATATGCTCCGAGCTTGTAAAATCGATTTCAAGGAACTTGAGTTGAAAAGGTACCGTGAATTGAAGTTGTTATTAAACTACCATGTAATGTTACCTAGGAAGCAGATACGATAGAAATGTCAAATTCCTTTTCTTTTGGAATGAAGTTAGTGAATGAAGAGTTTTAAGACCTAAGTCAATTGCAGAAAACTATCGAGTGGCAGACAAGATCAAAGAAAAGGGCCAGGATAGCTCAGGATTGTCAGGCGAGACACCAAGACCTTGAGTTTGCCATAAGCGACAAAGTTCTTTTGGAGATATCACTTATGCATGGTTTTAAAAAATTCAATGAGAAGGGAAAGTTGTATTCTATATATGTGTTGGATTTTATAAACTTTGGGGAGACATAAAAAAGTTGTATATCAATTAGCGTTACCGCTATCCATGTCTAGTGTGCATGATGTATTTCGTGTGTCTCTATTGAAGAAGTACATTGGAGATCCATATAAAAAGTATTGACCACGGAATCACTAGATTAAATAGGAGATTTAACTATTGAAGTGGTACCAGCCTAGTTCACTAGTTGAAATGTATAACACCTTAAAAGCATGGTATCAATTATACGAAGATAATCTGACGAAGACAAGACATGGAGAAGACGGCATGGAAAGAAGAAGATGCAATACAGAAATAAAATTCCCACCTATTGACTCCGAAGTAAATTCAAAATTTGAGGATAAAATTTATTTTAAGGATGGGGGAGTTGTAAGATCTGTACTTTCAAATTTCGAGGACGAAATTTCTTTTAAGGGTGGTGGAGTTGTAAGACCCGGACGCCACGAACCCGGCCTAACCTTACATTTCGTGTCGTGAACCGTCTACATATCATGGTCGAGCCAGGTGGACCAAGTGTGTGAAGAAACCCAAGACCCAATATAAAAATGTACCCAAAAATAGTCAAAATGAGGGTAGGGTCGCATGTTTTAACAGGCAAGTCCGACCCTCCCATCGACCATCATCATGGACCCTCAACCATGGGTCGCAGGGTCTATGAGTTGTCCGACCCTCCCATCGACCTTCCCATCGACCCTCGGTACTCGGGAAAAACAGCACGAACCGAAAATTAGGAAACCTTCCTAATTTCGATTGAAACCTTTCCTAAACTCAATGGGACTTATTTTGGGAGGTTTTACCCTATAAATAGGACGTCCCTAAGCCTCTTTCATTCCTTTTACAACCCTAATTGGATTGAGAGAAAGAGAAGAGAAGGAAGAGAATAAGAGAAGGAAAACTTGAAGAAAATGCTAAGGAAGAAGAGAAAATTCGGAGGAACTTTGAATCTCAGCAAAACTAAGGTATGAATACATTCCCCATGATTTATTTAAAACTTTAGAATGGTTTATGAAGAGGATATGACTTAGAAGAAACCCAAATCATCCATCCATGGTTATGTTTACATGGAAAACCATGTAGGTGAATAAAGTATAGTTCTAAACCATAGAACATGTATAGAATGGATTGTGGAAGTAAGCCATAGGACCCAACCATGAAAGAGAGAACGAAATCTGATATTTTTGACTCAAACCATGGAGGGTCGCACCTAGGGTCGATGGCAGATCCGACCCTAGCATCGATCCTCAGTGTTCGGGAAGTTCAGATTAGGGGGAGGGTCGCACCCAGGGTCGATCATGACTCCGACCCTACCTCCGACCCTCAGTTTATAGAATGGTTTTTAAATTTGGAATTAATTCTAATTAAATTCTATCGACTTTGTTAGGTCTTCTAGCAATACAATAACAATATAAAGGTGATTATAAAGCTTGGAAAAGTATCTGTTAGCAAGCTAAGGTGAGGAAACAGAACTCTAAACTAATTGGTTAATAACAAACTATTTTTATTTTCTTGAGTCCAATGCTATGCTTGATTCTATGCGAACATGCTTGTAATGTGCATTCAACATGTCATCCAATATTTCTATTATTTGTTCATGCATATTTACTTTATTGTTTATAACATGTGATGAAGATGATGATAGGAATAGGCATGTGAATGTATGTGTGTGGTTGGTGTACTTGATGCGAGCGAGTATCAGGGGAGGTGTGATGGGAATGTCAATAAACGTTAACCTTTGGCGGGTCTCAGCACTTTAGCTCTATCTCTAACTCAAGTCTTGTGCATTAGCATCATCGTATCGCCATTACTTTAGCAGAACTATTATGTCGTAGAGTATCAGGGGAGGTGGTCTCGGTCCTTGTAGTCTCTGACTCTACCGAGGGGCCTTAGCTCTATCTCTATGGACATTTTGAGGGATGCTGGGGTGAGGCCTTGGATACACTGTTTGGCATTAGGATTGGTTAGTCACGAAACTAGTTTGCAGCCCTCACCAGTAGGGGCTTACGTGTTGGTATGGCACTATATAGCAATAAATGTTAACCTTTGTTATATAATGTTCATGATTAGGGTGGATGGGGACGACGATAAACGTTAACTTTCGGGCGGACTTCCACACCCTGTGTATAGAGGCGGGGTCAATAAACGTTAACCTTTGACCACCCAACCTTTCTATTGTGCATTGCAAACTATAAACCAGACCAAAGATATGAATTGACTGCATGCATATGTATTGTTGCATTGTTTTGTTTACTCACTGAGCTCAAGTTGGAGAGCTGACCCTCGCGCGCGCAATTCTTTTTAGTTTCTGATGTTGTAGGTACTATGATTGAAGATTATGTTGACATGTCAACATATGAACATGTGACGGCTATGATGAGCAAGCTGTAGAGGACGAATATGGTTCGTTAAGCGAGCGTTTCAACGGTGGATACGTTTAGTGTTTAGTTTGTGTATTTGGATATTGTAATATGTATTAAATTATGTTTTGGTTAGTTGAAAATAAATGGAATATTAATTATTTATCATGATTAGACCTCATTTCATTATCTGTAAGACTTCTGCTATTTATTTTATTACCTCTGATTAATGTGGAATGTGTTTTGATTTATCATATGTGGGATAGCCTATTTTGAGATCCTAGTTGAACCGTTGGTTTATTGACGATTCATCACACCATTTTGGTTAGTCCAGAATTGGGGTGTGACAATTTTGGTCGAATTGTGCGACCGTAAGGTTCAAAATCAGTTTTAAAACCTATTTTTCAAGATTTTCCCTCTCATTTCCCTTTCTTCTTCCTACAGTCTCAACTCAGCTCGCCACTACTGAGTTGCTACAGTATCAACTGTACGACCTTGGTGATTTTTCCATCGATCGACAATCTTCCTTTCATTCCTCAAGTTTTGTTCTCTACTCTTTTCCCTTTTTAAACTTTCATACCTAGGTTTTCACTCTTTATAGGGTTTTCATCAAATTAATATCTTTTTGACCATAAAAATTTGATTTTTATTAGGGCTATTGCTATTGGCTATCCAATGGATGAAAGACCTCAAGAAAATTTGAGTTTCATCGGTTAGTTTGGTAGAAATTTGAAAATTCATAGTTGTAACCTAAATTTTGGGGTTTTTCCCAAATGTCAAAATTTCTTCAAATCAAATCTACCAAGTTAAAATTTTCCATTGTATGAGCCTTGTAGGATGATTTGGAGCCTATGTAAGTCCTCCTGCCCAAATGTTTGGGTAAAAAGTGAGACTTTTTCCCATTTTACATCGTTATATTGCCCAAATTTTAAATTTTCTAGCTTGTTTTCCTTATTTTCTTCTCTTGCAGTTATCATGGTTCACACCAAGGTTCCTCGAGTCCATGACTCTAATAGCTTCAGGTCCGTTGAAGCAGAGGTTCAATATCCTCGATTTGATCGAAAGAAAGGGGAAGGGGGTTGATGTGTGAACTTAGCCCACTTAGCCCTGTTTGATGTGGAGAGGGCATTCGGTGATATGTGCGGGCTTTCAGTGATCCTGTATGAGGCTTGTACTCGCCCAAATTTAGTGAAGCAGTTCTAATATCACCTTCAAGTGAAGGGTGATCTAGAGGATGTGGATAGGGGTAGAGAGCTTCGGATTACCAGTTGGATGAAAGGGGTTCCTTTCTCTTTTAACTGTTTGGAGTTGGCTGATCTCCTAGGCATTTCCAAAGATGGACAGTTGGTCTACTGTGCACCAAGGGAGCCCCAGTTCCTATCTACACGGGTGCATGCAGAGATAGACAATCAGCTTCTTTAGGAAGACCGCTGGGGAATGAAGGCGGTTAACCTACGTCCAAAGCCACGGGTCTACTGTAAGATTATCCAGCATAATCTATTCCCTCAGGGTGGACACTACAAGATGGTCACTCAGCTAACTCAGTACATGCTATACTGTATCTGTACTAGGCAGCTTGTTTGTCTCCCTTACATCATCCTTCGGACCATGCACAAAGCTACGTTGCCTAACTCGAGAGGTAACTTGCCCTATGGACAACTGATCTCCACTTTGCTAGCGCATCTACAGGTGAACCTAGAGGATGAAAGGATTTTTGAGGACACCTTCTCAACTGACCTTGATTGGGAGGCCATCAGTAGGATGGGCATGAGAGAGATACAAGTCAGTGATGATGAGATTAATGCTATGAGACGTCATCTTACTTGGGAAGCGGCAGCAGATGCAGAGGCGGCAGCAGTAGCAGAGGCAGACGAGAGTGATGATAAGGAGGATGATGATAGGATGTACATGGATGTGGATGCTATACCTCCTCCATCACCGCAACATTCTATTGGAGCTGGTCCTTCTAGGACTTCTCACTCAGCTGGTCCTTCACGCCCACCATTAGATGACATAATGGCGCTACTATGTGAGATTCGTGAGGCTCAGCGTGCTACAGACCAACGGATAGTAGATCTGGCAACTAGTCTCCGAGCGACCCAGACTCAGGTAGCCTGGCTTGCGAGAGTGTATGCTGAGGACTATGATAGAGACCGTGAGGCACCTTCTCCTCCAGCACCCCCAGCTCCATGATACAATTTATTTCTTTTTTCCTTTTATACTACAGAGTAACTGCCCGGATTGTGGACCGTACTCTGATTCGGAGGTACATTTATCTTGTTCCCCTTTTTATGTATAAAATTTGTTTCCCATTTATATATGTGCATTATTCACTTTTCAGTTTATGTCTCAAACCACATAGATGCTTATGGTGTGTTCTTATTACAGTTTTTAAATTTTATCCTAACTCAATTCATGACTCATGTGGAAGAAATTAGGTCAATGGGTAGAACCTGGGAGGGCTCTGATACCAAGTTGTCATACCCCAATTCTGGATTAACCAGAATAGTGTGATGAACCGTAAATAAACCAACGATTCAATCAGGATCTCCGTTAGGTAGTACCCACCATATCAACCACACACACCTTCCACATAAATAATCAGAGATAAATAACAAATAAGTGAAAGTCTTATAGATAATGAACTGAGTGTCTAACAATGATATAATAATTATTTAATCCAATTATTTAATAAAAAATTAAGACATAAAGGTAAATAATCAGTTACATGTCCCAATAACCAAATATAGCTAAACTAATAAAAAAATGCACTGGTTGCACTCGCATGAAGGATCATGCGCATCTTCAACAGTTTCTACGTTCATGGTCACAACGTGTCCATACATCGACACATTCACATAATCTTCAACAGTAGGACCTGCATCATCAACTAAAATATTCGACGTTGAAAGGGTGAGCACACATCATGGCTCAGTGAGTAAACAAAACAATGCAACAAACATATGCATGCATTCATATCTTTGGTCTGGTTTTTAAGTTTGTAATATGCTATAGGAAGGTTTGGTGGCCCCCGCACCTCTATACACAAGTGTGTGAATCCACCCAATGGATCAAACACCATTGTCATCCCACATGCACCCACCATGGAATAGAGATAGAGCTAAAGTGTCCGGATCAAACATCGCCAACACTTTCCCTGATGCCCTACCCATACCAACACATAAACCCCTATTGGTAAGGACTTACAAACTGGGCTCGCAACTAACCAATCCTAAATGTCATCCAGTGTATCTAAGGCCTCACCCCAACATCCCTCAATACGTCCATAGAGATAGAGCTAAGGACCCCGACAGAGTCGAAGACTACAAGGTCCGATATCACCTCCCCTGATGCCCTACGATGTAATAGTTCTACTAAGGTAATGACGATACAACGATGTCAGTGAACAAGACTTGAGTAGAGATAGAGCTAGAGTCTAGTGACCAGGTCAAGACCACCATGCCACGTCCTCCCCCTGATGCTCCACTCACATCAAGCACACTAACCACACACACATAATCACATGTCTATTCCTAGCATCATCATCATCATCATATTATAAATAGATAGAAATAAATATGCATGAGTAGTAATTGCAGGAATATTGGATGACATGTGAGATGCACATTGCAAACATACAAGCATATAATCAATCATTGAACTCAAATAAATAAACAGTTTGTTATTATCCAATTAGTTTAGGTCTTGTTCCCTCACCTGTTAGCAAAACTTGATCTCCTTCCAAGCCTTGTAATTCTCTTTGAATTGATTTAATAACCTAAAAGTTATATGAACTTAAGTTAGGGTTCATATGTAACATGTTACAGTAGTCAAAAATTGAAATAGAGCATTGATATGCGTTTGATTAGTTCTATGGTCTCATACTATGTCGACCTTACTACCTACAATTGATACCCTACGGTCGCACCATATGCGACCGTACCTGCGACCATATGGTTTCTGAATTCTTTCTGAATGCCTATGGTCGATACTTTGATCATGCTGGTCATGTTATGGTCGACCGTAGCTGCGACCTGAAGACTTCTGGTTACCAACTACATTCAATTCGAGTTCTTCTTGGGTCAACTCCTCGGCTTTTCTATTGGGTTCATACTAAGGTTATCCTATGGTCATCATTAGTAATTTCTCCTCAACCATTATCACCAAACTCACCCCTTATGATTTGCCTTATGATTTACTCAAGGAATCTCATGGATCATACTAGTTTGACATCTCCAATCCCCCATAGAAACCTTATTCCATAGAATTTACATATTCAGGGATTAGGTTCATACCTTGGCCTATGGTAGATAGCTAAAATCTTCCCAGTAAAACTTTTTCCTTAGTCTTCTCTTCTTCTCCTTCTCTTCCTTCTCTTTCCTTCTCTTTCTCTTCCTTTAGGGTTTACTAATGTTCTAAAAGAGTGAAAAAGGGTTGAGGGACGTCCTTTATATAGAGAATAATTCTCCATATAGGGTTCTCCAATATTATGAAAGAAATCCCCCCTTGAATTAGGAAAGTTTCCAACTCGGAGTCTGATCTAGGGTCTCACGGTCGATGGCCTACGGTAGCAGAACCCGTCGACCATAGGGTCGAATACATCGACCGTAGGGTCCTGGATCAGTGACCTTTGTTTCTTTCCATATGGTCGACTGTACCTATCCAGGTATGCGACCCTACGTATACTTTTAAGCATTTTAACTCGATTCATACCTGGTTTTGTGATCCATCTTTACACGGTTGGTCCACTTGGTTCAGCAATGATGGGAAGACTTGGCACGACAAGGTTAGATCAAATTAGTGGAGTGCAGGTCTTACAGTTCTGCTTAAGTTGGGATTTCTTCCTCAGTGGGTCAAGCTTATCATGAAGTGTGTTTCCACTGTTTCCTATACCATATTGGTTAATGGTACAGAAAGAGGTACTATTATTCCCACAAGAGGATTGAGACAAGGAGACCATCTTTCCCCAGCTCTTTTCATCTTATGTGCTTATGCTTTATCCTCTTTACTCCAAGATGGTATGGAGAGTGGTGTTCTAAAAGGCATTAAAATTAAGAATCTGGCTTCACCTATTTCACATCTATTATTCCTTTTATTCTCTCAAGTTGATTTTGGAGCTATAAATCCATTGTAGGATTATATTGATATTTATTGCAGAGCATTTGGTCAAAGATCAACCTCCAGAAATCATGCTTGACATTTAGCTTAAATACACCTGCCAAGTTTAAAAGATGGTTTTCAAGGATTCTAAAGATTAAGTATGGAGAGGGACTGAATAAACATCTAGGCTTACCTGCTGAATTTTAATCTTCAAAGAAAGACTGCTTGATTGATATCCAGGATCGAACCCTCAAGAAAATGGTCAACTAGAAGAGTAAGCTGCTTTCCCATGCAGGAAAAGAAATTTTATTGAAATCAGTTGTATTGACTATGTCCAATTATGCGGCAACCCATTTTAAACTTCCAAACTCTTATCATAATTCTATTAGGAAGTCTGTTGCAGAATTTTGTTGGCATAATAATGGGAAAGATAAAAATATTCACTGGATCTCTTAGTCTAGATTGTGCAAATCAAAAGAGAGAGGTGGTCTGGGTCTTCGGGATCCCTATATTCAAAACCTTGCCCTTCTTACTAAAATGGCATGGAAACTATGGACTTCTCCCGACTCGACATGGGGAAAGTTGATGAATTCTATTATTATCCAAACACGGGTTTTCTTCATGCTTTAATCGGTTGTCATCCCTCTTGGGGTGGAGAAGTCTCATGGAAGGAAGAAATTATCTCCTTAAGGGTTTAATTTGGCAGGTGGGGTATGGTGATAAAATAAGGATTTGGGAAGACCAATGGATTCCTTCCATTAAAGGTTTTAAACAATACTCACCTAAGCCAATTGATTATACTATGGAGAAGGTTACGGATCTGATTGATTCAGTTAATCGAAGTTGGAAGGTGGAGATTCTAGAGAGTCTTTTCCCGATAGATATTATAGATGCTGTTGGAACCTTGGCCAAGTTGAGCAGTTTTGAGCAGTTTTGTATGTGTTGTCATTGTTGGCAACCTTGACAACCTCTGAATAGTTGGCAAAGTGGTATGGAGGAGAGAGAATGTCAACAGGCAGTGTGAACAGTCAGTGGACAGTCAGCAGGCTCCATGTGTGTTTGAAGACCAGATAAAAGAGAGAGAAAGAAGAGAGAAAAAAGAGAGAAAAAAGAGAGAGGAAAAAGAGAGAGAAAGTAGAGAGAGAAAAGAAGAAAGAGAGTAGGTCGGGACCAGGTGGGTCTTACCTGATGTAGCTTGCCACCTTGGCAGTCAGCCCAGGCCAGTATGGCTGAGGCTAGCAGCCATGCCCAACAGGCCATGCTGCGCATATAGCACAGCAGGACTAGGCTGTAGCAGCATGTGCCATGCTCAGCAGGAGGCCAGGCATAGTAGCACGCAACAACAGGTGAGGGGTGCAGGCCAGTAGGCTCGCAAGAAGTAAGCTAGTAGGCTTGCAAACTCGCAGGCCTCAAGGCATCTGTGCCCCTCAAGGCTCCTCTCCCATAACCTTAGTGTACGCACACCAGGTGTTCTACCATATGAGAGGAGAGAAGCACCGTTCGGTGAAGGTTGCATCGTAGTCGAAGGTTTTATAAAAGACCGATCATAAAGGTCTTTTGTAAGAATGTTAGGGGTACTTTGGTCAAGGCAAAAAGAAAAGAGCCGATGTGGGAGGCCTAGATTAAGCCACATCGTAAAGATCCAAATCTGGCGACTCAGATGGAGGTGGGCTAGTGTCTAGCGCATCAATTTTCATCAGATCCAGCCGCGTGCGCTCCCATTGGCCAGTCGCAAGTTAATATGATGAGCTGTGGCATATTAAAGATGCTCTGGGATTCTATGTTGTATGGGTGAATAAAGATGGTGAGGAGGATCTTGATCCTGTAGCTTGGATTATTGTCAATCGCAGATGAGATGATGGCACCGATCCTACTGCCGCAGTAGAATCCCGTGTAAACCTAATTGATCCAACTGTCAATTCTTTGAGATTCTCTCCTAGCCAATAGGCACTCGACAACGACGTATGGTACGTTAGAGGGCGACGGCTACAGTGTGCCACGACGCATAGTTTTAAGCCACAAAGATTCCATTTTAAATTATCTGAAAGAGAGACCATTGAGTTCTATCTCAACAGGATAAATGGCATCACCAATGCAATCAGAGCATTAGATGAAGAGATAAAGGAGTTACATGTCAAGAAGGTTCTAAGAACTCCGCCCAAGTTGTACAATGCAAAGGTGTCAGCACTAGAAGAACTATCTACCATGGACAGCTTGACCACTGATGATCTACAGGACATTTTAACAACATATGAAATGAGAATGGTTGATGAAATACCCGCAGAGAAGGAAGAAACTTTTAAAGCCATGAGAAAGTTGAAGATCAAAGAACCAAGTTAGAAATCAAAGGCAAAAGAGGTCAGTGAGTCTGATGACTCAGATGATGAGTTGATTGCCTATCTTGCCAGAAGGCTTTAGAAGAGAAGTAAAAAATATAAAGGTAAGTTAACACTAAAATACTTCAACTGTGGAGGCCTAGGACACTTTGCATCCAAGTATCAGAAGAAAAGAAAGTATATGAATCTGATGATGAAGACCCCAAGGAGAGTCATGACAAGAAAGGTAAGGGAAAATTCGTACCAAAGAAGTGAAGTCTGCGTACAAAGAAGAATAACCATTCCTCAAATGAATTAGCAGGGGATGATGATAGTAAGACTATTTTCATGGTCTTTCTTGATAAGGCTCAAAAGGAGAAAAACCTTCAGAAGAAAGATGATCTTGAAGATGAGGATAACCTTGAAGCTGAGCTATATTCAGCTCTTACAGATCTCAAAATTGAGAGGAAAGAGAATAAAAAATTAAGTGACAAGTGTGATGAGGCAACTGAGCTCATAACTCAACTAAAGGTCTCAAATGAAGAAGCAAAGAAAATTACAAATGATCTAAAAAATGCTCTATCCTTAAAAATAAATGAGTGTGCAAAGCTTGAGGAATAAATTTTGAGACTAGAAACAGAACTTACAAAGTCTGTGAGGAAGAGGAGTAGCTACATGAAAGCCACCACTTCATCTCCATTAGTGATTGACCAAGAGGTTGAGGATAACTAGTTTCAAGTGAAAGAAGAAGATAATATTCTATATGAGATTCTAAGCTACCAGAGGTTATCTCATATCAAGTTTGTGCTTGGATATGACAAGCAGACATCTTAGAAAGCAAAAGGGTCTTGAAAGCCCTATCATATTTATCAGAGCAAAGTAGAGAGAATCACATGTTGAGAATTACTCCAATAACAAGATTGACAAAGAAGGCTTCATTCAGTCAACAATCATAGGCAAGCAAAGTAAAACAACAATTCTAGTTAAAGAGAAAGTTTTAGAGGATATTGCTATGGGTGTGATGGTTATGGACACAGAGTTATAAAGTGCAAAAAACAAATTAGACAACCAGTGTTCACAAGCAGAAATAGATTTGCATCTTTGGTTAAAGGTGAAATTGAATGCTACAAGTGTCAGAAATTTGGCCATATAGTCAGAAACTGTCAAACAATTCTTCTATCTCAAAGGCAACCCAAAAGGAAAGTCAGAAGAAATCTTCTTAGGAGACAAGCTCAAAGAGAGGAAAGGTTGTGGAAGAAAGAGCTAGAGAACCCATCACAGAGAAAGAAAAGGTAGTGTGGGTTGAAAAAAATAAGAAGAGGAATAATACATCTCTCATTCTATAAGCGGCCTTAAAGCCAACAGTAAACCTTTGCCATGGATCCTTGATAGTGGATGCTTCACTCACATGACAGGTAACAAGAAACTTTTTTCAAGTTTGAATGTTGAAAAAGGTGGATCAGTTAGATTTGAAAATAATGATGGTGCAAGGATTAAAGGAAGAGGAACTGTCAATAATAACAGTAAAAAGTTAAAATCCCATAATGTGTTGTATGTCAATGGTTTGAAATAGAATCCTTTGAGTGTTAATCAGATCTATGATCAGGGCAATGAAGTAACCTTCACCAAGAATGATTGTGTGGTCAACAGTATTAAAAAGGGAAAGGCTGTGGCACAAGGGATTAGAACATGGGGAAACCTATATTTTCTTTTAGAGACCAATGATAATAAATGCTTAATGAGTCAGGATGATGAGAACTGGTTATGGCACAGAAGGCTGGGGCACATAAATTTTAAGAACCTTGCCAAAATAAGCAGACATGAGTCAGTGAGAGATCTCCTTCATATGAAGACTCCAGAAAATCATGTGTGTGGACCATATCAGAAGGGGAAGCAAGCAAGAGCCACATATAAGTCAAAGGAGTTTCATGTAAGCAAGCCACTGGACTTGATTCACAAAGACTTATGTGGGCCCTTGAGGACTCAAGCCATTGGGGGAGAAAGGTACTCCATCTTGTTCATTGATGAGTATTATAGGAAGACATGGGTCATGTTTCTTAAAGATAAGATCAAAGCCTTGGATAGTTTCAAGACATTCAACAAGAGAGTTGAAAATGAAACATGAAATACAATCAAGTATATTCGGTCAGATCAAAGAAAAGAGTTTACATGGAATGAATTCACAAAATTCTACAATGAAAGTGGAATAAGGATTCAACACTCAGCTACTAGAACCCCCCAACAAAATGGGGTAGTTGAAAGGAAGAACAGAACAGTGCAAGAAATGGTAAGGATAATGCTTTCAGAAAACAATGTTGCCAAACATTTCTAGAGAGAAGGCATTTATACTACAGTTCACATCACAAACAGATGTATGCTGAGGCCACATGAAAACAAGACACATTATGAGCTATGGTTTAAGAGAAAACCCATAGTGAAGTACTTCAAGGTCTTTGGGTCAAAATGCTACATTAAGAGAAAGAAAGAAAACCTTGGGAAATTTGATGATAGAGTAGATGAAGGCATCTTTTTGGGATACTTCTTCAAAAGCAAGGCTTACATGTGCTACAACAAGAGACTAAAAAAAATTGTTGAAAGTTCTGATGTCAAAGTTGATGAGCAATCATCCCACTCTAAGAGAGTTGAGCCAGAAACTCCAGTATTTGAAGAGATTAAAGATAATGAGATAGTGGCAGTTGACAAGGAACAATAGTCAAAGGTAGGATCAGAGGCATAAGAGGTTGAGGTTGAAATGAAAAAGGATGGAAAACCAAAAGACAATAAATGGTTAAGAATTCATCCAAATCATTAAGTAATTGAAAATCCAAATGCAGGAATGGAAACAAAGAAGATGAAAATAGCTGCATACTCCTTGTTGTCAGAAGTTGAACCCAAGTCTATATATGAAGCTGGCAAGGATGAGAATTGGATGAAAGCCATGAATGAAGAGCTTGATTAAATTGAGAAAAACAATACATAAGAGTTAGTTCCAAGATCAACCAACAAGAATGTCATTGGCACAAAATGGGTCTATAGGAACAAGTTGAATGAAGATGGAAAAGTTGTCAGGAACAAAGCTAAACTAGTGAGTAAAGGCTATGCCTAAGTGGAAGGATTGACTTTGATGAAACTTTTGCTCCAGTGGCTAGATTTAAGTCCATCAGAATGTTCTTGGCATTGGCAGTTCACAGAGGTTTCAAGGTGCACCAAATGGATATCAAATCTATATTTTTAAATAGAAACTTTGAAAAAGAAGTGTATATTAAGCAACTTGAGATTCTCAGCTCAGTGATGATGGAGACATTGTATGCAAACTAAAGAAGACCTTATATGGTTTAAAGCAAGCTCTAAGGGCTTGGTATGCAAGATTAGACTCTTATCTGCATTAGTTGGATCTGCGAAGGAGAGTAGTGGATAAAAACTTGTATGTTGTGATAAAAGACAGCAATCAGTTGGTGGTTGTTGTTTATGTGAATGACATCATATTTGGAGGACATTGTGAGAAGCTATGCAAGTAGTTTACTAAGAAGATAAGGACAGAGTTTGAGATGTCTATGCTAGGGGAGTTGTCTTATTTTCTAAGTTTTAAGTTCTTCAGAAGCAGAATAACATTTTCATTTTTCAAGTAAAGTACACTAAAGAGATGTTGAAAAAATTTATGATGGAAGACTGTAAACTAGTAGGGACTCTTATGATGGTGAACTGTAAGCTAAGTTCAAGTGATGACTCTCCAACTGTTGATCAAACACTTTACAGATCAATAATTGGGAGTTTATTATATTTGACAGCTTCAAGACCTGATATTTTGCAAGCAATGTGCTTGGTGGCCAGATTTCAAGCTTATCCAAAGGAAACTCACTTGATGGTAATGAAGAGGGTACTCAGATATTTGAAATGCACAACAGACTATAGACTGTGGTATCCCAAGATTTGAAAGTTCACACTTACAACATTCTCATATGCAGACTAGGCAGGTAGTATTGATAATAGAAAAATCACTAGTGGTGGTGCATTGCTTTTTGGGGAAGAGCCTAGTGGCATGGCACAGCAAGAAACAGAAGTATGTCTCCTTATCCACAACAGAAGCAGAGTATATGGCAGCTACAGCTACATGCACTCAAGTAATATGGATGAAAAGGTAAATATCAGATTTCAGCATTACTAGTAATGAGCCAGTGGTCATCAAATGTGAAAACATGAGTGCTATTAATAACTCCAAGAATTTGGTGCAACATTCAAGAACTAAGCACGTTGACAATTGCTATCATTTCTTAAAGGAGAAGGTGCTTGAAGGGGAAGTGAGACTGGAGTTCATTCTCACAGCTGATTAAGTGGTAGACATCTTCACAAAGGCCCTTCCAAAGGACTCATTTGAATGACTCAAAGACCAGCTAGGAGTTGTGACTCTTGGCACTCTATAGATGGCACAGGTGTAGGGGGAGTTGATGATTGCATAGTATTACTTTTCATCTATAAGATTGGAAAGATGTGGTGGGCACTCCTATAGATGAGTCTATATAGGGGGAGTTTGGATGAAGGGGGAACATTTCTATTGCCCTTTGGGCTTGTTGTCAAAGGGGGAGAAAGGTAGTGTAGAGATATCTTGTGTAAATAGTATGTAGATAGAAGTTTTTTTAGCAGATATCTTGTGTGGGTTACCAATAATTCTAAAGGAAGAGATTGTTGAAACCTTGGCCAAGTTGAGCAGTTGTGAGCAGCTTTGTGTGTTATCATTATTGACAGTCTTGGCAATCTCTGGACAATTGGAGAGTGGTATAGAGGAGAGAAAATATCAGCAGATAGTGTGGATAGTTATTAGAGAGTCAGCAGACTTCATGTGCGTTTGAAGACCAGATAAAAGAGAGAGAAAGAAGAGAGAAAAAGAAGAAAAAGAAAGCAAAAAGAAGAAGGAGGAGAGAGTGGGTGGGGACCAGGTGGGCCCTACTTGATGTGGTTTGCCACCTTGGCAGGCAGCCCAGGCTGGCATAGCCGAGGCCAGCAGCCATGCCCAGTAGGCCAAGCCGCACGCACAGCACAGCAGAACCAGGCTGCAGCAGCATGTGCCACGCCCAGCAGGAGGCCAAGCACAGTAGTACGCAGCAACAGGCCAGGGGCGCAAGCCAACAGGCCCACAAGGTGCAAGCCAGCAAGCTCGCAAACCCGTAGCCCCCAAGCCATGCTGCTGCGCTCACGCAAGGCTCCTCTCCCTCAACCCTAGTACACGCACACCAGGTGTTCGACCATATGCAAGGAAAGAAGCACAGTTCGATGAAGGTTGCATCTCAGTCGAAGGTTTTATAAATGACCAGTCACAAAGGTCTTTTGTAAGAATGTCAACGGTACTTTGGTCAAGGCAAAAAGAAGAAGAATAAATGTGTAAGGCCCAGATTAAGCCACGTTGTAAAGATCTGAATCTGGAAACTCGTGCATCAAGTTCCGTCAGATCTAGCCGTGTGCGCTCCCATTGGCCAGTAGCAAGTTAATATGATGAGCCGCGGCATATTTAAGATGCTCTGTGATTATGTGTTGCACGAGTGCATAAAGACAATGAGGAGGATCCAGATCTCGCGGCTTGGATTACTACCGATTGCGGATGAGACAATGGCACCAATCTGACGGCCGCAGTAGAATCCTACGTAAACCTGACTGATCCAACGATCAATTCTCTGAGATTCTCTCCGCGCCAATAGGCATTCGACAATGACGTATGGTACGTTAGAGGTTGCGGCTATGGTGTGTCATGGCGTACAGTTTAAGCCACAAAGATTTCATTTTGAATTATCTAGTTGGTCGATCTTTGACTGGCCATATTTTGGCCATTCGATGTTCGTTTGGACTGATTCAAGTCTCCATGGGCTTAGAATTTCTAGTAGAACTAAATGGAACAGTGTTAGAGAGCTTTTGTGAGAGGAAAAGTGTGATTTTTATTAAAAACCTAGCTTTGGAGCACTTTGGTGATTGTGTGTAACTTCCACCTGCCCCCATTGGCCATCAATGCTCTACTGGAGCTAGGTGAGAGGACCGAGACGATGTATTGAGGGTGCGGTGAAGTCGTGGTTGTAGGAAATGCATTGGGAGAGTGACAAACTTCTATTCTTGGTGAAGAAGGACACCCATCACCATTAGAGAGATTGGGAAGCTTACTTGGTGAGCTCTACATATGTCGTGATCACGCTGGGAAGGTAATCATGTGCACAAACCCTATGTTGTTATGTTTATGATGTATGGGAAGGGTTTGTAATCAATCCATTTAATATTCATTGTAACCTGTCAAGTTCGGGTTTGACAGGATTGTGGTTATTGCCCAAATCCTAGGTTATAGCTTGGATACATTAGTGTTGTATTACTCGAGCTGTTGAATTAGCAAAATCCTTTTGGAGTAACGTATTGGGTATAAACTGTGGTTAGGGTATTACCCCGTAGACTAGCAATCATACATCGTGTTGGTGAACCATGTTACATATTGTGTCATGTGGATGTCCTTATGTGTACTGTGAATATGAAGTGCGTGATTTGCAAGCAGGGTGTACACATTGGGAAGGCCAAGCCACAGGATACTATTGCATGTGGTTGTGTGGCATAGTGTGTTACACGAAATGTGTTTGTGTGAACAAGCTTCCTAGTCAACTCAAGGCAGCATTGGTAACTTAGTGTGGGTAGGCTTCACAGTTTAGAGAAGGATTTTAGAGGTCACTGATTCACCCCCCCCTTCTCAGTGTCAACCTGGGAAAGACATATGCCATTCTTAAAATTCTTCTTAGCTTTTATTTGAAGGAGGATAATCTCATATGGAAAGGCAATAAATTAGGCTGATTTTTTATTAAATCGGCCTATCATTTTATTTCAAATTATGTGAGACCTACATACAAATTTCAGGGACGAAATTTCTTTTAAGGGTGGGGGAGTTGTAAGACCTACACTCCGAAAACCTAGTCTAACCTAAGTTTCACTTCGTGACAGGTCTTCCAATCATAATCGGACCAGAAGACGAGGATTGGTGACGAACCATGGACTTCAGGTACTAGAAACAACCATTTTAGACTAAGTTTATGCATACTGGTCTGACATATCGGTTGGACTATTAGTCAGACCTGTAGGTCCAACCGGTATGACTGCGGGAGTGGTGACGGACTCTAGTGGGTCCCACACTCCAAATCTGATTCTTAGAGATCTTCTAGACGTAAGAAACCTTCCTAGAATGGTCTCCTACTCTATAAATAAATCTTCTCTCCTCATTAGATCCCTTTCAGTGAATCTCAAACCTAGAGCCGTCTGGAAGGAGATCTGAGAAAGAGCAGAGAGGAAGGAAGCCATACGAGAGGGGATTTCCCTTGGCAGGAGACCACCACCATTTAGAGAATACATGTAAGTGCTCTATCTCTGTAGGAAGGTTTAGTTGTGGATCAATGTCATGAAACGACGTATTGATCCAAAACCCTATATCTGTAACACCCTAATTCTCTATGTGATCTATTATGAAAAGGATGGAAACACGGTTTTATGATTTCAAACGAAGTAATAACCTAAATCTAATGGACCTAACATGCTCACAAACCCCAGAATGGTTTAGGAGAAACCCTAGAAACCAAGCCAACGACCAACAAAAAAGGTAGGTTCGAGAATGGACTCTCGGACCCATACCACCGGGCATACTGGCTGGACAGAAGGTCCAAGCGGTATGCCATACCGCAGGGCATACTGGCTGGACTGAAGGTCTAAGCGGTATGCCATACCGTGGGGCATACCGGCTGGACATATGTCCAAGTGGTATATACCACAGGGACATACTGGTTGGACCTTGAGTCCGACCGGTATGTCTATCTGAAGGTATTTTGTTGGCCAGACTTGGTTCTGACCAACTTAAACCCTGTAAACCTAATTTTAATAGATGAATATTATCGTGTAGGACTTGTAGATGGCGTGAGTGGACTTTGTAATGCAGAGGAGTCTTGAAATCACACATCAGGTAAGAGACAAGACCCTAAACCCTAATTAATAATAAACAGTAAACCGTTGCTTCTATAATCTGTTTGCTTGTTGTCTGTGCATATCGCATGTCATCTTTTTTATTTATTGCTATTATCTGTTCATGCATATTCATTATGCTAGGATTGTTGGTTGTGTTTGGACATGTAATTGTTTTTGTTAGTGTGTGGAATGTGAAGGGGAGTGGAGCCCTGGATATATCCTTACATTAATAATTTTCGTATCGCCGTCTACCTTAACGAGCTTGGTACGAGTAGGGTATCAGGGGGAAGACATGGCATGTGGTTCATCCTGGCTACCAAACTCGAGCCATATCTCTATATCATAGGGAGCTATGCTGGGGGTAAGGCCATAGATATTGTGATGACATATAAGACTGATTAGAAACGGAATCCACTTGCAAGCCCTTGCCAATAGGGGTGTAGGTATTGGTGCGAAGGAGAGTATCAGGGGGAAGACGTGGCATGTTGTTCATCCTGGCTACCAGACTCGATCCCTATCTCTATTCCAGAGTGAGTGTGGTGGGACAATAACAGTAGTGTGGTAGGTGCTTGACTGTTGGGCATTGCCACACTCTCGTGCATGGAGGTGTGGTGGCTGTCAAATCTTACTATAGCACTTTGCAAGTTATACCTGATCCAATGTAATGTTATCTCATGCATTTATATATTGCATCGTCTTGTTTTTTACTGAGCTAAGTTGTATGTTCACCATATATATATATATATATATATATATACTCTTTTTCAGATGTTAATGCAGGTTATACCATGGAGGATTTTATGGCTGCTCCGATGTACAGGACGGTAGTTGCATTAAATACACATGCAGTGGAGGACGAGCATGATGCTTCATGCGAGTGTTCCTACTATGTGTTTCTTTAGGATTTATTATTTATTCTTTTCCAGTTGAATATATGTTGATGTAACAGATTATTTAATTACGTTGTGGTTGATGGGAATAATTTTAATAATTATTTTTTTATAATTAGAAGACTCAGTTCATTCATTTAAAGCCTTTCGCTGTATTTAATATTTTTTTTTATTGTGGTTAGTATGCATGGTTGGTTTGTTGACTGGTGTGAGCTGTTGGGTTAGAGACGGTTCACTCACATTCTTGGTTCAACCGAAATTGGGGTGTGACAAATTATCTGGAGGAGATAGATCAAAGCAAGCCTTCATCTTCCCGCACAAATAGTTGGAGTTCGACGTCGAAGATTGTATGGAAAAGAGTTTGGAATGGACTCACTTTGCCAAAGATAAGAACCTTTCAATGGTGTGCCTGTGTGAATGGCTTGGCAGTGGGAGAGGAATTTGTTTGTAGGAAAATCTTGGTGGACTCTTCCTATATAAGGTGTGGTGATATGGAGTCTATAGAACATATTTTACTTCATTGCCCCTTCATGAAGGCTGTATGGTTTGGATCTATTTTGTCCCACATTGTGCCAGATGATCCCAATCTCAAGCTCTTTCAGTGGATTCAAAATTGGGACTTTCTCTTTAAAGCCTCTAAAAATTCGGGCAGGCTGGCATGGTCCTTAGCATCCTTTATTATTTGGTTTCTATGGAGGGCACATAATGAGCTGGTATTTGAAAATAAAACATGGACTCCTCATGAGGTCATACAGAAAGCCCAATCAGCCTTTGGAGAGTTTTCTAAAGCTTCAAGCCTCTTACTTACTTTTTGGATAGTGGAAATTAGGATCATAACAAACTAGTTTGGATTCCCCCATTGATTGGATCGGCCAAGATAAACACAGATGCAGCTTTTTTAGAAGAATCTGGTAAGGGGGGTCTTGATTTTATTATCAGAGATGCTAAAGGTAATATCCTCAAAGCTAGTTTGCAGGCTTGCATTATTTCTTTGGCGGTTATAAAGGAGGCCTTGGCCATTCGAGCGGCCTTGCAAATTGCTATTGAGGATGGCTTTAGGAATCTAATTGTGGAGTCTGATTGTGAAGATATTATTCATTGGTTGAGGGACCTAACCTTACCTTGCAACATTGAGGTTATTCCCATAAGAGAGGATATCAATTATCTTGTTTCTATATGTAGCCATGTGTCCTTTGTGGCTATTCTTAGGGTTGTGAATGGTGTAGCCCACACCCTAGTTAGGAAGGCGGTGGCATCTATGAGGATGTCACTTTGGCCTATCTCCACTCCTTGGCTTTATCACGTGTTATAATGAAATCTCGACTGTAACCGATTTTTTCAATAAATAAGTTTCTTTTTCACCAAAAAAAAAAGTAAACAGATATACAAAGTACGAAGCAAGTAAATGTTAATTATTATTATTATAGATTATAGAAAAAATTTCAGCTACCACCCAAAATAGTTTTGAAACATCACCTACCACTCACGACTTTCAAAAAACATCAACTACCATCCAAACATTTACCACCGTCAATCAAATATATCTACTCCGTTAAGCGAATCCCGTTAGTTGCTAATGTCATCTAAAATCGATTTTAAAATGGCAATAATACCCTTAAGAAAATTTTGAAATATGACTTTATCCTCGTTCACTTAATGTAAGAGAAACCCCAAATGGTAAGCCCATGTCTCGACTTGAACGGAAGAAAGAAAGGGAAAGAAACCTTTCTTCTTCAATTGTTTGTTTGCCGACTATCTTCTCCGACGATGATGACCTTGAGCCGTCCGTCGCTGCCGGAAAATCAGATTGGAGAAAAAGATCGCAGGAGAAGGAGAAACATGTCGTATGACAAATAGTACCCTTTACCCGGTCTGCCTCAAGACTAGAGTTACAGTCAAGGCCTCATTTGACTGATGCTCCCAATCTCTTCTGCCTCCATTTCCTACCTATGGTAATGACACTTGTGCCATAGACACAAATTCTTATTTGCTTATAGCAATTGAAACCCACTTCATTTTTCAACTGATCTTGCCATGCTCCAGCTAGAAATATTCAGCAAAACATAACAAGAATTCAATATAAAAGTATCAAATGGGCCCATTGAATGGTTGGTGAAACCTCTGCAACTCCAATGCCTCCGCCTCTCCAAACTGACTTCCTTCCAACAAAAATGAAGGTTGTCGCCTAAGGTTGAGTAGGAAGATGAGTAGGAATATTCCGGTCAAATTGTATCCTAATCGGTTGGATCTAATAGACGATTCTGACCATTCCCCAATCAGATAGCAGAACAGATCTTGAATCAGATCGACTGACATTGCAGTTCAGTTTAACCACACCAATGGACTCTCCCTTGTTGCAAGAACCCTTCAACTTGTCATGGAAGGTTATAGCTGGTGTCACGTGGGTGAAGAAAACTGAATCGGGCATTGTTCCATTTTCTAGTGATTCAGTTCTTCCTTAGATATTTCTTATGTT
Organism: Protea cynaroides; assembly: GCA_028583415.1. Lineage (NCBI taxonomy): Eukaryota > Viridiplantae > Streptophyta > Magnoliopsida > Proteales > Proteaceae > Protea > Protea cynaroides. The sequence continues at coordinate 71,570,268 of CM053274.1, forward strand.
CGTTGAAATTTTCAGTTTCAGCTTCAGATCTGAAACTTTCTATCCTATTTTCATTTTCTTTTATCGCTGAAGATTTGTCTCAGTTTCAGTTTGATTTTGTTTACTATTTTTCATTGTTTGGCTGAGATTCTTGATCTTTTCCGGCTGTTCGTCTCCGGTTCGTTTCTGATTGAATCAAGGGAGTCTATGTGCTTTCGGTTTCACACCGATGGAGATAGGAAAAAGAAGGGAGAACGACAAAGGAGAAGAAAGAGAGGAGAATGATAAGATCGATAATGTTAGAGAGTACCAGGTAAGGATCTGGCCTTCTATTTTATTTTATCTTTTTTTTTTTAATTAAAGAGGAGGAAAAGAATAGTTTGAAGAACGTAAGTGGTTTCTTCATCTTCTGGTTCGATTTTTCGGTGTTGGCTCTCATCTTCTCCAGCATGTTCTTTCGTTTTTTTCAGCTATGCAAGAGACTGATTCTTGATTTGGTTTTGTAGAAGTGCTTGCATATTTCTAAGTCTCATAGGGCGGAGGCATTCGCAAATGTCTACATTTAATAGATAAATCTTCGATCTAGTTTAGTGAAGATTGCCTCAAAGTTTCTCTGGTTCATTCATTCGATTCTTGAATTGATTTGGCAATGTTTTTTAGTCTAAGAGACCGGTTCTCGATATATGAAGGGTTATATTAGTAATTTTATTAGCTTTTAAAAAATTTTAATTAAAAACAAAAAGGGTAGAAATGTCTAACAGTGATTTCAGTCTCTTCCGTCAGTTACTTGGGTGTAGTTGATGTTTTTTGAAAATTGTGGGTGGCAGGTGATGTTTCAAACTATTTTGGCTGAAATTTAATAAATGGTGATTAAAGAAAGGAAAGGAAAGGATAGGAGAGGAGGAATTAGTTTTGGTGATTCCCATACATAGATTCATGTGCTTGCTATGGCCAAGAGAGAGCGTGAGATAAACTCATTTATCGCTCGATCACATATGGATTCCCGAGAAATATAACCACTTAAGTAAGGGTGTCAATGGATTGGTTTGGTTTAGTTTCAGTTTGGATCGATTCAATTTTGGTCCTATACACCTCAGCTCAATTACTATCGATAAAAAATCTCGATTTCGGTCCAATTCGATTTTGGGTTTTTATCGGGTTGGCTTAATGGGCTTTTATCGGTCAACTGTCGGATGGGTCTCAGTTCGATTTGGTTATACTATATGTATATGTAGTAACAAGTTGATTTTATGGGTTCTATCGGGCCATTATCGAATTGGTTTGATTTTGTTGTTGGTTTCTTACATATATATTTAATAAAATGTTGACTTCATCTTATCGGTCCACTATAAGGCTGGTTTGATTTGGATCCTATTGGTCTATTTGTTCGATTCTATTGGTCCAATTTATTTGGGTTTATCAATTGGTCAGTCTAGTTTTGTTTTTTCATTGAACTATAAAAACACAACCCAAAAAGGATGTCAAATTCTATCTGCTATCCAATGGTTTCCATAAATTCTAACCGGCCCCATTTAACTGACAGATTTGACTAAACACGTGAGTGGACATTTCTACCCTTTCTATTTGAAACTTTAAAACATTAAAATGAGATAAAGTTACTAATTTGCCCATTTCTTTAAAACATTAAAATGAAACTTTAAAACATTAATACATCAGCGGCAACTGGCGAGCAGGAAATTCTCTATTCACGACAAAAATTCGTGACCCCAAATCCGGCGATAATTTCTTCATTGGCGAGCAGGAAATTCTCCTTCTTTCTTTCTTTTTCTTTTCGCAATAAATAATAAGTGAATGATCTCAGATTCTGTTACTTTAGTTTCAGTGATTCCGAAAGAAAGCGAAGCTTTTTTTTTCCTCTCTGAATCTAATGGATCAGTAGGGATTTGCCAGGTGAACTTGTCAAATGTTATTCATGATGGTGAGATCTGCTTTTGCCCATTGGGCTTTTTGAAGAGGACGATGCTGATTTTTAGGTTCATTTTGATTTTTTTTATTATTTATTTTATATCTTCTTCAGGGTATATCTGATTATCCCTTCACATGACCATTCAAACTGCGGTTCTCTCTGCTGCTGCTCCTGCAACATCTTCTCTACACAGGACCATGCTACTGCTGTCATCGCTGCCATATTCTCCTGGAAGGGTGAGACACTTCAGGAGTACTGGTGGTGTACCAAGACGGCTCTTGATTAGGGTTCTGATGGCTGGCCAAATCTCATTGTTGATGATGGTTTGGATGCCACTTTAGTCATCCATGAGGGAGTAAAGGCCAAGGAAGAATATGAGAATACCGGGAATATACCAAATCTGACTTCGATTGATAATGCTCAGTTTCAGATTGTTCTTGGAATTATTAGGGATGGATTGAAGACTGATCCGAAGAGGTATCACAAGATGAAGGTAAGTTTGGTTGATGACCCGGATTGATCGATAGCTACAGCTCCACAACAATAAGGATGACCATCTCTACCTCCGACCTTCTCTTCCTCGTCCCCCTGCCCCAGTTTCGATTCTATCTACATCCTAGATGTGATGACCCGGATTGATCGATAGCTACAGCTCCACAACAACAAGGATGATCATCTCTACCTCCGACCTTCTCTTCCTCGTCCCCCTACCCCGGTTTCGATTCCATCTACTTCCTAGATGGAATCACCTCATCTCTACCTCTGACCTCCACCGTTCGCCTCATTTCTCTCCCCTTCTCCGTCGTCGATCATGGCCTCCCACCGGAAGCAGAGAACATGAATAAACCAGAATCGAAAGAGGGTTTCTTCAAAATTGATAAGTAAATGTGTTTTTTTTACTTTGGGGGGTATTATGGTCTTTTACTTTTGGAATAAGGACAATATTGTCCTAATATTTGCAACTAACGGGACTCTACTAACGGATGGGGTCTCTTTGATTAACGGTGAAAAAATTTTGAGTGGTAGATGAGACTTCTGAAATTTATGGGGTTAGATTGAATTTGACATAGTTTTTAGGGGTTAGATGAAAATTTTTCTCCTATCCAATAAGATTTGGTTTCAATTTGATCCAAATCAAATCGGACTGATACGGTTTCAATATTCGGTTTTTGGTTCGAGACATACTCCAAGTCTTGAGACATACTCCAAGTCTCCGGTTTGATCACAATTTATCTTATCACATGGATGACCCAAGTGTGTGTTGATTCGATCGTCACTTAAGTTGGTGCATTACCAAATGGATAAACCAAGTGTTGTTATCATCATTCAAGTTGTTGCATTTTCGTGGATTAAGATTTTTTTGTAATGAGATCACCTTTGCAATGAGAATCCCATCCATTCAAAGTAGATTTGTATATATTTCAATGTATTTGAATGGATTAAAATATCGACACATTTCGAATGAATAGGATCCTCAGTATATAGTGACCCCACTATAAAAGATCTTTATCCAATTTTCACATAAAGAAAGGCTAGAGAAGATCTTTATCCCATTTCCACGTAGAGAAAGACTAGAAAGGTGGAGAGAGAGACAACGCTAAAAAAAGAAATAGAAACGGATGGGATGGGGTGTCTAGGGGTGAAGAACCTTAACCCGTCCCCAGGCCTTTTTCCTCTCCAAACGCATCCACTTGCGTTCAGCCAACCCCACTTGGATTGAATTCACTGAATCCAACCCAAACCCTCTCTCTCTCTCTCTTTTCCCGTGTTTCCAGTCCTTTCTTCCCGAACCAATCCACTTGCAGGGAAACAACCCCACTTGGACTGAATTCACTGAATCCAACCCAAAACCACGGAACCTGTCTCTTTTTCTCTCTCTCTCCCTTCTGCGTATGATTAGCCTTTGCACCTCAAACCAGCAACTGTAATTTACAAATACAACAACACATCTGAATCCGTCATCCCTACCCAATTCATCCCACATCTATCTCACTTCCGAAAGGGGCAGTTGCCAGAATCAAAATCCCCCGTCAACATCACCAATCAATTTCTATTTCTCGTAATAGAAATATAAAAAAATTCGAAAAGGGAAAGAATACGCGTCCCTTCTCTTTGTCTTTTCCTCTTGCCCACCTTATCTCTCGTTTTGATCAGGGAAAACAGTAGGTTCTACGCAGAGATCTCCAAGGCAAGATAGGCTGAAAGCAAAAATCTACATATCAATTCTCAAGTAAACACGCTTTCTTAAGCTTTATTTCCTTCATCAAGTTGCTATTTTAAGTGGATGGTTGGATTTGAGGAAGAAAAGGAGAATAAAGAATTTAGGTAAAAGAAACAAAATTCCTTTGAAACTTTCTTCCCTCTTCAATTGAATTACGGACCCTTCTCTTTTCTTTTTTTAAACATAAAAGAAGTTGCCTGAGTCTTGTTCTTTTCTGGGTACTACCATTGTTGTATTTTGTTCAAGTTTGAAGACAAGAAAGAGGTTCACAAAGAAGAACCTTTAGCACTCATTTATTTTTCCCTGATTTTATTATCTTCTTCTTCTTTTGGTTTTGTCTTTCTTCTTTGTGTACATATTTCATCATCCTAGATTTTAATGGTAAGGAAAGATAGATCATTAGTTTTATCTTTTGATAGTGCATGTTTGATACTTGCTCCTCTGTTGACAATATATGTTATGATTGAACGGATTGCTGAAAATTCATCATCCATTACCCAATACCCAATACCCATCAACAATTGATAATGAAATCCCGTTAACTATTGGTTGCTTTTTGTTGGTGGATTATCTAGTGCTGAAGACTTTTGGCATTGCCTTAGGGTTGTGATTAATTGATTCATGAGTGGTATTTTCCTTCTCATTGAGTTACTAGATTCGTGAAGGCTTAGGATGGTTGGTTGGTGTCCTGCCAGTTACGTGCAGCACCCAGAGGCTATGTGTTCCATTCTCCTGTCTCACATTATGCCTTAAGACACTCCTCTCCCCTCTCTTGAACTCTGAGTAGCTGTAGTCAAAGTTTGATTGGGCAGATAGATAGGTAGGAACCATAAAATAAAATAAAAATAAAATAAATGATACTTTCTTGTTGGTTGGATTTATTTTGAAATTGGGATCCTGTTGGATTGATTTGGAAAATATGCTTCATGATTTGCAGATTGAGTTTCTACTATCGGCGCAAGAGTTTGATTGTAGTTGGGAACTGTTTATTCGGAATTTATAGTTGCAGATGGCAGAAAAGGTTAGCTCATCTTGAGATCTTCTTCACATTTCTGGGAACTGAACTCTTTAGTTGCACTCAGGGAAGCCATAACACAAGTTTATTTCGGATCTGGTTCACACAGTTGTAGGTGATTGGTAAATATTTTGATCTTTAGAGAACTCATGAGCTCTAACCTGAGGATTTAGCCTTCCGATTTGCACTTCCTGTTTCACAACCCTACCCAGCTAACTTGGCGGAGAGGGGACCTCAAAAGTGCTGGTAAGTATCAGATCCGAGAGCTTGTTTCGTAAGATAAAGGGGGCTTATATATACATGTTATGAGGCATACTGACAAGAAGGAATAGGCAACATCAAGATTACATTCTACAGTTTTGGATTTTTAAGTTTTCAATTGTACATATAGTGTTAATTGAGAGGTGACCTTAATTGAGGACAGTTAATTACCAAGTTGTGAATATTCATGAAGAGTGTAAATTCTTCTTTCAGATTTCTGAACTTCCATGTTTGAAGAAACTAGCTGTTCTTGAAACTTCTGAGAAGTAAAGGCAAGAAGCAATAGCATATTTTCGTTCTGGGTTTTGAAGTTTGATTTGCAGTTTGAGATCTATAATTACAACTTCAGCTATTTTGTAAGTGGGAATTGGGTGGGGAGAAGACTTGATTTGATTGCAGATTAAAGGTGAGTTCTAGGGGGACTTCTAATGAGTCTTGAACCCCTGGGCTTGAAGTGGAATCGGAGATTGTCATAAGGTTTGATCAATATCGAGAGGGATCATTAGTCTGCAATAGAAATGATGGACGGGAGACCAGCAGGGACAGGGAGGGCTTCATCATTGGTAGCGGGAAATGACAACGATTATCGCAGGTCAATCTCACAAGGGAACAGAATAAGATCATTCCCAGCAAGCTATTTCAGTGTGGAATCCTTCCTGGTACTTCTCTGTCTCACAGCATCCTTGTTGATCCTTCCAGTTATATTGCCACCATTGCCTCCCCCTCCTTTCATGCTGCTGTTGCTTCCTATAGCCATACTTGCTGTTCTTATGATCTTGGCTTTCATGCCTTGGGACATACGGGATATTGCATTGTCCTTTATGTGAAATGGATTGAGGTATCCTTTCAATTATGATTTCCTTGTTCAGTTGTTCATCATACAAAAATTATTTGATGTTAAATTTTCTTCAATGATTCGAAAGGAAAACAGATTTTTATTTGTCTATTTGAGTGTTTTTATCTCTTTTTATATCGTAGATGAGGCTGATGGGTTCATGGCTTGTTATGTGCCATTTTTCTTTTGGCTCCAAGCCCCAAACCTGGAAGATTCAAAGCTTCATGAATCGACTAAAGCATGACTAAGCCTAATTAGACCTTTCAACAACAACAAAAAAAAAATCCCAACTAAATGGGATCGCTACATAGATTCTTGTTTGCCAATCAACTCTTTTCGATATCATTTTTGAAACAAGGCCTAAGTTATATATGTCTTTCTTCACCATTTCCTCTAAAGTCATCTTAGGTTTACCCTTAGTTTTTTTAGACTCTTTAATCTGAATTGAATCGCTTTTTCGTACGGGAGCATTGAACTGCCTCATTTAAATATGGTCATACCATCTCAGACGATTTTCTCGTAGTTTATCATGTATCCGCACTACTCCCAAATCAATTCTAATATGATCATTCCTTACTTTATCCTTTATAGTTTTGTCACATGGAAGGAAGTTTGAGATTTTTTTTTTCTTTTTGGTAAGTAGATAATTTATTAACCCAGAGAGAGAACTCAACAAAATCCCAAAACTGGACGAGGGAGCAAAAGCAAACCAACAGAGCAAGGCACAATCAGGGATTTACAGTATCAAAGTAATAATGGCCTCTCGTCTTCCATTTGTTGGTGAAGATTCTTGAATTCCTTTCTTGTCAGATATGGGTTATGGAAGCACATAATGCAAGCTTACCCACCTCCCCTACTAAATTACCTTGACCTTTAAATGTTGTCGCAGCCCACTTGGCCTCTTTATCAATCTTCCTCCTTGGCTTGTGAGATGGATGACATAATGAAGCAATGGCCTTCCAGATTTGTAAGGTGAACTGACATTCAAAAATTGATGATTTCTTGAATTCACTCCGGACTAGCAGAAGTAGCAAAAAGAAGAAACACGAATATTTCTTTTAAGAAGTTGATGTGCCATTGGAATGGCATCAATCCTGCACATCTTCTAGTCGTGAAGGAATGTGGAGGGATGTTTCTAAAAAACCAAATGCTGTTGTCCTAAGGCATAAGGGGGCTTTGCTGTCTCACTTCATTGCAAGCCAAGGATGAGGAGAACTTACCAGATGGGTGGCCTTTCCAGACAATTTGATCCTTCTCCAAAAGTTTCCTCCAATATTAGGTTTGCAGATTTTTTTTTTTTTTTTTTTTTTTTTTTTTTGGACTCACAAAATGAATCTTCTTTTGCTTATTGAAGCCCAATGATGGATTCCAGCTCTTTGACAGTCTTCCCAATGATGGGAATGTTAATATAGCCATGGAGCCCTACTTTTAGAATTGATACATCCATATATTGAAGAGTTCAGTATGCATTCTTGGATGACATTCTAGTGCATTACTGACCTTGGATCCTAAAATTTGGTAAGAAAACGTGATTTTTTCTGAAATCTATTTTTTACCTTATTTTCCATTTTGAATCTAGAATCAAAATATCTTACATTTTAGTCCATTTTCATTATACAATAGAATATTATACCAAATGCAGCAATAGGATGCAAGATGGTTTAGCATAAAACAATTTTTTTCACTCAAGAGCAAAAAATAAAACAATTTGTGAACAACTGCGGAGCCCACTTGGTTGGGTCTTGCCTCAGGAGAGTAAGAGGGGAAAAAAAAAAAAAAACAGTTTCCTTGTGAAATTTAATTTAGGTTCAATGAATCAGATCTGGTCCAATGTCTGATTGGCCTCATTATATGCCAACCCCTCACTTTCCTCTGTCAGGTTAAATTCGTTTAGATAGGTTCATAGGACCCATGGCACGGCCAACCTTTCGAAATTCCAACTTTACAAGGCTTTTTAAAACCGAGGAATCTGTGATGTTATATGTCATAAATATTACTTTTTATATCTTCTCTTATGCCCATATTTTTATGAGGTCTCCGATGCCCAGTATCCCATTACAATAGGTTTTGCATACTTGAGAAGCTGGGCCTCAAGTTAGGTGGGCAGAAGAACCCATTGAAAGCCTTATCTAAACTGTCTCTACAACCCCCACCCTTTCCCCTTTTTTTTTTTCCGTCTTCTTATAGCCATTTAGGGAGAGGGAGAGAGAGAGAGAGAGAGAGAGAGATGCCTAATTTGGCCGTATGGGGTTCGGGTTTTGATCGGACGGTGGGGAAGGATACTCACAATATTCACTATTGACTGCCTTTATATGTTTTAAGAGAAATGGATAGTAGTTGATGTGTCACGTTTTGATTAGAGGTGTGAATTGAGTTATTTCTAGTTTGATGGTCACGAATTGGTGGGCTGAGCAACAGTCGTCCATTGAATAAGCTGGGATGCATCGACATACATGCCAAGTACCAGATCTTGAACCCAGTGAACCAGACCAGCTTGCCCTACAATCTCTGAGGCCCATCCCAAATCAGTTTGGCCTCTCATGAAAAACTCTCATAGATCAGGCTTGAGCCCAATGAGCCCCCTTTATAAGGCTCTTGGTCTAATGACAAATTTGTCTTTGCCTTAGACGAGTAGCAAATTGGGAAAAAAAAAATCGTCTGTAGCACTCTATTATGGCAGAGTGCATCCTGACCATTGAGAGTTCATCTGCCACATCACTCGATGCCATTCGAGACCCTAACGCTTCCTGTAATAAGCGACGACACTATTATCCCCTTGAGCCCTAGTTTGTTAAAATGGTAATCCCCTCCTCCTACTTCGACTTTTGAAGCAACAATTCCTCTACATAAGGTGTGGGCAGCTGCCCTTCATTAAGCCTCCACCCCCACTCTGTTGGCTCTTATTGGTTGCAAAGGCTTTGTTTGATTGCATGGGAAACTGAAGGGAAGGGAAGTGAAATTTTTTAATTTTAAATGGAAACTTTTATAGTTGTAACACAACATGAATGTATAAATTACCTAAACTTCTTAACATATTTAGTAATGATATTTATAAAATCTAAAATTTATTTTCCTTTTCAAATGAGAGGGATTTGGATGCAAAGTGAAGTGTAAGTTAATAACCAAATATGGAATAATTTGGAATTAGTTATATAACAATGTGATAGCATGTGCTATAATCATTACAAAAGTTTCCATTTAAAGTTTAAAGTTTTTACTTCCCTTCCCTTAAATTCCCCTTGCAACCAAACAAATCCAAAGGGAATTAAAAATAAGGCAAGTGAAATTTTTTTACTTAGAAAGGAAGCTTTCATAATCATTACAGCTTTGTTTGGTTGAAGAGACATTGGAGGGACGAAAAATGAAAATTTTAACCTAAAAAAGGAAACTTTTATGATTATAACACAACATGATTGTATAAAGTACCTAAATTTCTTAACATATTTAATAATGATACTTATAAGATGTAAAATTTATTTTACTTTACAAATGAAAGGGATTTGGATGCAAAGTGAAGTGTAAGTTAATAACTAAATGTGGAATAATTAGAAATTAGTTATATAGTAATGTAATAACATGTGCTATAATCATTACAAAAGTTTTCATCTAAAGTCTAAAAATTTCACTTTTTTTCCCCTTCAATCCTCCTTGCAACCAAACAAAGCCTACAAAATAATATTTAATAAGTACAATAAATTTTACATCTAATAAGTATCATTACTAATTATGATTAGAAATTTAAATAGTTTATACAATCATATTGTGTAACACCTATACAAGTTTCTTTTTTAAGTTAAAAAGTTTCACTTCCCGTCCCTTTTAGACCCTGTTCAATTACACTCTAGTTCCGAATCTGTTGCTTTTGCTCTGGAGTCAATTTATTGCTCCTAGTGAATGCTGTTTGATAACACTACTCTAGATTTGAATTCACAAGTTATGGTGGTGGTGGCGGGGCGGCGGCGGTGGTGCGGTGGGTATTGGTGGTGGTTTTGGCTTGACTCCTTTTTTTAGCTTTGTTTCATTTGCTCTGTAGTAACGAGAGCTATTTTTTTTAGCTTTCAAATTTGGGATCCTATAATCAAATGGAATCCAGTTCACTCTTTGTGAGCTTGGAATTGAGCCGGATTTATCGAACATTATCCAGTCCTCAAAATACTCCCAAAGAGACAGAATCAATGGAATCCAAGAACCAGAATGTTATCAAATAGGACTTTAATTTCTCTTACAACCAAACTGAGCCACCATGAATATATGTTGCTGGAATTATATGGGGCGAACGGGCGGGCCTTTGGAATCGGACCGGATTTACCACGCCTATGTCTTTCCTCCTTGTCGTGCCTATCGTGGAAACCTCAATTTTGTGACACATGGGATGTGCAAAGCAATGATGAATGGAGCCTTTTGGCTGACAGGCATGATTCGTTTTATGGCATAGGAAGCCTTAATTGTCTCTTAGTTGATGTTTTGCATATTTTTCGAAAGTTAGAGAAAAATGATTGAAAATGATCAAAATATATTTTAAAAGGTCAACCTAATCAAAGGACAATCAAACAACCTTGAATTTATTCCAAAATTTTTAATTTTTTTTTTGGTATGAAAAAACTTCATTGATAAGCTTCACAAGGATCAGCCAAGGTGCTAGGCTTACAAAGCTCAAGTATCCAAGGAGAGGAAATGGGCCATCGAACCCTCCCTGTACAAGTTAGAGCCCTCCAAGCAAGGGAATGTGCAACTGAATTTGCTTCCCTTTAAATAAACCTAAAAAGAACCTCTTTGCCCATTGCAGCCAAACATTTAATATCATCAACTATTGGTTGTACATAAACAAATAAGGAAGGGTAATAAGATTTATGATATCCATACAATATGACTCAACAATAATCCTGGAGAAACCTGCTGAAATTGCTTCTTAAAGACCCATTTGAATGGCTAATGCTTCACCCACTGCAATGTGTGAAAAGACAAGATGGTGAGACATTGCAAGAGTAGGATCTCCATTCTGAGAACAAAACCAACACCACCAACAAATGAGTTTGGCAGTAACCCTGCATCAGCATTAAGTTTAATGAAGCCCTCTGGAGGTGGGCTCCAACACATTGGTGTAACACACCTTGGATCAGAGTGGCCAAAAACAGCAGGCATCATGGCTTTACTAAATTCAAAAAAGCTTGTTCAGCTTTGTAAATCACCTTCATCGGTTGGCACTCCTTACCATCAAAATAAAGGTCATTTCGTGCCTTCCATAGTTGCCAACATAAGAAAGCTGCAAGGCTAAAGACAGTTCGAGCCTCTTGTTTTGATAAATTATGAATGGTTCCCAGCTGTTACAGCCATTGAGCAATTGTAAAATCCATGGACATTGGCACAAGGAAAGACATAAAAGAGTCCAATCAGACTGCTCTAGCAAAAGGACAATGCAGTAAAATATGATCAATGTTTTCTTCTACAACTCCACATCATTTCCAATGTAACTCCACATAAATCTGCCTGCAGTGAAGACCTTCATTTGAAGCCACTCCTTGAGCGCATCATCTCCATAAAAACTCCTTAATTTTGGGTAAGGTATTACAATGCCAAATTTTCTTCTAAACAAGTGTGGGAACCAGTTTCCAACTATCAATTTTAGAAGAGGAAGATGCAGCATCTCTCAAATTATAAAGTAGATGGTAGACGGATTTCACAGTAAACTTAGTGTTAGGGGAATTTCTCACGTCACCAATGACATGACAACAGTTGAGATCCAAACATCCACATCAACATCTCCAAAAGAGCCTAGGAGGATATTCCCATAAATCCAATCAATGGATAAGGGTAAAAACGTCATTTCTATAGCTTTACAAGGATATTTAGGTCATTATACACCAAACAAGAGTAAAAGTGACATTTACAAAGATGCCTTATTCACTATAAATACTTAACTAATCCCAAGATTTCAGGTACACAACATTTAATATTATTTCCTAGGGATTGTCACTCTAATACCTTGGACTGAGAATCTCTCACTTTACCCCATTTATATTTAAGTGGGCTCGGATGCCGAGCTCATTGACTGTTCACAGAGCCCTAACTTAGGCATTGGAGTGGAACTACCCCCTTGTCTTTTCTTCTGTCTTGTAGGTCTAGTCAGCATGGTGGAACTCAGATAAGGATTTGGGCCGAAACAGTTTGGCACCTACCATGGGGCCTTGAGTGATTCAAAGTTTGAAGACAAACGTCAAAGGGAAATCCTAAGGTATGAGTCCAAGAAGAACAAGAAGTCATACGGTGAACTTTAACCCACCAGCGATCGAACATCCACAAGCAAGTCTCAATGAAGCTATCAGATTAGGGCCTCGGCCTCAAAGAATGAAGCGAAAGGGTCCGCAAACCCAACACCATCATCAGAAGCATACTTCACTTATGAGCAATTTGATGCGGTAGCTCAATAGCTAAGAGGCATTGACCAGATTCCCTTAAGAATTTAAAGCACCAGCTACAATAGCAACCTCTAGGCCACCTCCAAGATTGCATCCACCGCACAATCTAATACCTCTGATGGAAGACCATCCAGAAGCCCCATCACCATGCCCTAACAAGGATGCCAAGAGACAGACCTGACAATGGTGGGGTAGAAAAGTCATCCACCACCTGAGATAGAAGCAAGACGGACCCCGTTTCTCAACACAGGAGGGTTCCTATTTTTGAAAAGCTTGGGCCGTGACCGAGCGCCGGACTTGATATCCAGAATATGATGGAAGACCCGTCGATTCTCCAACATAAGCACCAGCCAGAGGTGGTCATTAGTGCAAACACAAGAAGAGCACCAAGGCGCCGAAAGGCAGATGTTAGAATAAAGGATCAGCTCACATTCCTAATGTCACACCCCAATTCTGGCTGAACCAAAAGTGTGAGTGAACCGTTACTAAACCAAAGGTTCACACCAGGATCTCAATAAGACCGTGTCCACTAACACAAACCATTGCACATAACCACAATCAGAATATAAATAAATACAGCGAAAGTCTTAAATTAAATGAACTGAGTACTCTATTGATAAATTAAATAAGTTATCCATATTCAAATACCAAAACACAAATAAATATCCTTACACTGTTTATAAAATCCAACTGAAATAAATAAAATAAATTAAAACCATCCTAGAGGTACACACAGTAAGGGCACTCGCATGAAGCGTCATGCTTGTCCTCCCCTGCTTGTACTTTCAGGGCAGCAACTCTTTCATACACTGGAGCATCCACGTAGTCATCCACAGTGTAACCTGCATCAACATCTAAAAATAGTGTGTACACAAGGGTGAGCTCACAACTTAACTGAGTAAGAAAAGCAGACAATGCAACAAACAACATGCATGAATAACATTCACATTATGGTCTGGTTTTAAGTTTGCAATGTGCTATAGAAAGGATTGACGGCCACCGCACCTCTATACACGAGTGTGTGAATCTGTCCAATGGATCAAACACCACTGTCGTCCCACATGCACCCACCATGGAATAGAGATAGAGCTAAAGTGTCTGAATCACACACCGCCAACACTTCCCCTGATGCCCTACCCATACCAACACGTAAGCCCCTATTGGCAAGGGCTTGCAAACTAGGCTCGCAACTAACCAATCCTATAAGTCATCACAGTAGGTCCTATCCCAACACAGCTCCCTATGGCATAGAGATAGCGCTCGAGTCTAGTGGTCAGGCTGGAGACCACAGTGTCACTTCCTCCCCCTGATACCCTACCCGCACCAAGCATGCTAAGACAGAAGCGATACAAAAAGGTGCTAGTGTGAGGAATGATCACAGACCTTAGGCCCTTCCCATTCCACACATCAACGAAAACAATCACATGCCTAACAATCACATCTTAGCATAGCGAGTATGCATGAACAATATAATAATTGAAAGTAAAGATGACATGCGAGTATACACAAACACCATTCCACAGAATCATAATTATTAACAACGTTTTACTGTTATTAAGTTATTAGGGTTTAGGTCCGATTCCCTTACCTGACGCTTGATTGCTAGCTTGCTCCACGTCACAGAATCCAAACTCGCTATCACAAGGTCCTACACGATGTTAGGGTTGAATTAGAATTACTTTCTTAGGGTTTACGTTAGTCAAAAAACCAACTAGATCAAAATATACCCCTCACAGTGCATACTGGTCGCAGGTACTGGTCGCTGCACTGTGGGGAAAGGTGCGACCGGTATGGTCGACCTGTCCCCCACAGACCAGCTCCCAAGAGGTACCCGTCGTTGTACCAGTCGCATATGGTGCGACCGATATGGTCGACTGGTATGCCTCCGAAAGACCACCAATCTTGGTGTTCGCCTTTTGTTGGTCACCCATTATTGGTTTTAGGGTTTCTCCTATGCATTCTAGGCCTGAGCAATGAGTTAGAGTTTTTTTATGTTCCATTCAAGTCCTAGTTTCAATGATCCTTAGCCTAGAATGCGAATCTAGGGTTTACCGACTGTATTAGGGTTTGACAGCAATTTAAGGGTTTTAGATCAATACCTCGCCTTGCATGGTATTGATCAATTCATGGTTAATCATCTATAATTCTTAACTTAGAGAGAAGTTCAAGCACTTACCGTTGATTCACAACTATGGTGTTCTTCGTCCAATGTCGGCTTTTCTCCCACCTTTCTTAGCTCCTTCTCCTTCTTCGATCTCTTTCTCCTCTCTAGGGTTTGTGAGAAATAATCAAAGAGTTCTTAGGAGGTTCAAGGGTCCTTAAATAGATTAGGTTGGGGTTTAGGAAGTTTCCCTATGTTAGGAAAATCCCTAGGCTTGAGATTTGGCAAGCGGGACCCACAGAGATCCGTTTTCGAATCTAACTAGTCTGCCCATGCAGACATACTAATTGACCGGTACCATTGATCGGTACCATAGATCGGTATAAAATTTTATCATAATTTGGTCCGTTTCGTACCTGATTGTCATCTGCTCGTCCCATCTGGCCCGGTGATGATTGAAAGACCTGTTACGACATGAATTAAAGGTTTAGATCGGGTTCATGGAGTGCGGGTCTTACACTTATAGCAAAGGGTGAAAGCTATGGCGAGTTCAGTAGATGCCCCTACAGGAGAGAAGGACTATTGGGATGACATGGGTTATATGCGCTCAGCTCTGTACCCTCCACGTATCATCTTGCTACGTAGATCAAATATCGAACACATTTGATCGAAAAGGGTAGATCAAACTTTGTTAAATGCATGACCCATCGGTTAAACTAGTTCGACACTACCGAACACATTTGGCCGAGGAGGGTAAATTGAACTTCAACAAATGCATGACCCATCGGCCAAACCAATTCAAATGCATGACTCATCAGTCAAACTAGTTCGGCACTACTAAACACATCTGACCGATGAGGGTAGATCAAACTTCGTCAAATGCGTGACCCATTGGTCAAACCAGTTTGGCACTACCGAACACATTTGACCAAGGAGGGTAGATCAAACTTCAACAAATATATGACCCATTAGTCAAACTAGTTCGACATTATTGAACACATTTGACCGAGGAGGGTAGATTGAACCTCATCAAATGCATGACCCATCGGTCAAACCAATTTGCACTGCTGAACACATTTGACCGAGGAGGTAGATCGAACTTCATTAAATGCATGACCCATTGGTTAATCCAGTTCGACACTACTGAATACATTTGATTGAGGAGGGTAGAACAAACCTTAACAAATGCATGACCCATCGATCAAACCAGTTCGGCACTATTGAATACATTTGACCGAGGAGGGTAGATCGGATTTTCAGCCAGTATGACCTATATGCCAAACCATCTCAGCACTATCGAACACATTTGACCGAGGAGGGTAGATCAGATGTCGCCAACAGTATGACCCATTGGCCAAACCAACTCAGTAAATCTCGAGCATATCGGTCGAGACACATCGGTCGTTGTCAAAAGCAACATCGAGGAAGCCATGTGCTCGCACTGTGCCTCGCCAAAATACATCGTCAAGCCGAAATGAATCCCAAGAAGGCAGAATTTAAGCTCACACTCGTTGCCTTAGAGGGCCAAAGTATATCGCCTAAACAGGACACCTTGGCCAAATCACTTCATCCTAGCCAAGGTGAATCCAAGGATAGTCAAATTCAAGATCGACATCGGTGCCACAAATGGCCTAAGCAAATCGTCTGAGGTATTCAGCTCGGCCAAAATACATCGGCTTGTTCAAAATGACCTTCGGTCAGTACAAAATCAACCCGCTGAGGCAGTTACGTGCAAGACCACCTCCCATGCTTCATCACTTTTCATCCAAAGACTGAGGTATACTGGCCAAAGCAGTCACCTTGGCCAAAACTAATCAGTCAGCTCAGTGGAACCAGAAGACGGAGGCGGTCACGTGCATTACCACCTCCCGCACCTCTAGCTATCTACTTTAAGTAACCGAGGCATATTAGCTGAGGTGGACAGCTCGGTCACTACGAAATAATAGACTGAGGCAGTCACGTGCAAGACCACCTCCCGCACCTCAAGACTTTTCACATGAAGATTGAGCTATATTGGCCGAGAACGAACTCAAAAACAAGCCCCAAGGCCAAGCCGAAACACATGACCGACCCAAGAGTAAAGTCATGACAAGACAAGAAGACCAAGCCATATTGGCCGAGAAGTAACGCCCGAACTATTCCCCTTGGGCATACCAAGCCAACCCAGATCCAATACCCGACCCGCATCCATATTTGACCTAGATCCAGTATCCGACCCACATCCATCTCTGCACATGAATAGGTGCACGCCTCACCACGGTCCGTCTTTAAGAAAATACCAACCCATGTTGGCTGAGGCAGCCAGGTCAGAAAACTTCACTGTATACAGAGGCAAAACCCGAGGTTGTCACGTGAAAATCCCCATTACTGGCCTCGGGTAGACTTTGCAGATAAACCAAGATGTATATTGTATTGGTTAAATCGACCACACCTGTCAAGCCACCTCGGAAGGAGTGAAGGAAACTCTTAAGGCCGCCTCGTACAAAGAAATGCATGATTGACCTCACGTAAGAGGGACTCGCATCGTTCATATCATTTCAGAGGACATAAAGAAGACTATCAAGGTCAGATTTAAAGAAGAGGACCGAGCCTAGCAATCCGAGGTGGCCAGGTCGGTCCAGCAACCACAAAAACATGCAAACATCCTTACCGAGGTAGTCATGTGACATGCACATGACTGACCTCGGTCTAATTTTTGAAGACGATTGATTCACATCGATCGAGGCTGCCAAGTTAGTCAAGGAGCCTTGCCTACATGCAAACATCATTACCGAGGTGGTCATGTGACGTGCACATGATTGACCTCGGTCCAATTTTTTAAGACGACCAATTCGTGTCAGTCGAAGCGGCCAGGTTGGTCAAACCACCTCAGTTGGAAAAAAAAGGGTGAAAAAGTAGCCTGAGGCGAAGCAATCGAGCTGTCCACCTCAGCCCCATTGTTTTGGACAAAAAAAGTGGCGTTGTGTTAAAAGAAAAAAAGAAAAAAAAAAGGAGGAAAGAGAGACCGATCCAAGCTAGCCGAGGTGGGCAAGTCGGTCAAGCCACCTCAGTAAAAAAATAAAAAGAGGGCGAAAAAGTAGCTGAGGCGAAGCAGCCGAGCTGGCCACCTCGGCCTCATTGGGTCGGACAAAAAAGTGGCATTGTGTTAAAAAAAAAAAGGATAAAGAGAGCTATCCAAGCCAGCCGAGGCGGTCAGGTTGGTCAAGAGACCTCGATCAAAAAAAAAAAAAAAAAAAAAAAAGAGGGCAAAAAAGTAGCCTGAGAAGAAGTAGCCGAGCTGGCCACCTCTACCCCATTGGCTCGGACAAAAAAAGTGGCATTGTATTTGTTGGAACCTTGGCCAAGTTGTGATGCTGTTAGCATCTTTGTATTGTATGTGTTGTCATTGTTGGCAACCTCTAGACAGTTGGCAGGATGACATGGAGGAGAGATGTCGGGAAGGCAGACCGAGTGGATTGCCGGGCGAGTGGACAGCCAGCGAGCATAGCGAGCCAGTCGGACAGCGGAAACATGGTGGCAGTGGACAGCTCTTATCCGAGAGAGAAAGAAGAGAGAGAGTGTGCCGTAGGACTCTCGCGGCAAGGTGACTAGGCGCAAGACAGGTGGCCCGGGTTGATGCAACCCCGAAGAGAATGAAGCCCGTTGATGAGAAAATTCAGTCGGTGAGATAATCTCCGGTGAAGAGAGAGAAATAAGAGAGAGAAAATGGAGGAGAGAGAAGAGGAGAGAGTGGGTGGGGACCGGTGGGTCCCACCTTGGGTGGCCAGGGCCCAGACGGCGGCCGGCCCAGGCCGGCGGGGCGATGCCCACGGGTCCAGCCCAACGAGGCCATGCCGGCATGCACGGCAAGGGGGCCATGCACAAAGCATGCCCAGCAACAGCCCAACACGGGGCCATGCGAAGCTAGCACAGCCGCGCGCGCAGCACGCCCGCATGTCGTGCGCGCGGCGAAGACCATGCGCCCGGCTATGCCTCATGGTGCGCGGCGGATGCCGCAAGCCATGCCATGCCGCGTAGCGGCGCGGACACGACCAGCGGCCGCGAAGCGGTGCCGCCGCGGCAAGTGCCGCGCAGCGAGCCCGCGCGCAGCGGCGCGCGCGGGCGCGCAGCGAGACAAGCGGCGAGGAGCCCCGTGCTCATGCCATAAGCCGAGCGGTCCGCCGGCATGCCGCAAGGTGTTCGACGAAATGCCGCAATGAAGAAAAATGTCCGAACCTTCTGGAAAAAATCGACTTACGGGGGCATTACCACTCATTCACGGGGGTATTTTGGTCATTTTGAAAAGAGCATATTCCATATGGGAGGCTTGGATCAAGCCACGACAAGAATTCCAAATGGAGGGCTTGCAAAAGGCGGGATTCGTGTAGCGTCGGATTTGCGCTAGGATTCCATCGCGCGTCTCTCATTGGTCGGGAGCAATTTAAAACAGTGAATTGCGGCACGTAAAGCGGATCCGTGATTCGGTGGAGCGCATGCATGATGCACATGCGCAAAAGATGCGCATCCGATGGATCCGTAGACTCCGATCGCGCCGCGCGATGAGGCCGATCGGAGGGCCTAGAGGAGATCCGCCCTTTGCTCTTTGATCCGGCGGCCGGAAGGAGATGATTCCTCTCCGCCAATCAAAGGACGACAACGTTGTACGTTGCGCCAGACGCGGCATCGATGTGGCGCGCGGCGCACGGAATCATCCCGAAGATTCCATTTGGAATAATCGATCGGCCGAACTTCAAATGGCCATATCTTGGCCGTCCGAGCTCCGATCGAGGTGATTCAAAGCCCACGAGCTTCTCTCTCCGAGTAGAACACTTTGGCAGCAGTTTGGCTCGATTTGAAGGCCTCTAATGGTGATTTTGAAGGAAACCCTCCATTGAAGCTTCTCCAAGAGAGAGAGAGACTCCTACGGCGGTGTGGAGGCCATGAAAGCTTCGTTGAAGCTTGAAGAGAATGTGAGGACCAGCCGTGAGCGTCCTATGGAGTTGGTGTGTTGAGGAATAAGTTGTGGAGCCCAAGAGGAGGTCGAAATGCTAGCTCGGAGAGGCTTGCATCGGAGTGAGCAACACCGGAAGGTATACTCGCACGCAAATCCTATTTCTTGTAATCGGCTATATGGGAAGGGTTTGTATGAATATTTGATATAAAATTGTGTAGCCCGTCAAGTGGGTGCTTGACCGGAATTGGGTTGGTGCCTAGGATACGGTTGTGGCGTGAATGCGGGTGATGTTGTAGCATCGGGGTTGTGGGTGCAACCATAGTATTCCGTTGTGTATTGGGTATATACGAAACCCCGGTTGGTATTGCCCCGTGAAGTAGCCATCACGGGTGTGATTGGTGAACCACGTTATATCGTGTATCATGTGGATGTTATTGTGTGTGCATTAGAAGTGTGTGTGTCGCAGTGCCGGGTGTACACACTTGGCGGCCAAGCCCCCGGTATGGATACCGTGGGTGTGTGGTTGGTGTGTGCACGAAATGTGTTTGACAGTTGTCCGTGAGAATCTCAAGTAGTCGCCAAGGCAAGACAAGACAAAGTGATCATCGCCTCTTGGCGCCACTTGCATAGCATCGGCCACATCCGAATAGTGGAAAGGAATTTTAGTGGCCACTGATTCACCCCCCCTCTCAGTGTCAACCTGGGAATCACAGTATTAAAAAAAGAAAGAAAGAAAAGACCGACCCAAGCTAGCCAAGGCGGCTAGGTTGGTAAAGCAACCTCGGTAAACAAAAAAAAACGAAAAAGTAGCCTGAGGAGAAGCAGTCGAGCTGGCCACCTCGGCCCCATTGGCTAGGACAAAAAAAAGAGGCGTTGGGTGTTACAAAAAAAGAAAGAAGCAAAAACAAGTCAAAAAAGCGGCACAGATGGACCCACCAGAAAAAATAAAAATGGTGCAAGAAAAAAAAAAAAAGTTGAGGTGAGGAGACACAAATGCCCCCCCCAAAAAAGAAAAACAAAAGCAAATAAAAAAAGCGGTGCGAAGGGCCCCCTAAAAAAAAAAAAAAAAAAAAAAAGGAAAACTGATCGAGGTGTTTGGGCCGAGTTGGCCACCCCCGCCTCGGTAAAAAAGAAAGACTGAGGCAAAATCGAAGAAATAAATTATGCAAAATCTACGGCAAAAGGCCACTTCTTCTTGGGCTCGGCTCAAGCTATTCGAACGAGCACCAAAAAAAAAGAAAAAAGAAGCAAGTCAAAAGAGCGGTGAAAAAATAGCCTGAGGTGAAGCGGCCGACCTGGCCACCTCGGCCCCATTAGCACAGACAAAAAAAAAAAAAAAAAAAAAAAAAAAAAAATATATATATATATATATATATATATATATATATATATATATATATATATATATATATATATATATATATATATATATATATATATATAGGGGAAGAATAACTGAAGTAAAGTGAGTCCCTTCGGTTAAGACACAGATGACCCCACGGAAAAAAAAAAGACGAAAATACTAAGAGGCCAAGGCAAGTCCAATCCTACATTTCAATCAATTGATGCTCTGGTTTATGGATCCTGATTATCCACGATTTTCCGCGAACACTTATGTGTTGGTAGTAATGTGAACTTTGGGAGTATGACACCGAAGAAGCCCGCTGAAAGTTCTTCTAGGCAAGGAGAGAAATCACAAGAACTACGACAAGCTTATGAGGTCGAGAAGTCAGTTCGAGGGAGACCTGTGTCCTAGTCAAGTTTTCTCTTATTATTGTTAACTGGAGCAAGACCTGAGGTAATACAAAGAGCCATCGAGTGATTCGAAGCTGAAAAGTTTATTATAGATGAGTTATCTAGCCATGGCGTCGTCGCTATGGTACTTTCCAAGGAAGAATTGTCTTGCTGCACTACACATAGGAACGATTTCTAAACATCTCAGGAAGTATGGGCTCCAATAAGATGACCTATATGATCTGACCCCATTTGACCGAGGTCATTAGGTCGGCCACTTATGGCTAGCCTATACCAATGTGGTCTCCTTCCCTCTCTCACCATCTCTTTTGCAAGGTAGCATATTTGCAAGCCACTTAAGTGATCAAGATCATCTTCCAGAATTTGAGGAGCTACGACCGAGGCATTCAGCTCGGCCCATCCAGTTCAGACAAGCCAAGCGGAATGACCAACCCAAAAAAAAGGGGGATTGGTACGACCGATGGAGCAGCATCCTCAGATCAGTCTGACATATTTGCACGACCGACTGAGCCGCATGATCATATTAGCCCAGCAGATCGGCAAGACCGACGGAGCCGCATCCTCAGATCAACTCAGTAGATGGACACGATCGATGGAGCCACATCCTCAGATAAGCCGACAGATCGGTACGATCAACTGAGCCACATCACTAGATCAGCTTGGCACTAGATCCGTACTTCTTCCACCAGGGAACCGATGTAAACATGTCAAAGCAGTCGCATCGGCCAATTAGAGATCAAGACTTCAAGGCACTTAGGTGCAGGATAAACTCGTGTGACCAAGGCAAATCACCAAGAGCATCTTAACAAGGTCATACCACCCACATTGAGCCAATGTAGACTCATGAAGAACAACACCTTCGTACGAGCCGAGGCAAATGGCCTCAAAGGCCAGTATTAACATCAACTTCAGATCATCAATGTTGGTTCAAGGGCTCGCGTCAACAACAAGACAAATTCTAGACCATCTCCCTTGGACAAGCCAAGGCAAATGGCCTTAGGGGCTAGTATCAATTTTCAGATAGATTCTAGATCATCTCCCTCGGACAAGCCAAGGCAAATGGCCTCAGGGGTTAGTGTCAACTTGAAGGCAGATTTTAGACCACCTCCCTCCGACAAGCTAGTATAGCTGGCCTCAAGGGCTAGTGTTAACTTTAAACCAAATTTTAGACCACCTTCCTCAGACAAGCTAAGGCAACTGGCCTCAAAGGCTAGTATCAACTTTAAAGTTTATATCTTTCACTCAGTCAAACCTTACAGATTCACTAAAGCAACAAGGCAAGTGTTAGGAGAATATTCTTTTTTTTTTACTTACTCAGTAGAACCTTACACATTTACTAGAGCAACGAGGCACGTATTGGGAGAACATTCTTTTTTTAACTTACTCAGCAAACCTTACAGATTCAGCAGAATAACGAGGCAAGTGTTAGGAGAATTTTCCACATCACCAATGACATGGCGACAGCTGAGATCCAAACTTCCATGTCAATATCTCTAAAAGAGCCTAGGAGAATATTCCCATAAATCCAATCAATGGATAGGGGCAAAAACATCATTTCTATGGCTTTACAAGGATATTTCAATCAGCATACACGAAACAAGGGCAAAATTGATATTTACAAAGAGACACTATTCACTATAAATACTCATTGAATCCCAAGATTTCAGGTACACAACATTTAATATTCTTTCCTAGGGATTGTTACTCTGACACCTCGGATTGAGAATCCCTCACTTACCCCATCCATATTTAAGTGGGCTCGGATGCCGAACCCATTGACTATTCACAGAGCCCTAAATTAGGCATCGGAGTGGACCCAGGGCCACAGGCCGCCTCCCCCTGTCTTTTCTTGTGTTTTGCAGGTCTAGTCAGCGCCTCGAATACGGATTTGGGCCGAAACACTTACCATCTTTGGTTTCTTCCAATTGAGTTTATCCTCTACAAGAAACGTCCTTAAAGGAAGTTGAGTAATAGCTTCAATTGCGTCCCTTTGAAAAAGGCTGGATAAAAGCTCCATCTTCCATGATCTAGAACTGGAATCAATCATGTCAGAAACATATTGTAAGTCCCACAAGGGAGGGCGAGAAGACCTGATTTTACAATCCCGAAGAGTGGGAACCCTTTTATCCTCCCAAATCCTAATATTATTTCTAGTCCCAATCTGCCAAATAAGACCTTGGAGTAGAATATCCCACCCTTCAATAATACTACGCCATGCCCATGAGGGACTATGGGCAAGGAATGCCCCAAGAAAATTAGAATGGGGATAGTAAATAGCCTTAAGGAAGCAAACCCAGCAAGCCTCTGGATTAGTCCAAACCCTCCAAGCAAGCTTTGCTAAAAGGGCTTTATTTTGGAGTGAAGGATCTTGGAAACCAAGTCTACGTCTCTCTTTCGATAAGCACATTCTAATCCAAGAGATAAGCACATTCTAATCCAAGAGATCCAATGGATGCGCTTTGTCTTGCTACCATTACCCCAGTAGAAACTTGCCATAGCCTTCTTAATTAGGTTATGGTAATGCATGGGTAGTTTGAAATGCGACCTAATATAATTAGACATAGACAAGGCCACAGATTTAAGAAGTGTTTCCTTACCCGCATTATAGGAAAGAGCTGATTTCCAAGATTGCATTTTGGCCATGATTTTCTCCAGATGCTCTTTGAATAGCAGTTTCTTGAAAATACCAAATTCACTGGGTAGGCCTAAGTATTTAGAAGGTCCATCTCCATAGGGGATTTTGAGAACATGAGAAAACCATCTGCGAAATCTCATAGGAGTGTTGGGACTAAAAGTGAGGCATGATTTCTTTAAATTTATATTTTGTCCAGATGCCTTGCAGTATTGATCAAGGGATGCCTTTAAGGATTGCACTTCCTTCATGCTGACTCTAAAAAAGAGCAAATAGTCATCTGCGAAAAGCAGGTGGGAGAGAGGGGCAATTCTATGCTTAATGCTAAGCCCTTTAATATTACCTCTCTTTCCTGTTCAACAGGGATAATGCATGTGCACATAAATTAAAATGGCCGGGGAGAGAGGATCCCCCTACCGAATGCCAAGAGAGGGAATAAAAGAACCACATTCAGCCCCATTAATCACCAAAGTATATGATACAGAGGTAATACACCTCATAACAAGAGTGACCCAAGCATAAGAAAAACCTAAACTTTTCAGCATTTGCTCAATGAAAGCCCATTCCTTATTATAGGCTTTCTGCATATCAAGCTTCAGGGCCAAATAAAATGATTTACTCTTCTTTTGTTTCTTAATATAGTTAAATGCTTCATGGGCATCCGAATATTATCCGAAATCATGCGACCAAGGATAAAAGCTGATTGAGACTTTGAAACAATATCGCCCAAGAAACTCTGAAGCTGAGTCACAATAATTTTAGAAAGAATTCTCATACTCACATTACATAAGCTAATGGGTCTAATTGGTCCACAGAAACAGGGTGAGTGACTTTTGGGATGAAGCAAAGTTAAGTTCTATTCATGAAAGAAGGTAAATTACCAAATTTTAAAATGTCTGTAATGAACCTGACTATCTCATCACCAATGTTTCACCAAAATTTTTGAAAGAAGAAAGGTGAAAATCCGTCAAGGCTTGGAGATTTGAGTGGGGGCATAGCAAACACCGCTTGTCGAATTTCATCACTCTCAGGGACAGCAAGCAATTGTTCATTCATGGCCATAGTAACCATCGCAAAAAAATCCTCTCCCACGGGTCAGCCCGTCAACCAACCATCTGACATGTTGGAATATTTTGGCACACATTCCTATGTATTTCAGATCATCATATGTTTAACTGACGGGTTGATGTACGGGAGAGGATTTCAGTCCGTAACTATCGGTGTAATAAACTGCAGGGATTGTGACAATGCCTGATCATCCACACCTGTAGAAGTAAATGCTGATGTAAAATGCTACAAAAAGAGCTGAGAAGATCTCAGTTTCTGATTTAACCATTCCCCTGACAGGGTTTGAGTTTGGAGGATACGATTGATGGATCCAAATCGCCCCCTCTGCAAATGGTTTGGGCCGGCACCCCCCCCCCAAAAGGCGGCAAGCCCCCGGGGAGGATTTGGGCCACCAGAGCATTTCTTTTTTCAAAATGGTTTGGTATTTTCATTTCATTGGATAGTACTCGGCTAGAACTTCGAAATGACACCTGTCTCTCCTAATTGGCTTTATAGTTAGAAAGTTACGATTTTTCAAAATCTTTAAAGTAAATAGTGATTTTATCCAGTTTGATCCAGACTCTACCCGGTCTAGATCTGAACCGGACTGGGCCATGAACGATAAGATCCGATGCTGGCGTCCTTCCTATTTCTCATCACCACCCGCATACACAGATTTCTTGGTGTCTCTCTCTTTGAAATCCTGTTTGATGAAAGTTAACATCAGCAGATTCTTCTTCTTCTTCTTCTTCTTCTTCTTCTTCTTCTTACGAGCTTCTCTTAACCTCGTGAGTACCCGTGCTGCCGTCACAAAAATCAGAAGCCTGAGCAAACGTTTCAAGCAAATTCCGTCCTTCACTAAATGAACGAACAGAAGCTCTTCCAGGGTCTTCTCTTTCAATCTCATCCAATGGCGGAGAGAGATGGACTGGGATCATCTGCTGCACTTGTGTGGAGCAGACGAGATCTGGTCCATGGGAAGGGCATCGGGATACATGATCGACGCCCTTCCAATGACCACCAGATCTCGTCTGCTACACACAAGTGCAGCAGACGATCTTTTTCCGAGAGATATGGGCGGGAAACAGGGGGAGACAGAGGGTGGTGCAGTGGCGTAGGGAGAGATGTAGTAGGGGATAAGGTGCTGGCATGGGAACTGCTCATAACATGCAGTTGGGCAGCATTTTTTTCTCATATCGGCTTCTGGGTGTAAGATCTAGCGGCATACAACCCGGTGACAAAAGCCTTTATTTTTTGGTGTGTTATAATTATGTTTGTTTGATCTCTTTTGTCTGGTCTCTGACTATTTGATTCAAATAAATAAGTAGCAGATAAACAAGGGAAGAACACACACACAGATGTGGATATATATATATCCGGAATGAGAGTACCTGCCAGATCCAGCGAAGATGCAGCAGTCGCCGCTTTCAGAGACGCTGAATCTCTCTTTCGAACGAAGCCGATCTCGGAAGTACGCAATGTGGAGAAGGCCGCGAAGAAGGATATCGAAGAGAAGAAAGAAGAGCTTCGACAACTTGTCGGAAATCAATATCGTAATCTCATCGACTCTGCAGACTCCATTGTCCAGATGAAATCTTCCTGCGAGTCTATCTTCACCAACATTACAATGATCGACGAAGGAATCCGTTCACTCTCGGCTGCCGCCATTGCTGGATCTCCCAAATTAATTCCTGATTCTTCGAGGCTTCGAATTTACGGGATAGCCACTCGTGTCAAGTACCTCGTCGACACGCCGGAGAATATCTGGGGTTGCCTTGACGAATCAATGTTTGTGGAAGCTGCGAATAGGTATCTCAGGGCCAGAGAGGTTCACGAACTGTTGGTGAGCAGCCATTCCGACAGGGATTTCCTGTCCAATTTTACTCTGCTTCAACACCAGTGGCAAATTGTTGAGAGCTTCAAGGGCCAGATTTCGCAGAGGAGTCGGGAGAGATTGATGGATCGGGGGCTTGGTACTGCATCCTATGTGGACGCGCTGGCTGCCATTGCCGTCATTGATGTGCTCGATCCCAAGCAGGTTTTGAGGTTGTTATTGGATTCAAGGAGGTCGTGGATATCTCAGAAACTAGGTACTTGTGGATCTGGACCTTGTGACTCTGGTTATGTAATTTCGGTCTTCTGTGATGTATTGAGGATCATTCAGCTTAGTCTAGGACAAGTGGGAGAATTATTTCTACGGGTCTTGAATGACATGCCTCTCTTTTACAAGACTCTGCAGAATTCCCCTCCAAGTTCACAACTGTTTGGGGGAATCTCGAACCCTGAGGATGAAATTCGGTTGTGGAAGCAATTCAGAGAGAGAATAGAGGCTGTCATGGTTATGCTTGACAGGGAGTTCATTACTCAAACTTGTTCCAATTGGTTGAAGAATTGTGGTGAAGAGACTGTTAGTAAGATAAATGGTAGGTATTTGTTTGATGTAATCGTTAGTGGCACAGAGCTTGCATCGGCTGAGAGGCAAATCCGAGAAACTTTGGATAATCGGGAAGCATTGGAGGGGAGTTTGGAATGGCTCAGGAGTGTTTTTGGTTCTGAAATTGAGTCACCTTGGAATTGTATCAGGGAGCTTCTTTTACAAAATGACGAGGACCTCTGGGATGGGATTTTTGAGTATGCTTTTGTTCAGAGGATGGAAAGGATTGTTGACTTCGGCTTTGAGGAATTGAACAGAGTCGTCAACGTGAGTGATTCAATTAGGGCAATTGCGGCAAGTAATGGAGATCAGATGGATTTCCAGGCTTACTTGAATAGATCTTCCACAGGCGGTGGGGTGTGGTTCTCAGAGCCAAAAATTAAAAAGACGGGCCTGGGATCTGGCTTCAAGGTCATGAAAGAAGAGTATGATTTTCAAAGTTATATAAATGCCTATTTTGGACCGGAAGTTAGCCGAATTAGAGATGCCATTGACAGTAGATGCCAGAGTGTTATGGAAGACCTGCTGTGCTTCTTAGAATCTCCTAAGGCAACTTCGAGATTGAAGGAACTAGCACCATATTTACAAAATAAGTGCTATGGAAGTGTATTGATCATACTGAAGGGACTTGAAAATGAGCTTGAATACTTGTCTACTGCTCTGGACAATGATATAAAGGGGAAAGGCATTGAGCCTCCGGCCATAGTTGTTGAGAGATCTCTGTTCATTGGACGACTCTTATTTGCATTGCAAAATCACTCAAGTCATATAACACTGATATTGAGTTCTCCACGGTTATGGATGAAAGATACTACAGCTGTGGTATTTGATAAATTACCATCAATGCTGAGGCACACCAGTTTGCACCTTGATTCCCCCATCTGTGACAACAGCAGAAGACAAATGCTTGACAGCCCTATAAGACAATCTTCATTGGTTGCTTCAGCTTTGTTTGGAATGACTGATAATAACAGTCCAAGACTTCAAGAACTTAGCCGGGTTTCACGAGATCTTTGCATTAGGGCTCACTGTTTGTGGATATCATGGGTATCCAATGAGCTCTCAGTTATTCTGTCCCAGAATCTTAATAGAGATGATGAATTATCAGCAACGACATCCTTGAGAGTAAGTGCTTTGTGCTCTAAACCCCTGACCTTTCTGTTGTGAAGTTTCCTTTCCATGTCATGTATCCATTGTCTTCTTTGCTTCTTGGTTCTACCTTCTTTGGCTTTTTATGCATTTAATCATTCACCTTAGATGAGGTTAAGTAAATTGAGTAAAACACAAGCATGTAGATGTTTATTCTTGTCTTTTGCAGGAAGATCTGCTTTTCTCTGCTATAGTTGAAATCATTATGTTCTACATTGGTTTTAATTTTTAAAATAAAGTAATAAGGTCCATTGACATAATTTCTGTTAAAATCAATGGCCTTGTTTGGCTAGTTTAGAAAAGGGCCGTATTATGGTGCAAGTCATATTTTTACAGGGTTCAGGATGGGAGGGACTGGAGTTGGTCCTAACCTCCAGAATTTTTCGTGCAACGTAAACACCCTCAGACTTGAAGCCTAATGTTCAGATGGGCACTCATAACTCATCATGCAATCTAATATTCTCATTTTCTTTATGGTCTTATTTTCTTGTGTCTGAAAACATCTGACTGCATCACATCTTGTTCTGTTCGGAAGACTACTCTAATTCTTTTTTGATGAGTTGGAATGACTACTCAAGTAACTTTACCCTGCGATCAAATGAAATCCTTTTAGTTTAAAATAGTAGCACGTGATAATGCCAATGTAGAACCTGTCATGTTCGGCTGTCATGATCCCTTCTTGGAATAATAAAACCGCGAACCTTCTGGCATGGTGATACTAAAATTCTTCAATGGGATGTTCTTGCATCATGATCTGATTTGATGATTTATAATGAAAATATATACGTCAAGGAAGGGGTGTAAAATTAAGTAGACTTCAAAATGCTCTATATGTTATCTTGCCAATAATATGCAATTTGAAAATCGCAGGCATCTAGATATGATCTTTCAAAACAAAGAGTTTGATTTTCTAACGAATGAATAACACTTGCATTATGAAGTTTTTCTTACTATGGCTGTGCTTTTGAGAGTCCTAGACTATTTTGGGCTGATGGATAATGCTGCTATGATGGTGATGTTACAGTCACTTGAGAAACTGGTTGATATTTCAAAAGTCTGTTGCCATGTCAATAAATTGCAATGGTCTAGAAGAAAATGTTAATCCCTTTGTATGTTGAGAGCAGTATTTTTGTACTTCTCTTTTCATTCTAACAGGATTATTAAAAGCTAAGGAATTAGTTGTCTGTAGAAATAAAGAATACCTTGTTTTTTTTTATAAAGGGTAAATTACACCCAGAAACCTAACATTTCAAGAAACTACACCTAGGGTACCCAATGTTTAATATATTGTGTTTGGGATATCTAAATCAAGATAAACTTAATCCAATTGTGAAAAAAAAACCAAATTTACCCTTAACTCCTCCATATCTCTCATTTCTTTCTTCCCGTTCCCTATCCCTATCCCTACCTGTGTAAACTGGAAATTGCTGCCCCTACTCTAACCACCGGCGACTGGCCACTGTGCTTCCCCTCAGCCTTCTTCTTCTTACAGTTAAACTATTTTGCAGCTCATGGTAACAGTATAGAGCAGTAATTTGGGCTGTCTACATCCGCTACTTGCAAGTGTTAAGCGGTGAATCACACAAGCCCTTGTAATGGAAGGAGTGGGAATCGACGTTTTGCACCTTCCCACCTTAGGGGCAGAATTAGCCGCACGCAGCGGAGGTAGAGGAGGTTGTAAGGAGAGAGAGAAACAAAGGGCACAATTACTAGAGGAGAGCGATAGAGTAGGGGCCGGAGCGGAAGTTGCAGGGATGGGACTAGAGGTCAGAGAGAGAAAGAGGGTCAGACAGCATACTGTCGGCAAGCAGCTCTCGGTTCATAAAAAAGAGGGATTTTAAGCCAATTGTAGTTGGACTTCAAGCTCTTGGTTCAGAGTATAACCTCAAGTAAAGGAAGACCATTCTCATCGACAATTGCCAAAACCCTCTCAATTGGGTTGAATTAGGACTATACGCAAATCTTAAATGGTTCATAGCTGATTGTTATGCTAACAAAGTCGGGCCTATGAGGTAGATATGAAATTGAAGAAGATACAAGTACAGAGTATTCAATTGATTAAAATCTTAGATACTGATAATTTATGACTTTTTATCACTTGCGAATGAAAACTAGGTCCTTGATGCATGAGTCTGTAACGACATGAATTCCTTCAGAGAAAAAGGCAGAGAGTTGGGAAGAGTTTGGGAAGGATGATGCCTTATTATTTTATATTCTAAGGATGTGTTACATGAGCATAATGGAAGAGGGGAAGATGAAGAAGAGGTGGGCTATCATGGAGGTTGGGCAGAAAATCTGGGTCAATTAAGGAAATTCCTTTTCTTGGTGGGAAGTTTCTCAATTCCTCTTGCAGAATTTTTCTCAACGAGAAGGGAAAACCCCACGTGAACTTGGTGTCAGTACAGTAACAGCTCCTCCCCATCTCCCAGAATTGCTTGGAAGCTATGGCGATAACCGAGAAACCAACCTCGTCTACTCCGGTGGACCTACCACCTTCAGCGTTAGCACCGCCACCGCCTCTGCCTCTGCCTCTGCCTCCACATCATCTAGCAAACCCAGCAAAGAAAGAAAAATCCATACTTCCTTCTCCACCGCCAATTTTGGTAAAAAAAGGTCCACCGGCACTGCCTCCACCACCTCACTTGAGAGCATCTTCGACTTCATTAAAACCACCTCATACACCTAATCCATCTCAGGGCAGCGAGCATAGTTGTCAAGGTGCCAAGGCGAACCAAGGCGTTGGAGGCCTAAGGAGGCACTTAGGCGACCAAGCCGCTTGCCTAAGTGACTAGGGCGTCGGATTTTCCAATGCGTCACAAGGGTGCCTGGGCGTCTAGGCGACCCCTTGACAACTATGGCAGTGACATAGTCCTCATCAGGAGAGAAGGGCTCCGGCCAGTCCAAGCTGAAGCCTTTTCACTGGGAGAAGGTGACTATCGATGTGAATCATTCCATGATGTGGCACAAGATCAACAACACTTCGTTCAGGAAATAAAAAATCAGCTTTTCTCATGGAATGCTCTTTGGCTATGCTGCAACAAAGCCATAGTTTGTGAATATCAACAGCCCCGAGCTGCTGCTTATAATGTTACCATGAACGGCAGAATAGTTAACCGTAGTTTGAGGAAGAAGAAGGCTGGGGGGAAGGATGGTGGCTAGTCGCCGGTGGTTACAGTAGTGGCAGTCATTTCTGTTTCACACAGCTAGGGAATAGGTGTGGGAAGAAAGGAATGAGAGAGAAATGAAGGCTTAAGGGTAAAGTTGGTATTTTTCAGAATCTGATTACGGTTCTCTTGGTTTAGGTACCCCAAACACAATATATGAAATGTTGGGTACCTTCGGTGTAGTTTCTTGAAATGTTTAGGTACCCTGAATGTAATTTATCCTCTTATAAATAAGATAACATAATGTCCATGTTGAATTAAAAATGAAGAGGCTGACCCCAGATATAAGTTACAGTATATATGTGATCTGTATGAGCATAACTCATTTTCTCAATCATAATGAAAAAAATCTCCAGATTGGTAACTGAATGGGAAAGATTGTTTGCTATCCTAGATATATTCGTTTTGAGTTAAAAAAATAATAATAAAAGAAAAAAGAAAAAAGAAAAAGAAAAAAGAAAAAAGAAAAAAAAGAAAAAAAGAAAGAACATATATAATGATTTCTGTTTTGTTCTTTCATACGCAGTATGTTTACCTTGAGTTGATTGATTTGTCAACAGTATCTAGTGTTTTAGTGCCTGTGTGATATCTGCCTCGGAATAGTGTCTATACAGTTTGGTGCTTATCCTTAATTTTCAAGATTTGTATTTGTATATTTTTCCACAAGACCATTTATTTCAGTTGTCTTGTTTACTTTTCTTCTAGGGCTGGGAAGAAATTGTGGTAAAGCAAGAGCACGCTAATGAGGGCCAGCTGGAGATGAAAATAGCACTCCCTTCCATGGTCTCTCTCTATATCACCTCTTTTCTTTTCCAAGCATGTGAAGAAATTCATCGAGTTGGAGGTCATGTTGTTGACAAACTAATACTTCAAAAATTTGCTTGGGGAATTTTGGAAAAGGTGAACATCTCTTCTGATCTCAAAAGATGACCAGTATAGCTCTCTAAAGTGATTATTTCTGTGTGCAGTTTTGGTAGAGAACTATACGTATCTCCAGCATATTCTTGTTGTCTTAGATTTCTTTTCCATTAGCAACACACTGTCACTGTATAGTGGATATGCATGATAGCAGGGTTGTCAAGGCGTTGTCTAGGTGCCGCCTGGGTGTCCAGGAGCTTTGGGAAATAGGGCGCCTAGGTGGGCACCTTGGCTGTCTTGGGCGTCCGTCAGTCTCCATTGCCTTGGAACACCTTTTCGACGTGACAACCTTGCATGATAGTTGTAACACAAAATCATTTCCTGCTGATTTATTTTTCGTCTGTATATATTTACGGTGATATGATTTTTATAGGTGGTCAATGTGTATGAAGACTTTCTTTCAACTTTAGAGTCTCACAGACCTCAGGTATCAGAGAAAGGAGTTTTACAGATGTTGTTGGACTTAAGATTTACTGCTGATATTTTATCTTGGGGTGACCTCAACATGAATGAGGAGTCATCAAAAGCTTCAAGGTCAAAGATTTCTTTGAGAAGGAAGCTAGATACAAACCAGCCAAACTCTGTTACTAGAGAACGTGTCATGGGCTTGATTAATCATCTCTCTCAAAAGCTGGATCCAATTGATTGGCTAACGTGAGGTTTTTTTTTTTGTTGTAATGTAACTTTTTGAAAGTAGCATCTTCTGTTTTTTTTTCTTCTATAATGCAATAGAAGTAGACTCTTTTTTGAGATTCTATTAATAAAATTGTTACTTAGCAAAATAAAAAACAGCAGCACAAATAATCTAAGCTATGGGAAAAATTTTATTTTGGAGACTGGACTTAAGTTGGATGAGCAGGTGAGAAGTAGTTATTCCTGGCTTTCTATACATTTAGTGCACATCCTAGTCGTTAACTGTTATTTTCCCACCAAATAGACATTCTTGGCAAGTTCATTTGATTGGATTGATTCCAACTATCTGATTTGTCATATTATTGTGACCTATGCATGAGTGGGTTTATGTTTAAAGGTCACTCTATCTGATCAATTTAGTAATAATCCATTAAACAGTGGGCCCACCTCACCTCCCAGTGAGTGTGCTGTAGGGTAGGAAGACTAAACAGTGGGCCCACCTCACCTTTGCGTGGTGAGTTTTAATCTTGTTAGCAATCTATATCGATATTGGACCCAATCACTTTGGGGGTCTAATCTCCAACGTTGATGTCAACGTCTATGGATTACTGGCAACCATGATAGGGTGTTCCTATTGTGGCTATCTTATCTCTTGGTCTACTTCTATTGTTTATCTATTGTTATGTTCTTATCTTTATCTCATGTCTTCTTATCTATTTCTCTCTATTTCTCTAGAGTTCTACTAGGACTAGTTATTTGGGTGATGGATGTTATCCACACTACTTCCTTGTAATCCTCTTATTTGCCAGTATAAATAATTGGGTTGGGTTGGGTTGGGTTGGGTTGGGGTGGGCAATATTGATTGCTCTAGTCAGTCGACTCAGTCCCTCCTTCCTCCTCTTCTTCTTTCATCCTCTGTCTCTTTGTTCTCTGTGGTTGCTGGTTCCTTATCTGATATTGTCACAAATCTCATCTCATTTTGTATATCCTCAATTTCTGATCTGGACATGCCGCAGGTATGAGCCATACCTTTGGGAGAATGTGAAGCGGTCTTACCTGAGACATGCTGTCCTTTTTGGGTTCTTTGTACAACTTAATCGGGTGTATACTGGTACATTGCAGAAGTCTTCCTCCACCGAGTCAAACATAATGAGATGTTCGATAGTTCCACGCTTCAAGTACCTGCCAATCAGGTTAGTGTTGCAGTTTCTTATTGCATTTGTTCTTACATATTTATTGTTTCAAAACATTGTCTGTTTTGCTCTTTTTTGCCCTTAATTGAGTGCTGAAATTCTGTATCCTTGTGCTGAATCTTGCAAGAAATTTAAATAACTTCTCAAGCTTTTGAAATGCAATGCTTTTTGTTGCCCTCTCGTTATTTTCTATTTTTGCTAGGATGAAGATGTTTCATAGTATTGATGATTCTTTGCTTCTCCACTGGGAGGTCCTTTTTCTTCTCTATATCTCTTCCTGCTTTTGTTCACAGTTCAAAGTTATGTCTGCCATTCTTTTCTGTTTCCTATACCTTCTAATCATTTTATTTGTTGGATAATCTCTATACCTTCTAATCATTTTATTTGTTGGATAATCTTTCTTTGATTTGGAAAGTGGGAACTCTTTACCTGCTTTCATCCCTTATTCTATTGTAATTTTCTTTTCTAATTTCCTGATATCTCTTGATGTTAGCGTTTTATGATAATTTTTTCAGTCATGTTGGCTAGACTCATATTTGATGCTCTAATTTTATTTTTTTTGGTAAATTATTTGATGCTCTAATCAGTTCGGCATCTTTGTCTGGAGTTTTTGAGCTATCTTTTTGATAATTATGTTTTCCTAATCCTATGATCGTCATGCTGCTCAATGGTTTCTAATTGCCTCTTTTTTCCTCACGATGGTTGTTCAGCGCACCAGCACTGTCTTTAAGAGGAATATGTAAATCATCTCTTCCAGTGACCTTTGATGATGTTGCTTCTCGAAGTTCTTGGAAGAAAATTTCAAATGGAGAGCTCTCTCCAAAGATTGATTTTGATGATAACTCAAGCTTTGGGGTTGCTGCACCGTTTTTGAAATCTTTCATGCAGGTAATGGCCTTAACTTTATTTTAAAAAAAAAATATTTTTGTACTTAGTGCAGTCTTCTTTTAATTGATAAAATAAAAGACGTCCTAGTGCATGATGCTCTCGCTACTGTAGGGCCTAGGGAGGGGCAGAATATACGCAGTCTTACCCACGCAATACGAAGAGGCTCTTTCTGTGTCTTCTTTTAATTGATATTTTAGGTTATTTTTGGGAGAATGGATTCTCTCCATGGGCCATGGAGATAGCTTCTACTAGTGGGTCTTGGTTTTTTTTCCACGAGGCAACTCAATTAGTACCAAGATGTTTTCAGCGTAATTGTCCACATGTGTGCATCCTCATGGTTTAGGTTTCAGCTCAAATGGTAATGTCACATGGAAAAATAAAGCTTTCAGAAGATGGTAAGTCCATATTTTGACATCAATTGGATGGGTGAAAATATAAGAGGAAACTCATTTTATGGTATGCCCTATGTTGAGAGCTGCTATGAAATTTGATACATGGCCTATCCGGAGATCTATATGTCCAATAATCAGAATGGTCAATTCAGCCATTGATGCAGCAAGAAACACTGTTCATGGACAGAAACTGATGGCAAGGTAGGGTTACATTTTAATTTATGCCCAAACCTTGCTAGGGTAGGATCTTTCAACCAGCCCAATTCAAATTTAATACTTTAACAAGAAGTAAGAATGACTGAATTTGACAAATAATTACTCTTCAAATCTATTCAATAGAATGCTTCGAAACTGGAAGACAACGATCTTTAGGATACGAGAGACAATATTCCAGAAGATGAACTTGATCCAATGGGCGGGATCAAAACCAATCTTGCCCGTAGGTCTCAAACGTATATTTTAGCAAAACCAGAATTATAGAATTATAGAAAAACTCACTTATCTTGAGATCCAGCCGTTGGAAAAGGCTCAAATTTGGAGAGAAAGGGCTTTAGGATATGCATGATAACATATATAAATTTGAGAGTCATGCGACCACTACAGAAGAAACCAAAAGATCTCGAAGATTAACTATCCTGTTGACTCCGCCCAAAGAGAGATCAGATCGAGAAAACCTGGTTGTATCTTCTTTCCAAATGTGTTGTAAGTCTCAGGAACAGCAGCAAGAATGTCGCAACAAGGTAGAGAAGAAGTATAACTCAATAGCAAGAACAATTCTTAGAAAACAGAAGCAAAATGTGTGGTTGAAACTCACAATCATGGGAGACTCAACCAAAATTTTGATCACAAAATTTGTGGTTATCTCAGTCTACCGTCCTTCCCATCTTTCTTCTTATTTATAATTCTCATAAAAGATTACAATAATAGATAATAGAATGTCCAAAAGTGAAAGTAAACAAAACAAGGAAAGTTGATTCCCTTTAGGACTCTCCTAACTTAAACTGAGGCAAAAATTAAAAGGAAACTTCCCTTTATAAGATTAGGAAAGTTTTCAAACTAACAAACCAAATATTTAGGAAACTAACTCTAATATAACTGAACCAAATATTTAGGAGACTAAATAACGTAATAAAATAAGAAAGAAATCTGTTGGTACTGTTCACATGAATAGTATCACGTGAACAATGTTCAGCTGGTGGTTTGGCCTTTGGATTGGTTCAATGGACCAATGCCGATTAGTTCTTTGGGCTGGTCCATTACCGACTTGAGCTTGGGCCTAGGACCACCTTGGACTGCATCAATTCCCCCCCACTTAAAATGAACTCGTCCACAAGTTCAGTAATGATGAAGAATGATTTTAGTGAGCTCGATAGGCAGCTTCTTCTGATCTTGAAATTTTGGCTATGCTTGCAAAGTGGGAAGGAAATCCACCACTTTGGGTCCACTCTCTTCAAGATATTTGGGAGGTATCACAAAGTCAATATGCTCCACACCTCGAGGGGAGTTAAATGTGTAGGTGGTATTCATGGGGGGACTATCTTATTCAGTTCTTTGTCTTCCACAATTGTCTCCATAATACCATGGTCTTCATCAGAACTATGGTCACCATTGTTGATCTATGGGGTTGCAGAAGGGGCATCAAGATTATATATATCCACTTTTGAGTTCATTTTTTACTCAACTAATTTTTTTTTTGAAAGAATTCAAACAAAATTCAAGAAATTCAGTACTGTTATTTGTTGGTATAAGTTGGTACCTGGTTTGATGTGGACG
The DNA here is from genome assembly GCA_028583415.1 of Protea cynaroides. Lineage (NCBI taxonomy): Eukaryota > Viridiplantae > Streptophyta > Magnoliopsida > Proteales > Proteaceae > Protea > Protea cynaroides. The sequence goes on from CM053274.1 coordinate 71,607,934, forward strand.
AGGGTGCTATGCATGCAGCTGATCCACACATAATCTAATGGGTGTGCTGGATTTACCTTTGTGGTAGGAAACCCCAATTATTAGGGCTTCAAATCCTGCATTTGCTGGAGAGCAAATTTTTTTTTTTTTTTTTGCCTCCACATATATTGTTTTAAAAAGAATTTTACTACAGATGTAGGGTAATCCAAATAACTGACTAGAGGGCAGGCCTTGGCGTAGTGGTAAGGTTGCTCAATTGTGACCTAGTGGTCATGGATTCAAATCTAGAAACATCTCTGCAAAGCCGTGATAAGGTGTACATAAGCCCCTCCCCAAACCCCACACTGGCAGGAGCCTCATACACTGGGTACACCGTTATATACCATATTAGGCTGCTAAGAAAAAGTATACATTCTTCACAAAAACAAAGATTTAATAATTAAGAGCAACATTTCATCTCATGAAATTAGTAGCAAATGTTTCACTAAAATTTTTTTAACTGTTTGAGGCACACAATTAATCCTTTACAAAGATCCCTCTATGGTACAATCCATATTGTGATGAACAACATTGGTGTTTCTCCAATGGACAAGAGCCTACATAAAACCAAAAGAATCACGCTGCAACTCCTATGGCATTGTCAATGGGGAGGCTGATTGATGTAGATAGGTTCCAACATAAGTATTCATGCCGGAACAAGCTCAAATCCAAGCTTAAATCCTAGTCTAATGGGTTAAATAAGTAGCCTAATGGGTTATATGGATAATGGCCTTGGATTTTTTATGTTTTCAATGTTATAATGCCCTAGCAAAACTATTAATCTTACTGACTCTGAGAAATGACTAAAAAGTCCCTCTCATTCTGCTATGATTTCAATGATATAATGCCCTAGCAAAAGCCAGGGGCAAATTAGCCATTTCCTAAAAGTTTTCCCCTCTCTTATTTTTGTTAAATACACTATCTTTTAATCTAGGGGTAGTATGGTCATTCCCTGAAGGTCCTCTTTCTATTTCTTTCACATACACCATTAATCACATGTATGGAAAATGGTCATTACCCATTCCATTTACTACTTTATAAAACAAAATCAGCTTCTCTTGAGCTGGATCTTCATTTTTCTTCTAAGGGATTAATTCGGTCAGCATACCAAGCTGGCCTTGAGTTAATTTTAACTCAAACAAATATATATAGATCATTAAAATGCAGTATGCATGTTGGATATTACTGCTGAACCTGAAATATCGTCTTTATGTCCTTCCAATTTAACAGGGTTTTTTTTTTTTTTTTTTTTTTTTTTTTTTCGTTTTTAACATATAAGCCCATCCCTTGCATACGTTATTTTAATTTACTGCTTGGACCATCTTGCTGGTCCACCCATTTGAACACCCCATTCAAAATTAACTGTGGTCCATCTAGTGCATAGATTCATTTGGGTCATTTGTACCCAGCACATGTGCTGGTCATTACTTAACCTTTCTTCTTCTTTTTCTTTTTTTTTAAAAAACAGCAACATAAAGTAAAACTGATCAGTTCTTACCTCTGTTTATCTCAGTATGCAATTGCTCCTTTTTCTTCTTCGTTGAGTCATGTTGGGCCTTCTTGGTGCAGCTCTGCTGCCTTTTAGTGAGATTAATTCCTGCTCCAATCTCAAAAGACAGCAGCTCTGGCTACTCCTTCAATCCAAAACAGGGATATTTCCTCCTTGCTAGTTCCTCCTCTTATCTCCTCACGGCAGCTCAACTGCTATCTTCTCAAGTACTTCTTCTTTCCTCGTCACTTCGTCTTGCTGTTTTCTTCCTTCTTTTTTTTTTTTTTTTTTTTAAACACCTTTCGTTCATAGTTCTCATAATTGTATAAAGAAGACAACAAGGACTGGTTTCGTACCTTGAGATCTAACAGTAGCTTTTGCTACTATTCTCTCCCATTCCTACTGCTACTGAATTGTACTTCCTCTTCTTCTATCAATTAATCCTTCATCACTTCCAACTGAGAGCAGATAATTTACCCCTTCTTCTCACACACTCCTTCCTACTTGATCTTTTTTCTGCAACTACAATTCTTTCTTCCTCTTGTGTTCTTGCTGAAACACAGTTCCTCCTTGCTGAAATTCTAAGGTAAGAACTATACCTTTGATTTGCACAACTATTCACCTAGTAAAGCCACATGCAGATTCGAAATTTTATGGTCTACAAAAGGTGCTTGAGGTGCGGACGGTTCGACCCGTAGTATTTCGTCGCGTGCTTCAGGATTAGCCGTTGCATGGAGGTTCAGTATGACAAACATACATGGGATAAAACCTTATGAGAAGAGTTCGGATTGAACGTCATAGAGATTGCCACTATCACATTGATCTTAGACGACAATTGACACGACACTCAAATTCGTGGATGATTGACATTAGATTTCACCGCTTCGATTCTTATTCGTAGGGTGCACCGAGTTTTTGTATACGTGCTTACACTATAGAATTCTCAACCGTTGAAAGACCCATCTATGGGATCGGACTGTGAAACGTCTATGATTAATAGATTAGACGATTGAGTAGAAGGCTCTCTCAAAGTGCGTTAGGTTGACAACGAAGATGTCATTGTGTGTTTGCGGATTGGAGGCTCACGACAATACATTGTGACGCATTACATGGAATTAAAAGGCGATATAGTGGATTGCGCGCACAATGCAACTTCAGGAAGATTCCGAATAGTTGAATCATGTTACTCCTACAAATACAAATCGATTCGAGCACGATTGAGTCGATTTAATAGTTGAAGACCGACCTTCGCTTTAGAGGACCGATCGGACGGTCGTCATTCGAGCCGCCGGTTCATGACTATGAATTGTCAGTGGATTTTTATGGATTGATATGGTTCATTCATTCCTTATGAACTATTCATCAATCATATGGATGAAATCAAAAGGTGCTTTTTTTAGGCTTATTCAAAGACTTTGTGAGCTTAGTTTTATTTTTTGTGTGCTCTTGGAATTCATGCCAGAATTTGAAGGAGTTCTATAGAGGAGAAGAGGGAGAAAAGAAGGGGGGGTTTTTGGTGCAAAATCCTTATGCGGTTAATAAGGTTCCTATTTTGATCTAAGCGTGTACAATTCAAGTCTTTGCTTCCAAGAGGTGGCTAGTGATGGAGTTACTCGGGTGGAGGTTATTCATCTATGCAATTGCCTTTTGTTTTGTTTTGTTTTGTTTTAGGCTTCGGTAAATTGATGAAAAGCCTAGACATTGGATGTTTTGGGGTTCTGGGTTAGGGTTTGCAAAGTTTAATAGAGCATCCATTGTAGGACATTATTTATAAGTCCATCTTTTGGGACACTGGAGTATAAGGTTGTCATTGTTGGCAACATTCAGATGACATGGCAGCATTACAGAAGTTGCATAGGTGATTTGGCAGTGTTCCAAATGCTTACAGAGTAGAAGGTACTTAGTTGACCGGGTTTGGCCAGTGAGTTGATTGGGTTTTGACCCGATACCAAATCGATGAACCTCTACATGCGTTCCACAATGTTCCGAGGCAAACATATATGTTTTACGATGCATGGGAACCTCACGGCACATGTGGTAATGGTTTTGTGACCAAATTCCAAATGTCATTTGGAAATTTTTACTTTGATGCAGGTTTTGGTGGGTTCCACAGTAGTTTCATGTGAAGCTTTGAACATTAAACATGTAGAGCATTGAGTTAGCTTCTCAACGTACTTCGCGGATCTCAATTTCGATATCGTATGGAGAAGCTACAGTCAGTTTTGTGTCAATGCGTGGAAAAAATAAAAAAAATCAGAACTTGTAAGCTCTTGTGTGGTTTGTGTTTGACAGGGGCTTACATGCCATAATTTATATGTAGTTTTGTTCTTTTGTGCAAATAGCAAAAGTAGGCAGGGCTGATTTTAAATATAAGAAGTTTTAAAATATCCGATCGAATGATCAGAAAGAAGCCACGTCACTTAGATGCTGATCGGATGGCTGATGAAGAGGCGCGCCAGAAGGCGACATTGATGACTCCGAATATTCGTCTGTGTCATTTCTAATTGGATGGCGTAGTTTAATAAAGTGTAACGTGTTACACTGAATGTCACTTTGATTGCATGTGACGCACGCATACCATACAATGTCAGAAGATACATTTTGGTTCGACATCATTAAATTCGAGATCTATTAAATTGTGTCGGCGCTTTTTCAAAGATCCAATGGCGCAGATCTCACCTGCCCTTTTAAAGCATGATCCGATGGCTAGAATTGTAGTGACGACGCATGACATGGCATATTGTTCATAGATTAAAGGCCATAATTGTTTTAGTGTTTTTGAGGACTATTTAAATCCAAATTGAGCCCAATTTTTTCTACCTTCTTGAAATTCGAGCCAAAAACGTCCTTGTAGATTCAGATGGAGAAAAGGAAGAGCAGCGAATAGGGTTTTGGGGGAAAAACTCTTCTTGATCGTTGTGATGGCTTCCATGATGGTCTAAATGCATTCAATGTTGATTGTTGGCGTCGTTGATGCTTCATGTGGTGGAGGCTACCCTTTTGCATAGATTCATATATTTGTCAGTCTTAAGTGTTGTTGATGTGTAAAACCTAATCTGTTGATTTAATTGGGAAGGGAACTATTGTTTTTCGATTCTTCATTGTATTCCTGCCTTGTTGGGGCATGATAGGGTTTGGGTTGTTGCCCTCGCTCCTTGTTGTGGCAACGACTAAAGCAGGAATTCTTTCCTGGACTGTTGTAGCAGTCAAATATATAGTGGAAGCGTATAGAATAAATACGAAACCCTATTAGGGTATTACTTCGTGGACTAGCCTTTCACGCACTGTGGAGGTGAAACCACGTATCTCATGTGGTTGTGTGGATTGTTTATTGCTTTGGATATTGGAGTGTTTGGCTTGTAGGATGGGTATATTACACTTGGCAGACCTGACCACAGGCTAGTGGTTGCTAGGTGAGGTGCACATACGTCTTATGTGGTATAGTTGATTGTGGACTGGCAGTCTGGGTTTCAAGTTTCAAGTTGCATGACAAAGTTAAAGGGAGCTTTCACTTGTGACAGAGATTTGAGGGATCATTTTTGGCTACTACTGATTCAACCGACTTTCATTGGCCATCTAGGAACAAAAAAAAGAGAAGGGGATAAGACAAACCTCCCAACACAAATTAAGGAGGAACTCTATCTCCTTGTGCATTCCTTCCGATATCTCTAGCTCCTTTTATGTGGAGTTGAACCAATAATCCAATGTCTTGTGGACAAATATGTTCCACAAGACTGTACATAAAAGTTCTTCTCTTCCTTTATTTCCGAATTCCTCATGTAATTGCATATGAAATCACTATCATTATTGTCCTTTGTAGCTGAAAGGGATTTATTTTGGAGGTTGGGGTGGAAATGCATCTAGAGGAATTGAAGGCTGACCTGTATCAACTTTGAATTGCCTTGAAGAAACTCCCAACTGCATTTCTGTGTCATGATGGAAGAAGAGACGTCTTTTGTTCTCTTCATCCCTCTTGCACACCGCAGACCATTTTCTAGTTGTAAATGATTCTTGTATAGGTTTTTCACCATTTGTGCTCTATCCAACATGTATTATAAAGCTAGCATGCCTCTATACAGGAAGGATAGGAAACTTCCCATGCTTTGGGAGATGGGAGGCGAATGTCTCAGACTCTCAAGAACAAAAAACACATATTGGAACTTTGGAATTGGAGTTATTATCTTTACTGCCAAGTTGGTATGATGAAAGCTGAAATTGCTACTCGTATCTTGATGTCGGCAAATGAGGTTGTGGTGGGCACAAAAATCTTAGGGAAAAAGGAAATGTTAAGGCATTTAAGAGGACCCCAGGGTAAGCCATCTAGAGGACCCCAGACTTGATCAGGCCTTGCAGGAATATAAAGTTTCTTGAAAAGAGGCTATGAAATAGGGGATACCATTTGGTGCATTGTAGTTGAGGGTCAGCTAGATAGGTGAACCATGGTCCTAGCATTGCTCTTTGGAAAATGACTTGGAGACGGTGTTTCACTTATTTAATGTTTATTGCGACAAATGTCTCTTAACATGCTACTATATAATACTATTTAATAATTTTTAATGAAGCCAACATAAAATCATTAGACTAATCTAGCAATCTATTATCACAAATAGTTGAATTATGAACGTACTACTTTTGCAGTTTTTGTCACTACAAAATTAGGTTTGATATTTTCCCGTGTTCTTGGTTCAAGGAACAATTTTCTTTTAGTATTTTTCAGGTTCAATTAGTAATATTACTTGTAATTGCAGGTTGGTTCTAGATTTGGGGAGAGCACATTGAAATTGAGTTCCATGCTTGCTGATGGGCAGGTTGGCAGGTTGAAGGACAGATCAGCCGCTGCCATGTTGACATTTGGAGATATTCTACCTGTCCAAGCTGCGGGCCTTCTTTCCTCCTTTACAGCCGGAAGATCTGACCCTTGATTTTGGACATTCATATTCTCTTCTTTTTCAGTCGGAAGACGAGACATGATCCTTTCCATTGTCAATTGGAAGATATCAGATTGTGCAGTTCTCAACTGTTTTGAAGTTGATTAGGAAATGAGTCAATGGCTTCCATTTCCAGATGGTGTTACATGTGGAAAGAGAAATGAGTCAATGGCTTCATTTCCAGATGGTGTTACATGTGGGAAAGAGAAAATGTCCTCTGCTTCTCTGAATTGATGATTTCGAGAGAGAGAGAGAGAGAGAATATCAGGCAAGTGAATGAAATGTCCTTTGCTTCTATGAATTGACGATTTCATGAGTTGGGGCAAACATGGAATAAGTTGGGAACTCAGTTGTGAGAAGGTAAGCAAAGCAAATTAATCCAAGAAGCGAAGCCTAAGAAGCGCTCTCATGAGAGGTCTATTTGGAATCAGCTGCGAGCATCGTCATCAAGAAGTGAAGTATCTAAAATATGAGGTTAGTTCCACAACCCTGTTCCTTTTTTTAATATGTAATTTTCTATTTTCTCAATCGTGATTCTTGTTGCCCTTCCTCTTAACATGTTGATTATGTTGACCTTTAGAAACTCCTGTTAATTACTTACCTCTCCATATGAGGTGTAAAACCTGCTGTTTGATGGATATACAAGAAAAATGTGATTTTGACCTTCCCTTGAATGATTACAGAATTTGTAAGATCTTTAGAACATGAGAGAAGGACAATGATGTATGTATTTCTAATTCTGCCAAAAGAAATGTATTTGTAATTTGGTTACTATTTTCTGTCACCTTTTAGAGAGGGTAGCAAAGAATATTTCTTAAGGATTTTTGTGGATGCTTATTTGGTCTGGAAGAATGGCTTCTCTACCCCAAAATGGGTTATTAATAGGGGGACTGTAGTCCCCCCCCCAAAAAAAAAAAAAAAAAACGAGAAATAGTTTCCACATGTAATTTGTTTATCTCTGCTGTCCTCAAGATTTCTATAGATCCTACGTTTTTTATTTTTTATTTTATTTTTATATAAATTTTGGTTTGAACAAGGATTGCTGTTCCCCAAAAGGAAAATAATCCCCTCATGTTTTCATGTTGACATGAAGAATATTCAATGGCTGTCATCTATTGTATGCGTATAACAATACATCGATATATGAGCATACTAGATATTTCTCATGTCAATGTGAGGACATGAGAGGATTATGGTCCTCAAAAACACCCAAATCCTGTAGTATGCTGACTCTGGCGTCCTCTTAACCCTCCACACATCTTTACAACCCCCACCCCTCCAAAAAAAAAAAAAATTTCTAATAAGCAAAGGGGACATAAATTTATTAGAAAATCTAAAGAGGGGAAAGAGCAATACTTTTTTATTTTTTTATTTTTGGTAAATCGAGAGAGCAATACTTCAAGCCCCAACTACCCAAAAAATAAAAAAAAATAAAAAATACTTCAAGTCCCCATAAAGAAGGGAAAGCGAGCACAAGGAGAAGCAGAAGAGCTGGCAAGTAAAGTAGGACTGGAGATCCACAAATAAGGCCCTTTAAAAAAAGATGACCAATCGCCGACACCTTTAAAAAAATCCTTTCTTTGTTTAATGAAACACATCTTTTTATCACATAAAGTAAGTTTTTGGATATGATACAGAGTACCTACCATCTATGTTAGCGTGAAAATGAGTCTTAATTTTTGGTTTTTTTTTTTTTTTTTGAAGCAAATGATAGGATGTTTTATCGACCAGAATTTGCAACCCTCGGATTGAAGGGGTGTGTTTTTCCATTTATTGCTTATGGTAGTTTAACAGCCTCGTCGGTGTTAAAAAGGAACAAAAATCCTAATTTGATGATCACCAACAAGAAATTTAGGACTACCTAATACGAGGGATCAAGCCTAAATGGAAAGTCCCAGGAACATCATAATATATGATGTCTTATAGAGAGACGAGGTTGGACCTTGTAAGACATGGTTCGTTTGTTCAATTATTCCGAATGACCTTTTTACTCATTTGGATTTAAGCCTTAGAAACCATTAAGTCTGTTTCCAATGAGCCTTTTGAATTGTCGAATGGGTGAAGCCTAATATCTACGATACCTTGAGGTGTGTGGCGTGGTTAGGTGTTACACCAATTGTTGAGTAAGGGGGAAGGGTCGGGGGCGGGAGAAAGAACACTCGGGATTGAGAGGCCAGCCAGGTCGATCGGTTGCATGTAAGCGAAAGTAGTTGACAAAAGATGGAACTATATAAAAAAGACATTGTTCTAAGGACACTCAAAAGGCACTATAGGGTTTTGTAATCCTGTAGTACAGTTTGTTATGCAGACATTCCTTAAACAATATCACATCACATCATGATTTGATTCCGTGGTCCCATGAGTTATTTTCACGACCAAATTAATCTATATTGGCTGGGATTGGGATCCTCTGTAGTGACGCCACCCCTACACTGACGATCCCATCTACTCAAAGTGGATCTGTGTGTATTCCAATGCACTTTGAGTGGATCGAACTACGTGCCAATCTATTTTGAATGGATGAGATCCTCACTACAGATCATTTTTTTCCTATCGATTGACTCCACACTCTCACATTTTATATAACATCCCCTTGAGCCTCGATGTAGTGGGAGAATTATAATCCTTCTATCTGTTATTCCTCTCTCAAGGGGGAGGAAGAGATATAGATGAATTTTACGCATCAGATTCAAATAAACATTCCAATGAGCCTTTTGAATTGTGGAATGGGTGAAGCCTAATATCTACGATACCTTGAGGTGTGTGGCGTGGTTAGGTGTTACACCAATTGTTGAGTAAGGGGGAAGGGTCGGGGGTGGGAGAAAGAACACTCGGGATTGAGAGGTCAGCCAGGTCGATCGGTTGCATGTAAGCGAAAGTAGTTGACAAAAGATGGAACTATATAAAAAAGACATTGTTCTAAGGACACTCAAAAGGCACTATAGGGTTTCACAATCCTGTAGTACAGTTTGTTATGCAGACATTCCTTAAACAATATCACATCACATCATGATTTGATTCTGTGGTCCCATGAGTTATTTTCACGACCAAATTAATCTATATTGGCTGGGATTGGGATCCTCTGTAGTGACGCCACCCCTACACTGACGATCCCATCTACTTAAAGTGGATCTGTATGTATTCCAATGCACTTTGAGTGGATCAAGATACGTGCCGATCCATTTTGAATGGGTGAGATCCTCACTACAGATCATCTTTTTCCTATCGGTTGACTCCATACTCTCACATTTTATCTAACATCCTCTTGAGCCTCGATGTAGTGGGAGAATTATAATCCTTCTATCTGGTATTCCTGTCTCAAGGGAGAGGAAGAGATATAGATGAATTTTACGCATCAGATTCAAATAAACATTTATATTTTGAGGTTTTGCATGATGTAAACACAAAATTTTTCATAGAAGCTGCTTCTTTGAAATGTGTTTGACTGTTTGTTTTCCCAACCAACTCTGGATTCTTGTTGGCCCATCACAAGACATAAAGCCCATTAAATGTAAGTAAAGTAGACCTATAAGATGAAGGAATACGTGGATGGAAACGTAGAGAAAGACTGGTAGAAAAGGTTTTACCTAATCTCTTTATTATCTGCTCACAGGCCCTCACTCACAGCCATGGTTGCTTCAACCGAGGCTACAGGGCAGCTGGGCAGCTTCACTGCATTGGGGCACGCATTGGGGCACGCATCGGTCTCCTCCCATCACTCATCCAAATACACCAAGCCGTTTCAAGCGTAGGTTTTCGCGGGTACTGAAAGTGCCTTATGGTGATGGTCCCCCTCTGCTCTCAATTTTCTTTTCCTCTTAAAACCAAAATTGTTTGCCTTTATGTCCATAGCAGTAACGGTCTTGTGATGAGCACGCTCTGTGTAGATCACAGCATCACCAATGACATTCTCCAAGACGATCTTCAGAAATTTCTCATAGGCATCACACCACCACGCTTGCTTCTCTTTAGAGAGAGAAATTACAGAGTGAAATTGAAGAGAAAACGCCATCAATTGAGTAAGAGAATGGGGGAGAGGGAGAGGGAGAGGGAGAGGGGAAGAAAAAGCAATAGACACTAGTGTTAGCGTTTTGAGTTTCCATTGGGGCAGCCAGTTTTTATTTGGGTGATATTGACAACGGGAAAAAGTCCATCGGGTCTCTTGGCAACAGATGTGCCAACCCAACCTAAGGGCAAGACTATGCTTACTGTGATTCCAAAAACCATAGTCTTGCCCTCCTCGCTAAAATTGCTTGGCATTTATGAAAAAATCTAGAATCTCCTTTGGGCTATTATGATGAAAGCAATTTATTTTCCAATTAATATTTTTTGCAGACTAAGATGGGACATCAACCTTGAGTGGGATTCAAATCCTCTTCTCCCAGATTAGGGAGGAGGGGGGATGCCCCCTGTTGGATGGTCCACACATGGAAGTCAAGTGAATCCGAATCTTCCCTGATAGGGGGTGTCAGCTCGGATTCACTCGACCCTTATGTGTCGGCCATCCAACGAGGGCGTCCCCTTCCTCCCAAACCTTTGGGAAGAGAGGATGTGGATCCTCATGAGTGTGAATCTCCTTGGGCTATTATGACAGCAATTTATTTTCCCAATTAATATTTTCTGCAGGCTAAGATGGGACATCAACCTTCATGGGTGTGGCATATTGGCATATTGGTCCCATCGATAGGCTTTATTGGCATATTGAGACAGTTTCCTCGGTTTGCATATGGGAAGATCAATGGTCACCAAGTAGACCGGATTTTAAGTCCAATCTCCTAAGCCGGATGATTGTCCTCTCCTCTTGGACTTCGATCTTATTGACTAGTCTAACCGTGTGTGGTATGATCATTTGTTGCAACGATATTTCCATCCAGCAGAGATGGGCGTTTCATGGTTAAAACGGCCTACAAGCATCTCTGTTCTTAGGTGGTGACTAAAGCTCAACTTCAACTTTCTAGGACCTCGACCACCAGAGTTCAACTATCTTCTATTGTTTTTGCCAAATCTGGTGCCCAAACTCCGTTTCGATTCGATTATTTGGGCTTGTAATAGGTCTTCCCACGACAACCGTATCGGACCGACAATGCCTAGGCTGACAAGAACCCGTGGAGTTAACAAAATCTTAACCCCGAAGACCCTTGTTTTCGTTGATAGCCAATGATTTTACACTAAAGGGTGTAGAGATAAACCTACAGCCCATAAGGGAAGGTACAGTCACAATAAATTCGAAAACCCGGCACCTGACACGCACGCACCTAGGTTGGGTCAACCAAAAGGGAGGTCCGGCTGGGCAAGGTGGTGCGGCTGCTAACACCAGCTGTAAGAGCGTCCTCCAGCCGCACCTATGTGTGGGACTTGGGTTGGTGACCAACCAACCGTGGGACCAACCGAATGGATTGTGTCTTCTCCTAACATGGTAGGCCAACCATGCATAGTCTATTCATGGTAACCGGAGAAGATTTTCTTTTCCATTGCCATTATGGGATCCCTTATCCATCCACTCTATGGAAACCAATCCTACTCTACCAAATCTAGCCAAACCAGAAACGCAGAGATTGAGAAGAAGATCTCTGACGCATCTCTAAAGGAGGAGGAAGAAAAGAAAAAAAAAGAAGAAAAGTTCCGAACGAGAGAGAGAGAGAGAGAGAGAGAGAGAGAGAGAGAGAGAGAGAGAGAGAGAGAGAGAGAAGAAACGTAGAAGAAGAGACAGGGAGGAGAGAAGAAACGTAGAAGAAGAGACAGGGAGAAAGAGAACGATGCTCTGACGCATTGAGAGGAGAAGAGGAGAAAGAGAGAAGAGGAGAAAGAGAGACAGAAAGAAGAAGATTTGCAGAGAGAGAGAGAGAGAGAGAGAGAGAGACTCTAATGCGTCTCTTTAGTGAAGGAAAAGATAGGAAAAGGAAGAATAGAGAAGGGTAGGAACTCGTACCTGACACTACGCATGCTTGCTAGAGAACTGGAAGGAGGAGTAACCACAGTAAGCACTCCTTTACATTGGCTGTAAATCGATTTGTAAAACTTGTAATGTAAGGAATCAATTAATGGGATTGTAGAGAAATACTTGACAATGGTAACAACAATACAGCATTCTTCGCCATTAACGGTGCTCTATGTTGATAATGGTGATGCCTTCACGACTGAATTGACAGAAGAAATATTATCTACCATTAATGGTGAAACCTTGAGCCATATGGGCTACCGTTTACGGATTGGGATCGTGGACTGTAGTGCATTCGGTACAATAGATCGGTGAAATCAAATCTTGAAGGACATGAAGGATATCCATAACCTTTTGGGAGGTCGAGAACGACCATAGGAGACCTGGAGAATGGAACTATGATGGATCCGAAGGTTTAGAAACCGGATCCGAAGGATTCTAACTCAGATCTATCAGTTCGGACACCGTTTGGATGGGAAAGTCGTCCGGATGAGGGTATGGACGAAGATCCACGCACCAACAAACCACTGGATAAGGTTGGGCAATAGCTCACAAGTGCGGGTTCACTCGGCTACGCTAAGGCGTGCAGCTAAGGTGTGGCCACGACCATTAGCCGTACATCGTTTGTTAGCCGCACCTCCTATGCTTGGCTAGTAAGCTGCTGTGTAGCCTTGTAGACCATATTTGAGGGCCAAGAACCCCCAGACCATTGTAATAAGAAGTCCTTCTCAGTATTAAGCTATGAAAGGGGGAAAACTGACTATCAAATGGGAAATCCATCCACACACCATTGTCTGACATAGACAGTTGTTAGGGAAAAATCACTCCCACACTTGATAGAGCTTATGAGAAGATAACAAGTATATCACAAAAAAATATTTTCAGCCCTTACAATATATGCAAATAATGAATATAAATCAACCACACATGAGACACAAGAATTTAACGTGAAAAAACTTCTTCAAATCGAAGAGTAAAAAACCACGGGAGTCGAAAGTTCAAATCGAAACTTCACTATTATCAAATAGAGGTTACAAAACCTAGTTCCAATTCTTCAAATGGGTATACAACCCCAATAGCAACAAGAAGTAAAACTACTACTTGAAGAAACAAAGAGATGCAGAAATTTCACCCAAAGAAACAGAGGCTGCTGTACGGAGCAAATAACTTGATTTAGAAAACTCTAATAAAAAATCTGACCGTACAGATTGACGAAATATGTGTCCTCTACCTGCTGTCCAAAAATCAGCCCAATCGGACCACGGATGACCTCCCGATCGTCAGTTTGATCACGGTTACGCAAATCACCTACGCCCAGAAAAACTGCTGCTCTCTTTCTCTTCTTCTTATGATGCTAAACCCTAACCCTAATCCGTTTTTATCCTATTTAAAAGATTAAATACAAGACAAAAAAGGAATAGGCTTAAATGAGCTTAAAACATACAAAGGTTTGGGCCTTTATCCACATAGGAAGGGAGCCCAAAAAACCCAACAACAGTAACCTATGGTTTGTTGGAAATGACCTATGAACCTTCAGATACAACTCTTTGACCTAGAAATAGGACCTAGAGTGTAATAGTATGCTATCATAAATAGTCACTCAGGAGCAAGTGGACCTAACCTATGGCCTTAAGGAATGACATTCTTGACGAAGAAGGGTGGTTTGAACAGAATGCAATGCTAGAATAAACTTTGAGATGTGATTAACTATTGGATATAAGATTTTGAAAGAGATACGAAGAAACCCCGAGAGAGCTACTAGATTAGTGTAACGGTAGATTACTCTACATATCTCTCAAGTAAGGGAACTGAACCTTTTGTTTGCGTGTATTCTTTATTGATTATGATATGTTCTGTGTGAGATTGATAACATGTTATTGTGTGATAACATACCATCTAATAAACTGCTTTGTTTGTCCATGCGTGTGCATACTCTTGTATGCTATCAGTGATACCCGTAGTGGTTGGGAAGCGAGTGGTATGGGACACTTTGTAACCTCTCCATGAAAGGTAGAGCTGGTCTTGGAGATTCATGATGTCTGGTTACTCCAATAAGGAGGAAAGTGGATGGTATGAGACACTTAAATCACTTCTTATTGGTACTACTTTGCATTGACCTTTGTAACTTAGCCAAGTCACGATGTCTTATGTGGGGCCTCGAACGGGGTTGAAAGCTCGGGAACGTTACCATTCTGTAATATGGATTAATTAGGTAGACATGATTAGTAGCATATAATTACCCGTATAATTGTACCCCTAGCGAATAGGGGGTTATGTATTGACATAGGTTCAATAAAAAGGTGGTATGAACATAGCTGCGATGCTCCCCATGTTCGAAGTAGTGTGAATGGGTGGCGAGTTGACTGGTGGGATTACCATCTCCTCAAGTGTCACATGATTGAATTTGGGATGAGTCGCGGTTGAGGACCAAGACGCTGGACCTTATATATGGGGGTGATAATTCACTTCAATGGAGGCCTTCATTCACTTTGTGGGGCTGACCCAAACAACCTGGAGGCTCTGTTTTAGTTGTCCTGAGTTGGCACATATAATTATCATACCTTACCATAGATATAGTTGCATGTATGTGTATGTTGCACATTTGATTTTCTTACTAAGCTTGATGGTTGAGCTTACCCTTGTGCGCATAAATATTTTAGATGATGCATGTACAATGTTTGATGCTTTGGGATGCTATCCATCTAGTGTAGAGGATGCTGATAGTGAGTCTGAAGAGAAAATCCATGAACCCTTAGGCTTTGCCTACTATTTCTTTTAGTACCTTTAGGTTTGGGTTGTTTTATATTTAGGGGAACGTTTTATCCCAAGATTTAAATTAATAAATACTTGAATTCATCTGGAATTGAATAGTAAATTAAACTGAAGGATTTCTTTAATGGTTGGAACTTCGATATTATTTTGAATATTTGAATTGAGAAATTTAGTATGTCAGCTTAAACTTATTGAACAGTAAGTCTTCGGTTATTTCTTTATTTAATTGTGATAATGTGGTTTAAGGGAATGTTTTAATTACTCTGAAACTTTCTGGTGAGTATTGATATGAATGGTTTGATAGATGGCTGTACCATGACATGCTCCAATGCCTGTCCTCTTCAAAGTAAACATAAAGAATTTTAGGCAGAAGCCGCCAGCGGGTCCCATGCAAAGTTGCCAGTAGGATTATCGTCAAAACTCCAATTCTTCATATCTTGATCATCTGAAGTCCGATTCAGGCGATTCAAGTGCCAGTGTGCTCCATTGCCTGTCCTCTTCAAAATGGACGTAAGGAATTTTGGACGGAAGCCGCCAGCGGGTCCCATGCAAAGTTGCCAGTAGGATTATCGTCAAAAACTCTAATTCTTCATATCTCGATCATCCGAAGTTCGATTCAGGCTATTCAAGTGTTAGTGTGCTCCATTATCCGTCCTTTTCGAAGTGGATGTGGAAAATCTGAGACAGAAGCTATCGAAATTTTCATGCGGAATTGCAAGCTGAGAGGATCCATAATAGAGAGAGAAATCAATCCAGTCCATTCTTACTCAGCCCAACCCAGCTCAAGCCCAATTTAGTCCAACCCCGTCGAACTCAACCAGTCTAGCCTGACCCAACCCAAACCGGCCCAGATCGAGTCAGGTCGGCCCATGTGTATGCACTTTATGTATATTTTATATACTATATACATTTATATATTATATAATATATGTTTTATATATGTTATATTATATATACTTTTATATATTATATTATTATATAACGTACGTATAAAGAGAGAGAATGGGAAGAGAGAGGAAACCGAGTATATATATACATATGTGTATATATATATATATATATATATATATATATATATATATATATATATATATATATATATATATATATATATATATATATATAGGTTCGGTTAAGAAGAGAGAGAGAGGAAGAGAGAGAGAGAGGAGAGAGAGAGAGAGAGGAAGAGAGAGAGAGAATGGGAAGAGAGAAGAAGGAGAAAGTCGGATATATATATATATATATATATATATATATATATATATATATATATATATATATATATATATATATATATATATATATATATCGTTTGACAAGAAGAGAAAGAAAGAGAGAGAGAGACAGAGAGAGAGAGAGAGAGAGAGAGAGGAAGAGAGAGAGAGAGAGAGGAAGAGAGAGAAGAAGATGAAGAGGGGGAAAGGTGGAGGTGGCTTGAATCCTCAAACCACCTCCTTCTTGAGCCATCCCTCCACCATGACACCTCCTCTTTGAACCCTTTTCCCCCTCCTTCTTGAGCCCCACCATGACAACTCCTTCTTGAACCACCATGACACCTCATTCTTGAGCCCCACCATGACAACTCCTTCTTGACCCCTCACCACCATGGCACCTCCTTCTTGAACCTCCATGCCCCTAAATCCCTCTACCTCTTGAGCCATAAATCCCTCCACTTCTTGAACCTCCATGCCCTTAAATCCCTCAACCTCCATGCCCTTAAATCCCTCAACCTCCATGCCCCTAAATCCCTTCCACATCTTGAGTCATAACCCATCACCTCATCTTCTTGAGCCTTCCACTTTAGCCATCCCCCAAAATATATGACTAGTCCCTTAGCTACCCTAAACCACCTCCATTTGACACCTACCAACTCCCTCAAGCCACCTCCTTCTTGAGCCCAACACCTTTCCCATCCCATGACCTCACTTCCTTGAGCCCAACTCTATCATACATCATCTTCTTGAGCCATGCTCAAGCAACCAAGGGCCATCTATAAAAGGAGCACCCATTTAACCACTTGAAGGATGAAAAAAAAAGGGGAGGGAGAAAAGAAAGAGGGAGAAAGGCTAGAAAAAAAAAGAGAGGAGAATAGAAGTAAGTTAGAGAAAAAAGAGAGAGAGAGAAGAGATATTGGAATCAAGAGGGGAGATTGAGGAAAAGAGAGAAAGGAAAGGAGGAAAGGAGGAAAGAAGAAGGGAAAACTTACCATCGATCGTCACCAACCATCATCAAAGGCTCCACCCCATTGTTGGGGACAAGGTTGGTACCTCAAACTTTATTTTGATAGCTTTCATGAAGCTCAAATAATAAAAAATTATTTAAATATGCCTATTTCGATAATCATGATCTTCAAATGCTATATGGCATGTGTGTCAATACCATGATGTTCATGTTTGATGTGATTTAATATTGGCCATTAATTTTGGATAATTTAAACCTAGCCCATTGATTATAAATTTTGATGTGATGAAATATGGGCCATTGGATGTTAATTTGGACCGTTGGATCAACATCATGAGTGATTTAAATGATCTAAATCATTAGATTATCATTTCAAATGATTTCAACCGTTAGATCTTCATCGTGAGTGATTTTAAATGATTTTAACCATTAGATCTTCACTATGAGTGATTTTGATTGATTTCAACCGTTGGATCTTTACTTTGAGAGATCTTGAATGATTTCAACCGTTGGATCTTTACTTTGAGTGATCTTGAATTATTTCAACGTTGGATCTTCATTGTGGATTTTTTAAAGGAATATGAATGGTTGGATTATGATCTTGAATGATTTCAACCATTGGATCTTCATTGTGGGTATTTTTAAAGGAATATGAATGATTGGATTATGATCTTGAATGATTTCAACCGTTGGATTTTTATTGTGAGTAATTTTGAGTGATTTAAACCATTGGATCTTGATCGTGAGTATTTTTGATGAATCTGAATGGTTGGATTATCATGATGAGTGATCTGAACCGCTAAATTATCTTTTGTGAGATCTAAGCCATAGGTCGTAGCTATTTTGATGATATATGAGTCATTGATCATGATTATAACTTGATGTGAGATCGGAGCCGTTGATCTTGACTGTTTTGATGAAATCTAAGTGTCGATCGTGATCATCATTTGAAAAGATATAACCATTAGATTGAGGATCTGATATTGTCTACGTTGTTATATCCATGCATCTATCATGTTCACTTGATTACACTGTCATAGTGTGCATTACCATGCTTAGGATGCTTACACTGCTAGCTTTGTGCATATTACCATGTTTGATATACTCGCTGTATGCTATGCTTGAATGATGTTTATGTCGGCAAGAACTTACTTTTCGCTACACCCTAGTCGAAGTGTCGAACTGCCATGCATGTACACTGATAGAAGACATTCCTAGGTGTGGAGACGTGCATGTAGGCACCCACATTCATGGGAAGGGTAATAATGGAAAAATGATAAAAGTCATAATCAAGGATCATGAAGCCTAGCCCAACACAATTCCAAAATCAGGGTTGTAAGTTACAAGGGTAGTTTAGGATGATCCCTACCCCTCAGTTCATTTTCCCTAGGATGCAGAATCTAGATAGGTGCAATATGAATCCAACCTTGATCATCTAGGATCATCATTCAGTCCGGCTGGACTGCCCATATTCTGACCCAAGCAGTTCACCCAAAGTCCATCTCTTTCGAACTACACGGATCCTGATTCTCAGGTCAATACCCTGAGATACGTAGGTAGTTTGGGAAAGAGACCCAAATATGGACCCATACTCCAAATCCTAGTCTCCTTGCTTGGCGAGACTCTATTCCTGTGCTTGTGAGTATGCATCTCTTTGCTTAGCGAGGTTCTATTTACGAGTACGCGTCCCCTTGCTTGGCGGGACTATCTCTTTGCTTGGCGAGGTTCATCTGTTCCAAAGTTGTGCTTGTGAGTACGAATCTCTTTGCTTGGCGAGGTTCTGCTTACGGGTAAGCATTCTTAGCTCCTTCAGATTATCCATATTTATCATCATCTACACATCTATCCAAAATCCATCTCTTTCGAACTACGCGGATCCTGATTCTCAGGTCAATACCCTGAGATACGTAGGTAGTTTGGGAAAGAGACCCAAATACGGACCCATACTCCAATCTTGTAAATCATTCCATATCCTTGTCTCCTTGCTTGGCGAGACTCTATTCCTGTGTTGTGCTTGTGAGTACGAATCTCCTTGCTTGGCAAGGTTCTGCTTGCGAGTACGCACCCTTACCCTTGCGAGGCTCAATACCAAAGCCGTACTTGCGAGTACGCACCCTTAGCCTTGTGAGGCTCTATCATGAAGTCGTACTTGCGAGTACACACCCTTAGCCTTGCGAGGCTCAATCCCAAAGTCGTGCTTGCGAGTACGCACCCTTAGCCTTGCGAGGCTCTATCTTGAAGTCGTGCTTGCGAGCATGCACCCCCTTAGCCTTGCGAGGCTCTATCTTGAAGCCGTACTTGTGAGTACGCACCCTTAGCCTTGTGAGGCTCTATCTTGAAGTCGTGCTTGCGAGCATACACCCCCCTTAGCCTTGCGAGGCTCTATCTTGAAGCCGTACTTGAGAGTACGCACCCTTAGCCTTGCGAGGCTCTATCTTGAAGTCGTGCTTGCGAGCACGCACCCCCCTTAGCCTTGCGAGGATCTATCTTGAAGTCGTGCTTGCGAGTACGCACCTTAGTCTTGCGAGACTATCTTACATTCTACTCCCTGAGAGCTACACCCTACTCCCTGAGAGCCACACTCTACTCCCTGAGAGCCACACTCTACTCCCTGAGAGACATACCCTAGCCCTTGAAGTTACCCAATCCACCCAAAAAAACGAACTACGTTGTACCTGATTTCCAGGACCTCTAGGATACGTAGGCAACTTGAAGGATCCTCCAACTACGGTACCCCATCTTAGTATCCTTAGGTTCCCCATATCCATATCCATATCCGTATCCATATCCTCATTCACTTCGATCCATTTAGGCTATCTCTAGATTCAATCTCCATCATCATCAAGCATAAACTTCAACTTGAATAAATTGAATCTAAGAAAGCTTAATCATAATCGACATCCATAAGCTTTAATCACTTTCCATTTTGAACTACGTTTTTGGACTTGATTTTCAGGATTGGAATACGTAGGCAATTTGAGACGTTTTGAACATCTCAGATTCAGTCCATTACCGAACTATCTTTGGTTCGGTTCATTGTATATTATTTTGTTTGTTTTCTTACTTCGAGAACATGTTTGGCTGAACTTAAGCTAGAAGAACTTAGCAACTTGGCATAGGATCCCCCATGAGCCCTAGTCATCATCCATTGACCATGAACAGTCAGAACCATAGAGTCTAAGGAAAGTAGAATCACATAGGAGGCCGATTTTTGGATCGGGCAGTTTTGGGTGCCTAATACCTTCCCAAACTGTACCTTGAACGCTTACCCGTTCTCTGATAGGCCAAAGCCGATATGTTGGGTCATGAGTTAATAGAAGTCTTATCTCAAGATGAGGCTACATTTTAGGTCCTAGACCTTAATCTAGGTGGCGACTCCAAATCATTTATTCGTTCATTCAGCGTGGTAAATTGATACCTCACAGTGGCGACTCCGCTGGGGATTCCACGTTCTGACTCCTGATTCACTTTCCTTACATTGATTGACTGACATTGGATGCTAGATCTAGGGCTACTATATTTATGATTGTACATAATGTTTTGGGGGGGTTTGGGTTCAGTCACACATCGTGCTATTAGGAGACCCAGGTCCTCATGCATATGGGATCGTCCGCTAGGTGAAAAGCACAACCTTGACACGTACCTTGTAAAAGTCTCGACTATAGAGAGGCTCTGACGTTTGTTTCTCGGGTCCGCCCGGGGAGACGTCATACTTCTCTAGGTTGTTTGACATTTTGCAAAATGGTATATCAAAAGGAATCGAGGGGCCATGATTCACCGTGTAGATGGGAATAGGTCCACTCCTCCTCGTCAAGGTAGCCTTTGCCGGTCCTAACCCAGAGTGAGCCACATGCGTGTTATTTTTAGTTCATCCCTGAACTGACTATGTAAATTCCAACTCAATTACGACATCTGTGCTTATGACGTCGAAGTTCTGCCTGTTTTGATTCTCGATTTATCAACATGTTTGGGTTCACACTTGAGGATTCAATGTGTCGAACCTTTCATTGTTGATACATCAAGTCTTAAAAATGATCGGAAAATCTCTATCATGGCATGGATATTATGATCGAATGGGAGTTTACCAGTTTGTTCAGTCATGAACCGCCTTTTGCTAACTTATCCCTTATGAAAGTTTAAGGATGAGCATATTCGTTTCAATTTCTTTGTTTTGATAAACCAAGTGGTTGGGCCTTGTCACCCCAATGACCCATTTTGGGTCAAGAGGCTCAAATCCGATAACATGGTCAGATAATATTTGTTAAGGGGTTTCATAAGAGAGCTAACATTTGTATGGTCGAGTCAGCTTTGTTTGTGCATGTTAATTCATTTCTGTCCTGTCTCCATCCCAAGAGTCTTAACACTTGTCAGCTTTGGCCTTTTTCAGTATCTACTCAGGGGTTAACCTAAACCGTAACCATTTCTACTCTGTAGGTCTGGGATTCCATCATTGTGAAGTTGTCTAGAGTGTTTGCACCTGAACCTATTGGCCCTACCTCGTCCATACCAGTTGAAGCAATGGGTGACGAACCAAATCAGGTTCCAAGAGCTACAGATGCTAGAATTGAGAGGATAGTTGATATCATAGAAGTAATGGTTACCATGATTCAGAACCTATAGATGCAATTGCAGGCCCGAGCGTCAACCATTGAGGGAATGAATTTGGTACACCCACAAGGATTGAGTACCTCTAAGCAAGTTGTGCCACAATATTTCTCAGAACCTGCATTGGAAGATACAGAGGAGATTGTGTATCAGAAACCTTTGGTCATTCAAAAAGCCCCTATAATCCAAAAGCCAAGAGAGGAGGACGGCCTTTCTGGAGATAGACTGAACAGATCAGAGGAATTACTAAGAGCTATGAAGGCATGCGATGATCAGATAATCCGCCAAAGAACATTCCCTTTTAGTGGATTAGGGAATCAGTGAGTGGCACAGACTGCCAACATTAATGCTAATCCATCGATCTCAAGGAATCAGAACCACACCCCTGCTCTACAGAGGTTGGAAAATAGAAGGCAGTTTACAGATTTGGGCATGACCAGAAATAGGGTTCTGAAAGTATTGGTACAGGCTGGAAAATTGAAGGTACTTAGACCTCATCCTCTGCCATATCCACTTCCACTGAAGTTTCGAATGAATCTATTCTGTAAATATCACAATCAACATGGTCACCACACTGAAAATTGTAACGCTCTGAGGCATGCTATACAAGACCTGATAGATGTAGGAGAAATTGAGATCCGAGCCAGACAGAAATCAATGGCAAATGGTCCTCCCCTTCCCCATCACACAGTCAATTTCATAGAATGGGGGGAGGCATGGGTTCCAACTGAGACAGTCCATGCTGAAATAGAGGGAAGCGTCCCATCTGGTGACGAAAGGAATAGGGTCTCAATCCAAGAAGTGCGGCATGAGCATGGGGTATTTTTTTTCCATAAATCTCTCAGTACAAGGTGACGATGGGACAGAATGATAAGGGATCAAAAGGGAATGCAGCCCAAGATATCAATCTCAGAGGATTCCAAGTCAACAACAACATCATGACAATCACAGAATCAAATCCCTCAGGTTTGGACTGGGGTATGCCCCTACCAACCAAGATCTGAAACTGATAGAGGAGAAGTAGAGGAGAGAAAATGATACATTTTGAAAGCTTGAGAGGAAAGGTCCAACAAAGGCAGCAAACAAGAGTCACAGAAGATGGCAACCATATGAAGACAGAAGAACCGATCTATCAAGCACAATTGGCAGCATGGATGAGGATGAGCAGATCACTCCATACTTGAATACACTCAATGGAAACTTCGTCAAAGAATGAGAGGACATTGCATTTATGTGGTTTCTCTGTACCATGGCTAGATAGAAACCTCCAAAGACAAGAACCCGATTTTTGAGTTTTTCTTCGACTGCACCATTGGCTAGAGATGGAAGAAATCAAGATTCGAAGGCTGAGCAAGGAACAAAAGTCAGAAACAAAGGCGATCGACATCGGCAATCTGTTCGACGAGGACCAAGTTCTAATACTCACTGGGGAAGACCAAGATGGAGATCCTGTTCCACAACAATTCCTACTCCCTATCAATGGAATGATCCCCAAACTGAAGCTTTTATGTTTTGTTTACCCAAAGAGTTTTTCATGTAATCAGTATAGTATGGCCATGTCTGGGCCCAAAGTCTATGAGTCCTTAGATTTGTTGAATATTTTGACAGCGTTGAGTCCGTTTCATTTGGAACCTCCTCTTATGTACCTCTATTTCTGAGTGTTAATAAAGAATTTTTTTTTCAATTTTGCTGTGTCTACTTCTCCCAATCTCTCGTTTTCTAACTCTAACTTTGATGATGATAAGAATAATGAACTATATCCTAAATTTTGCAATCCATCAAAGCCTCGGAAGAGAAGAAAGTCCAACCTGTCGGCGATGATTTCAAGATGATCAATCTCAGCACGGAGGAGCAATTACAAGAGATCAAGATTGGTATAACCTTGACAGAAGAGGAGGATAGCCCATTTGACAGAATTATTGAAGGGATTCCAAGAGGAATTTGCATGGTCTTATGAAGATATGACAAGCATAAACCCAGTAGTGGTACAACACAAGATACCCTTGATCCCTAATGTAAAGCCGCATAAACAGAAGTTGAGTTGGTTGAGACCTAAGCAGACTTTAAAAGCTGAGTAAGATGTCATGAAGCAGTTTAACGTTAGATTCTTGGAAGTATCAAAATACCCAGAATGGTTGGCCAATGAAGATACTGTGTATAAGAAGGATGGCTGATTGAGAGTATGTGTTGATTACAAGAATTTGAACAAGACTAGTCCTAATGATGATTTTTCATTGCCAAAGGTAGATATCCTAGTCGATGACACAGTCAACCATAGAAGATGTGGAGCTGGGGTATGACTAATAGATCCAAAAGGGGAGTTCATGCCATTCTCGCTTTGATTAGAATTCAAGTGTACAAGCAATACTGCGGAGTACAGAGCTTGCATCATGGGACTTAGAGCAGCCCTCACGATCGACATCAAGAAGTTGAAGGTCTATGAGAACTTGTCCATCATTGTCTACCAAGTCAGAAGGGATTGGAAAATCGAAGATGAAAAATTGATACCGTATTAGCAGTATACAATCAATTTGGCTCAAGAGTTTTACAAAGATCGAGTTTGATTATTCTCCAAGGGACACAAAAAAAAAAATATACACCGATGCATTGGCTACTTTGGCTTTAATGATCGGTGATGATCCTGTCGAATGCACAAGACCCTTGGTGATCGAAAGAAGAAGATAGTCAGCATATGTAGAAGTCAATACATTGACAGTTGATGGTAGACCTTGGCTTGCACTCATAGTAGACTTCATTGGAGAAGGCATATACCCTGCAGAAGCAACAACAAGAGAAAAGAAGTCATTAAGATGATATGCTATGTAGTTTATCCTTTGTGAAGATATCCTTCATAAGAGATCCTATGATGGGGTATAATTGGACTTTGTCGACAAAGAGCAAGCATAAACCCTCATTGAGCAGATACATCAAGGAGTTTGTGGGCCTCATACTGAATGCTAGGATGTTCACAAAGAAGTCTTAAGAATGGGGTATTATTAGAACACAAAGGAGACAGAATGTGTAGAGTTTGTGAAGAAGTGCCTAAATGCCAAATCTTCACCAATCTGAACATGTACTGCCCACATAATTGCACACTTTCAATTCACCTTGGCCATTTTCAACTTGGGGTATAGATGTCATCGAAAAGATTCACCCAAAGGCATCAACTGGGCATGAGTTCATTTTAGTATCCATCGACTACTTTACCAAGTGGGTGGAGGCTCAATCATACGCCAAGCTCACTGCGAATAAGGTAGCCAAGTTCCTTCAAGAGCATATCATCTGTCAGCATGAGATGCCTCATGCTCTAATCTCAGATCAGGGTCAATACTTCAGAGGAAATGTACAAGAATTGTGTGAGAATTTCAGTATCCAAAGGCACCGTTCTTCCCCTTACCGGCCACAAACTAATAGTGCAGTAGAGGCCGCTAACAAGAATGTTAAGGTCATCCTCCAGAAAATGGCAGAGTCACATACTGACTGGGCAGATAAGTTACCATATGCACTATGGGCTTACAGAACTTCTATAAGGACCTCTACTGGAGTCACACCATATTCTCTGGTATATGGTATGGCGGCAGTACTCCCGGTAGAAATGGAAGTACCATCCTTGAGGATCCTAATGGATTCTCAAATCCCTGAGGTTGAATGGCTTCGATCCCATTATGAAGAGTTGAGTCTCATTGACGAAAGGAGGATGAAAGCAGCCGATAATACAAAGAAATACCAATAGAGAATGGCAACCACTTTCAATAAGAAGGTCAGATTTCATCACCTGACGGTAGGAGATCTTGTATTAAAGGAACAAAGAGCGCCTATCCATGACCCTAGGGGTAAGTTTCGTCCAAATTGGAATGGGCCATTCATAGTGAAGGAAATTTTACCAGGAAAGGCAGTTCGATTGATAAATCTGGACGGTGAAGAGCTACAATATCTGACCAACCTCGATCAGTTGAAGCGGTATCATGTTTGACCTCTTCACCCTTTCCAAAAAAAAAAAGAAAAAAGAAAAAGAAGGGTGCAATTGGTCGCGAAAGTCGACCGTTTTGGATGAACTTCACGATAGGTTTGGGCTGAATTCTCTAAAGAGGCTATTACACCCTGTTACTCAGGATTGGTTCCATCATCTTGTCATTATTAAAGGAAGAACTTCCTGCTTTCTGGCTAGACTCTTTCATCCGTTCATCTATCCAATGGATTTTCCAAGAGTCACATAACGAGCCCATCTTTCATATCTTTTGATATCAACCCTAGTGGGTGTGTCATTCTGAAAAATTATAATGATAATCTGGCTGTAACTCTTATCTCTCGTTCATTACATTCAACGGCGTCCAAAGGTTCCAAAGAGCCCTTCATTCTCAAGCCCATAAAATGGTATCTCTTTGGAGGGATCGACCATTCCACATAAACAACCAAAAGATCCTCCTGATGGGAAATCCATCTGGATAGCTTCATATCAGCCACTTTAGGCCTTTGTCTTCTGCCACTTATCTTTGGATTTAGAGACTTAGCCTCAGACAAGGTCATACATATGTGCATTTCATGCACAACTCACTAAGGTTTTCAATGTGTCTATAAGGTAAGAAAGTTCCAATGATTCCCTACCAATTCTGTTGTGAATCAGGATTTTCTCTAAGTCGTTCCAGTGAGTTTAAGAACTTTTACTCGTCAGACAGAATGGCCATGATGGATAAGGCATCGAGGGAGTGGAGTTGGCATAAAAAACTTGCTGAAGATAATTTTTTCCTAAGGGAGGTCCACTGGTATGCCTTCTCCAAATTGTGATAATAAAGCATGTGCCCAAGTTTGTCAAAAGTGGCTGTTCAGTGTTGAGGTACAGATGGCCCACATATTCAAGAAGGTTTCGTCTCTCTCCGTTATGAGTGGCAAAAATGTGGTTCTCTTTGTCTTTATCCTCAATTGATACAATCTTGGGTAAAGAGGGGTATCTGTAAGCACCCTATTTTTACCATCCCCAGCCAAACAGAACTTTATTGGTGTATAGGCAGTAAGAGAGCGGAGGGGGATGAAAATTTAGAAAGTACAGGGGAGGCGAGTGAAACTCTCTCAAACCAATAGTCGATTAATTCCTCTGTGCTCTCTATGGTGTTCTGGGTTGAGCCAGAGTGTCCCCAATGTACAAGAGTCTTGGTGGGCATATTCAGAAGGGTTATGGGTCAATTTAAGGTTTGGATGCTAAGCGGTGATTTCAAGGCTGATTTTGGTGGGCCCTACAGCAAGGTCATGAAAATACCTTCGAAATGATACCAGAATCACTCAATTCCGATGTCAAACGAAGAAGATGTCGTGATTTTAGTCGGATTGAAATTGACTTATTAAATCGAAGGGCTTTTCTGTAAATTATCATGAATTAAGGATTTATTAGGCAAATTATCATGATTAAAATCGATCGGACTTCATTCGACCATATCTTGATCGTTCGACATCCAAATCCAACGATTCAAGCGCCACTGTACTCCATTGCCTGTCCTCTTCAAAGTGAATGTAAAGAATTTTGGGCGGAAGCCACCAGTGGGTCCCATGCAAAGTTGCCAGTAAGATTATCGTCAAAACTCCAATTCTTCATATCTTGATCATCTGAAGTCCGATTCAGGCGATTCAAGTGCCAGTGTGCTCCATTGCCTGTCCTCTTCAAAATGGACGTAAAAAATTTTAGACGGAAGCCACCAGCGGGTCCCATGCAAAGTTGCCAGTAGGATTATCGTCAAAAACTCCAATTCTTCATTCTCGATCATCCGAAGTCCGATTCAGGCGATTCAAGTGTCAATGTGCTCCATTATCCGTCCTTTTCAAAGTGGACGTGGAAAATCTGAGACAGAAGCCGTCAAAAATTTTCATGCAGAATTGCAAGCTGAGAGGATCCATAATAGAGAGATAAATCAATCCAGTCCATTCTTACTCAGCCCAACCCAGCTCAAGCCCAATTTAGTCCAATCCCGTCGAACTCAACCAGTCCAGCCTGACCCAACCCAAACCGGCCCAGATCGAGTCAGGTCGGCCCATGTGTATGCACTTTATGTATATTTTATATACTATATACATTTATATATTATATAATATATGTTATATTATATTATTATATAACGTATGTATAAAGAGAGAGAATGGAAAGAGAGAGGAGACCGAGAATATATATATATATATATATATATATATATATATATATATATATAGGTTCGGTTAAGAAGAGAAAGAGAGGAAGAGAGAGAGAGAGGAGAGAGAGAGAGGAAGAGAGAGAGAATGGGAAGAGAGAAGAAGGAGAAAGGTGATATATATATATATATATATATATATATATATATATTGTTGTGTTGTTTTTTTTTTGTATATATGTTCGGTCAAGAGAGAATGGGAAGAGAGAGAGAGAGGAAGAGAGAGAGAGAGAATGAGAAGAGAGAAGAAGGAGAAAGCCAAAATATATATATATATATATATATATATATGTTCGGTCAAGAAGAGAAAGAAAGAGAGAGAGAGACAGAGAGGGAGAGAGAGAGAGAGAGGAAGAGAGAGAGAGAGAGAGGAAGAGAGAGAAGAAGAGGAAGAGGGGGAAAGGTGGAGGTGGCTTGAATCCTCAAACCACCTCCTTCTTAAGCCATCCCTCCACCATGACACCTCCTCTTTGAACCCTTTTCCCCCTCCTTCTTGAGCCCCACCATGACAACTCCTTCTTGAACCACCATGACACCTCATTCTTGAGCCCCACCATGACAACTCCTTCTTGACCCCTCACCACCATGGCACCTCCTTCTTGAATCTCCATGCCCCTAAATCCCTCCACCTCTTGAGCCATAGATCCCTCCACTTCTTGAAGCTCCATGCCCTTAAATCCCTCAACCTCCATGCCCTTAAATCCCTCAACCTCCATGCCCCTAAATCCCTTCCACATCTTGAGTCATAACCCATCACCTCATCTTCTTGAGCCTTCCACTTTAGCCATCCCCCAAAATATATAACTAGTCCCTTAGCTACCCTAAACCACCTCCATTTGACACCTACCAACTCCCTCAAGCCACCTCCTTCTTGAGCCCGACACCTTTCCCATTCCATGACCTCACTTCCTTGAGCCCAACTCCATCATACATCATCTTCTTGAGCCATGCTCAAGCAACCAAGGGCCATCTATAAAAGGAGCACCCATCTAACCACTTGAAGGATGAAAAAAAAGGGGAGGGAGAAAAGAAAGAGGGAGAAAGGCTAGAAAAAAAGAGAGAGGAGAATAGAAGTAAGTTAGAGAAAAAAGAGAGAGAGAGAAGAGATATTGGAATCAAGAGGGGAGATTGAGGAAAAGAGAGAAAGGAAAGGAGGAAAGGAGGAAAGAAGAAGGGAAAGCTTGCCATCGATCGTCACCAACCATCATCAAAGGCTCCACCCCATTGTTGGGGACAAGGTTGATACCTCAAACTTTATTTTGATAGCTTTCATGAAGCTCAAATAATAAAAAATTATCTAAATATGCCTATTTCGATAATCATGATCTTCAAATGCTATATGGCATGTGTGTCAACACCATGATGTTCATGTTTGATGTGATTTAATATTGGCCATCAATCTTGGATAATTTAAACCTAGCCCATTGATTATAAATTTTGATGTGATGAAATATGAGCCATTGGATGTTAATTTGGACCCTTGGATCGACATCATGAGTGATTTAAATGATCTAAAGCATTAGATTATCATTTCAAATGATTTCAACCGTTAGATCTTCATCGTGAGTGATTTTAAATGATTTCAACCATTAGATCTTCATATGAGTGATTTTGATTGATTTCAACCTTTGGATCTTTACTTTGAGAGATCTTGAATGATTTCAACCGTTGGGTATTTTCTTTGAGTGATCTTGAATTATTTCAACGTTGGATCTTCATTGTGGATTTTTTAAAGGAATATGAATGGTTGGATTATGATCTTGAATGATTTCAACCGTTGGATCTTCATTGTGGGTGTTTTTAAAGGAATATGAATGATTGGATTATGATCTTGAATGATTTCAACCGTTGAATTTTCATTGTGAGTAATTTTGAGTGATTTAAACCATTGAATCTTGATCGTGAGTGTTTTTGATGAATCTGAATGGTTGGATTATCATGATGAGTGATCTGAACTGCTAGATTATCTTTTATGGGATCTAAGCCATAGGTCTTAGCTATTTTGATGATATATGAGTCATTGATCATGATTATAACTTGATGTGAGATCGGAGCCATTCTTGGCTGTTTTGATGAAATCTAAAGGTCGATCGTGATCATCATTTGAAGAGATATAACCATTAGATTGAGGATCTGATATTGTCTACGTTGTTATATCCATGCATCTATCTTGTTCACTTGATTACACTGTCATAGTGTGCACTACCATGCTTAGGATGCTTACACTACTAGCTTTGTGCATATTATCATGTTTAATATACTCATTGTATGCTATGCTTAAATGATGTTTATGTCGGCAAGAACTTACTTTTCGCTACACCCTAGTCGAACTGCCATGCATGTACACTGATAGAAGGCATTCCTAGGTGTGGGGACGTGCATGTAGGCACCCACATTAATGGGAAGGGTAATAATGGAAAAATGATAAAAGTCTTAAGCAAGGATCATGAAGCCTAGCCCAACACAATTCCAAAACCAGGGTTGTAAGTTACAAGGGTAGTTTAGGATGATCCCTACCCCTCAGTTCATTTCCCCTAGGATGCAGAATCTAGATAGGTGTAATATGAATCCAACCTTGATCATCTAAGATCATCATTCGGTCCGGCTGAACCGCCCATATTCTGACCCAAGAGGGTCACCCAAAGTCCATCTCTTTCGAACTACGCGGATCCTGATTCTCAGGTCAATACCCTGAGATACGTAGGTAGTTTGGGAAAGAGACCCAAATACGGATCCATACTCCAATCTTGTAAATCATTCCATATCCTTGTCTCCTTGGTTGGCGAGACTCTATCCTGTGTTGTGTTTGTGAGTACGAATCTCCTTGCTTGGCGAGGTTCGACTTGCGAGTACGCACCCTTAGCCTTGCGAGGCTCAATACCGAAGCCGTATTTGCAAATATGTACCCTTAGCCTTGCGAGGCTCTATCATGAAGTCGTACTTGCGAGTACGCACCCTTAGCCTTGCGAGGCTCAATCCCAAAGTCGTGCTTGCGAGTACGCACCCTTAACCTTGTGAGGCTCTATCTTGAAGTCGTGCTTGCGAGCATGCACGCGAGGCTCTATCTTGAAGCTGTACTTGCGAGTACGCACCCTTAGCCTTGTGAGGCTCTATCTTGAAGTCGTGTTTGCGAGCACACACTCCCCTTAGCTTTGCAAGGCTCTATCTTGAATCCGTACTTGCGAGTATGCACCCTTAGCCTTGCGAGGCTCTATCCTGATGTCGTGCTTGTGAGCACGCACCCCCTTAGCCTTGCGATGCTCTATCTTGAAGTCGTACTTGCGAGTACGCACCTTAGTCTTGCGAGACTATCTTACATTCTACTCCCTGAGAGCCACACCCTACTCCCTAAGAGCCACACTCTACTCCGTGAGAGCCACTCTACTCCCTGAGAGCCACACCCTACTCCCTGAGAGCCACACTCTACTCCCTGAGAGCCACACTCTACTCCTTGAGAGATATACCCTAGCCCTTGAAGTTACCCAATCCACCCAAAAAAAATGAACTACGTTGTACCTGATTTCCTGGACCTCTGGGATACGTAGGTAACTTGAAGAATCCTCCAACTACGGTACCCCATCTTAGTATCCTTAGGTTCCCCATATCCATATCCATGTCCGTATCCATATCTTCGTTCACTTCGATCCATTTAGGCTATCTATAGATTCAATCCCCCATGAGCCCTATTCATCATCCATTGACCATGAACAGTCTGAACCATAGAGTCTAAGGAAAGTAGAATCACATAGGAGGCCGATTTTTGGATCAGACAGTTTTGGGTGCCTAACACCTTCCCAAACTGTACCTTGAACGCTTACCTGTTCTCTGATAGGCCAAAGCCGATATGTTGGGTCATCAGTCAATAGAAGTCTTATCTCAGGATGAGGCTACATTTTAGGTCCTAGACCTTAATCTAGGTGGTGACTCCTATCATTTATTCGTCCATTCAGCGTGGTAAATTGATACCTCACAATGGTGAATGACCTCCACTCCATCCTTTCATTTCATGTAATAACCATTAAATTGGGACCGAGATCGTTGTTTTTAATAGTACTAGTGTTTGTAGTTGTAATTACAGAGTTCCTTCTGCTCTTTATATTTTCTTTGATCTTTACATCATCGATTTTGACTGAGAAAAGCAAACAAATGGTGTCAGCTTTCTTTTGATCTCTCCACCACAACTTAATTTGTCTTCCTTACAAGCTTCTCCAATCCCCATAGTTGGCCATGAGAGAGCTTATTCCAATTCCTGAACACTATACTACTTATCCCTTTTTTTCCTCCATTTTTTAAAATTTAGTTTAGGGTTTGGAATTCCTTGATCAAGACGGAGAATGTTATTTTCTCTCAGTTTAGGAAGTTTTGTAGATCTGGATCAGAGGCTCTAATAGAAGAGCGGAGAAGGGGGAGTGGTAGTGATAGTGTTGATGGGGGTTCTCTGGAGAACGGTCATGGTCAAAGTTCTTTCGATGGTGACGATGAAGTTTTTGTTTGACGGCGAGGAGGTGGCTGTGGTTGTTCATGGAGGTAGCAGTCATAGTGACTTTGGATGTCGGGAGGCCATAGGGAGTTCCAGTGCTAAAAAAGTTGGCAATTCTTTAGTGCTTCGTCTTTGCCTTTTCGGGTGTTCTCCCTTGTGTTCGGATATGAGCAAAAACCACCATTGAAAAAAGCAATTCGTCTCTGCCTTTTGTGGATTTGGGTGTTGCAGGTCTACTAACATCTAAATCTACTCCAATTAGTTTTGGCCATTAGATGGGAGGAGTGCTAGATGGCGCTCATCGAGTGGCTACTGGCCTTCCTCCAGTGGCCGTACACATTAGAGACGATCTCCATCCGTAGTACATGTAGTTAGAAAATAGAAAGCCACCCTTTTAGTAACTTGAGAAGGGTATTGCAAAGTATTAGCCACGTAAGAGAGGAAAGAACATATCTTTCTTATCAGCTGGCTAACTAGACAACTAGTCAATAGAAGAGGGAGTGTGGAGACCCGAATGGGGTTGCTACTTTAAACTTATGCAACTTCATTGCATGGTATCTCTAGCGAGCCTAAAATGATTTTATTCACAAATGTAAGGAGTGGACTCCTCTTGAGGTCATTTCCTGTGCTGAGAACACCTCATCTGAATATCTTGAAGCTGTTGCCTCTCCTCTACAACCGTCCATTTCAATCCTTGCTAGAACTGGTTCCCATTGGACTCCTCCAACACTTGGCTTCATGAAGGTTAACCATGACACATCCTTCATTGCGGACACTCACCCAAGTGGCATTGTCTTTGTTTTTCGTGAACACTTGAGGCGGCTATATTGGTAGTGTCTAAAACTGCATCCTTTGCATCTATTTTGATGGGTGAAGCCATATCTATTCATTTAACATTGCTTCAAGCCATTGCAGATAGCCTTGATTACCTCATTATTGAATTAGATAATAAGGATTTTATTTGTTATCTCACGATTGTAGACTCGCATCTGCCTTTGTCAGTTGTTCATGTCTTGCAGGATATGGCACACGTTGCTTTCTATCTGGTTTCTGTTTATTTCCAGTTTGTTTCAAGAGAACAAAACAGCTTAGCTGACTTTTGCTAAAGAAGGCCGATCTGGTATGTGTATGACTGTTTGGCCTCTATCCACTCCATGATTCAGACTATATGTATTTCTGATTCATCGGGTTTCACACGTATTGATCAATAAACTTCTTTTTACCACAAAAAAATAAAAATAAAATAATGGGTCGATTAATCATGAAAACTTCTTTTCTAATAGAGATGACTAAATCTCTATGAATTTATTGCTTCATAATTGCACACTATAATTAATATGTTGAAACTATTTTGGTTCTCTTCCTCTTAGAGAAGGGAAGACCAAGAGTGCCTATAGTTAAGATCAACTTACAATCTCAAATAAGATTCTAGGAACGGGAAAATTTGGTTTGATCAGATAGTCAAATTGTTTGACCTTGATCGGAATATGGATGAACCATGAAATTATGAAAGTTTAGTGAGAGTGTGGAATATTTCCTTATCCTCTGTGATATTATTTGATATGGGGATTAGGCTCCCCCTAATAGCCATGCGCCACACGTGTCGAAGTGCACATATAACGAGGCTCGAAGATGATCAGAGGATTCCTGTTAATGGAAGATCCCGAGGGTCTTGAGGTCCCTTTCTGAGAAGAGCTAAGGACCTCGATGGTCGACACCCATGAGGTCCACCCTTGGAGCCTCGGAACCTCGTAGCCTTGCCCTTGTCGTGACTAAGCCTTGGAGCCTCGGAGCCTTGGTTCCTCAGATCCTCATCATCAGTACGAGCAGGCCTCAGAGCTTGGCATGCCCAGCTTGCTTAGCTGGAAGCTTTTTCTAGAATACTCTTCCCATTAAGGAAGGTCCTTGCTGATGGAATATTTGGGAGCAATCTATGGAAGAGGTCCTCAAGGAGATACAACTTGGAGATTCGCTCCAGAATCCACATATGGGAAGATCTCTCTTTGATCTTGATGGCGTGGAGTGTGATTTGCACTGCTTGCGATAATGCCTTGCCTTATCAGGCAAGATGTTATGCTTTCCAATTGAGGCCATCACCAACCTATATGTCCATAGCAAGCAAAGGTAAACACATAAACAATTTCTTACACTCAGAGATATAATAGACAGAGCTATTTGAATCCCTTCTTGACAAAAGGATAGCCGCACTTGCATTTATTCCGTACTGCTTGCTTCACCAGACTTTCTTAGGCATCGGAGTGGTCTAAGGGTTAACCAATCAAAATACCCCATGGTGTCTTTTTTCATCTGTGCAGATTTTTGACGAGCTTAAGGACTATGTAGTTCTGTGGGACAATAGTTTGGCGCCGTCTATGGAAACTTAGGTAGTCTCGAGAAAGTTGGAGTTTAATCAACCAGCCACACTCATCCTAGTAAATGTCATCCATACTGACTCGATACCAGAGAAGGATGAGTGCAAACT
Organism: Protea cynaroides; assembly: GCA_028583415.1. Taxonomy (NCBI): domain Eukaryota; kingdom Viridiplantae; phylum Streptophyta; class Magnoliopsida; order Proteales; family Proteaceae; genus Protea; species Protea cynaroides. The sequence continues at coordinate 71,643,000 of CM053274.1, forward strand.
AGAACAATAATTCTGGTCATAACCAGCTGCCGGCTAACAACAACATCCAGAGCCATAACGCCCCACCAAGGAACAGTCCCTCCCAGGGCACACATCCTTTAGAAGGCATCCCTGGGGCCAATGATGAAAGGATTCCAGATGCTAACAACTTCATTTCGGAGGAGGAGTTGTCACTCCCTGCCTCTCTATAGTATGCGACAAGAGAGCAGTTTGACGTGTTTGCTCATCAATTGGAGATCCTCACCAAGCGACTAATGGAGCCACAGCCCGCTGCACCTGCCAAACGACCTACGCATGTCTTCGATGCCAAAGAACACGGACGTCAGAGAGAGTGACATCACCGCCACCCTCATCGCCATGGGCATCGTAACTCGGTGCGGAATCAAAACGACCAGTGACAAGCTGGTCAGGTGGCTAGGAGTGTACCTATAGCTCCTTCCCAACCTCATACCTAGAGATTGGTGAGCCACCATTCTCATCGGTTTGCTGGAGCAGCACCTAGCCCTTCCTGCATCCGGAGTGCCGCTTTGTCCTTGAGTACCTCAACGGCAAGCGTGCAAAGAAGAGTCAGCAAGGTCCCATTGTCAGAGTGACTGGGCCCCCTACCACCTCACCATGATGATGTCCAAGCTAGGTTGGACGTAGCCCACCTCAACAGGGCTGTTGAAGAAGTATAGTCTCGCCATGCTGACGGAGGCATGGAACAAGAGCTCTGTAAGTTGAGAACCCGACTCCAATGCGTACAAGAAGGTCAGGCCAACATGGTCCACCAGGAAAACAACACAAAGAGTGCTCTGTCAGAGTGCATCATAAGGGCCCATCTCCCTCGAGGCGTCAACATGCCTCCAATGGAGACCTATGACGGGACGATGGATCCTGAGCATCACCTCGACACGTTCTAGGCCTTGATGCTTTTGCATGGCTTCCAGGGTGAGATTGTTTGCTGAGCCTTCCTGACCACTCTCAAGGGCATAGGCCGAATGTAGAAGAAGACGTCTTACAACCTGAGGGACTGTGTGCAGGAAATATGCAGTGGCCAACCTGGCTAAGAAGAAAGACCCTGCTGCAGGGAAACCACCACTTCCCAATTCGAATAAGAAGCGGTAAGAGAAGACGAAAGATGCCTCATCTAGGGGGAGCCTTCGAAGAAATAGAAAAAGGAAAAGGTTACTAGGGATGACACCTCTACCTTCCAATCTTATGATGACTACCATCCGCTCCGCAAGACCCTAGCGGAAATCTATGTTATTGAGAAGATGCAAACTACTTTTCGAAAGCTTGAAAAGATGAATCTGGATGCGCAGACTAGAAATCCATGCTGATTCTGGGTTTTCTACAACAAGCATGGGCACATAAATAATGAGTGTTGACACCTTCGAAATGCTATTGAGGAGCTCATTCAAAGGGGAAAGCTCAGACAATATGTGGACAAGAAGAGGCCTGCTCCCCCTAGCACCTAGCCATCATCTCCAAGCCTGACGATTGCCAGACCAAAGTTGGGAAGAACAAAGGACGGAAATATGATGAAGATCGTAAAGACGATGGAGCAGGAGATAAATCTTCCCCCCTGCGCCCACATGTAGGGCCCATCTATATGATAAAGATGGTGCCCATAAACCAGGGCAAGGAGGTGAAACCTGTTAGAGGCCAGTCCGAGGCCTACAAAGAGCTCAGCCTGATCACATCCTACCCAACTAGTACTGACCTTGACCAAGCCTATTGGGTCCAATGCTATGATGAAGATTCCCCCATAGAACCAGCTTATGGTCGCGGAGGGTAGAAAGAAAAAGAATTACTACTCCGATGGGAGGAGCTTTACAAGAAAAACTTGCCAAGGGATGAGATTGAACTCCCCCAGCATGCCGAGGCATTAGACCTCAGAATGATTCCACATAGGGCTTAACTTGTGATTCTGATCTCATATGTGATTACTGGAGGATTGGCCACAGGGAACACTTCGGCTAAGTCGGCGAGGGAGTACGCCTGAGAGGTAAACATCATCGACCTTACCCCTAAGAAGTTGAGGATTGGGGACCTCCTCATCTTTAGCAACGACGATCTCATCAACGTTGTTTCCCACATAAGGACACCCTTGTAATTACTGCGGTTGTCTTGGATTTCAACGTCAATGACGTTCTGATTGATATAGGAAGGGCGATGGATATCCTGTATTACCATGCTCTTTTAAGGATGAACTTCACCGACAACATGCTTGGACCTGCTGTTTATTGCCTGATCGGCTTCACCGGTGACTATGTATGTGTGAAGAGTGGAATCTATTTGCTTTTCATGATTGGGAAGAAGCCTGCCCAAAAAGTTATTAATGTCGAATTTCTGATGATAGAACTCAAGGCCAGTTACAATGCCGTCCTCAGACGCCCATCCCTGCATTGGCTCAGGAGTTGCCTGTTGACGTTCTACCAAGTCATCAAATTCCCAACTAACCATGGGACTAGTGAGTGTCGAAGTGGCGAAAGGATCTTGAGGCAATGCTATGCCATTGAGTTGGGCTTCAACAAAAAAGCCGAAGGAGAATCCTCTACTCTTCCCACTGAAGACCTCGGTGAGGACAACAAGCAGAAGAAAATAGCCGAGGGAAAGAAAAAAGCATCGGGCCAATCCATCATTGTTAATGACCTTTGGGATGACCTTCACCAGGAGCACGGCACTCCTGCTGAGGAGGTCGTTCAGATATCCATCTCGGAGGACCAGCCAGAGTACACCTTCTAGATCGGATCTTCGCTACAAGGGAAGATGCGTGAGGATCTCATTGCCTTCATTTGAGAGAATGCCGACGTCTTCACATGGTTGGCTACAGATATGCCTAGCATCAATAGGAAGCTCATAGAGCATCGTCTATCTGTCGACCCCCAACATCGACCAATGAGGCAACAGAAGAGGAGCTTCGTTCATGAGAGACAAGCTATCATAAATAAAGAGGTGGACAAGCTACTATAAGCGGGATTCATTTAAGAGGTGAAATACCTTGAGTGGTTATCTAATATTGTAATGGTCCCCAAATTGGGAGGTTGATGGAAAATATGTATAGATTTTACCTATCTCAATAGAGCTTGCCCCAAAGATACCTTCCCCCATAGAACAAGGGTAAGGAGGTGAAACCTGCTAGAGGTCAGTCCGAGGCCTACAAAGAGCTCAGCCTGATCACATCCTACCCAGCTAGTACGGACCTTCACTAAGCCTATTGGGTCCGATGCTATGGTGATAATGCCTCCATAGAACCAACTTACGGTAGTAGATGGTAGAAAGCAAAAAAATTACTGCTCTGATGGGAGGAGCATTACAAGAAAGACTTGCCAAGGGGTGAAATCGGACTCCCCCTGCCTCGAATAGATCAACTAATAGATGTGATCTCATGTCATGAGTTACTATCTTGTATGGACGGATTATTCAGGATACAATTAAATCCCAATGTGTAAAGAATACGAGGAGAGTACGAGCTTCACACAAGCCAAGGAACCTACTGCTACAAGGTGATGCCCTTCGATTTAAAAAATACTGGGGTAACCTACTAGTGTCTTATAAACAAGGTATTCAAAGATCATATTGGTAGAAACATGGAGGTGTATGTAGATAATTTCTTGGTCAAAAGTCCCAAAGCTCATATTCGTATTAACAACCTCCGAGAGGCATTTGAGGTGGTCCTCAAGCACAACATGAAGCTCAACGCAATTAAATGTGCCTTCAAAGTGCTATCAGGAAAGTTCTTAGGCTTCATGGTATCCCAGAGAGGGATAGTGGCCAATCTGGCCAAGATAAAAGCCATACAATTCATGAAGGTTCCTTAGAACATGAAGCAGGTTCAGGAGTTGATAGGACAGATTGTTACCCTTAGATGGTTCATGTCGAGGTTGACTGATCAACATTTGCCATTCTTCAAGACTCTCAAGGGGAACAAAAAGTTTGAGTGGACCCTCGAGTGCCAACAGGCATTTATGGAGCTAAGGAAGTACCTGTCGACCCCTCTGATCCTAGTGAAGCCCGAGCCTTGAGACGAGCTCCAACTCTATCTAGCTGTCTTTCCCATTATAGTGAGTGCAGTATTGGTCAAAGAGGTCAACAAGACCTAGCAACCTATATTCTATGTGAGCAAGGTGTTATTAGACCCCGAGACACGATATCAAGCCATCGAGAAGCACGCCCTTGCACTGGTGATAGCCACGCATAAATTGAGGCCTTACTTTCAGGCCTATACTATCATAGTGCTGACCACAAAGCCGTTAAAGATGATTTTGGCTAAGAATAATGTCTCGGGGAGGATGATTAATTAGGCTATAGAACTAGGAGTGTTTGACCTCCACTATAAGCCACGGACAGTAAAAAAGGCCCAAGCCTTAGCTGACTTCCTCCTTAAAAGCACCTTGATCGATGACCCTAGAGACCCTAACACAGCCATACAACTTCGACCTTTGACCTCCGCTCTTGAGCTAATACCTCCATCATGGATCCTCTTTGTAGATAAAGCATCCAGTAAGCACCAAGCAAGAGTGGGGGTAGTATTGAGGAGACCCCAGGGATTCAAAATAAAAAGCATTGTCAAGTTTAGCTTTGCAGCCACCAACAACGAGGCTGAGTATGAAGCCGTAATAGTAGGCATCTAACTCTCAAAAAGCCTGATAGTCACCCACCTCTCGGCATATAGATATTCATAGGTTGTAGTCAAGCAAGTGACAGGTGACTATGAAGCAAAGGTGACCAAGATGCAAGCTTACCTCGAAAAGGTAAGAGACTTAACCTCAGAGTTTTAAAAGTTTGATATTCAGAATGTAGATAGGAAAGACAACGTCGAGGCCGACCTCCTGTCAAAATTATTGAGCTCTGACCTCTCGCAATACGATTGCTCGGTGTACATCAGTCAGTTGACCAAGCTGAGCATCACTCCCGAGGTCGACGCCAACATGATATCTCATGAACCGTGCTGGATGGATCCAATCCTGTCATATCTGAAAGATGGAACATTGCCCAAGGACAGCAAAGAAGCTAGAAATATTCATACTAGATCAAAATGGTACATCGTATACAACGATGTGTTGTATAAGAGGGCAACCTCAATGCCCCTACTAAGGTGCTTGCGACCTTCCGAGGCTGCGGGTGAGATTGAGGATGTGGACGAAGGCTTTTATGGAAGCCATCAGGCAAGTCGAACGTTTGCTCAGAAGCTGATTTGGCATGGGTATTATTTTTCAAGGATCGTAAAGCAATGTGAGGACTATGTCAAGAAATATGGGTAGTGCCAGAGACATTAAAAAATCCAGCATTAGCCCACTGTCTCCCTGCAGCCAATGGCAAGCCCAATCCCCTTTGCAGTCTGGGGCATGGACATCCTCAGCCCATTCCATCTTGGATAGCGTTAGAGCAAATTCCTTATTGTGGCAGTAGACTACTTCACCAAATGGATAAAGGTAGAGCCTATGCCAAAGATAACAGTGCCGAAGGTGACAGAGTTCTTCAAACTCTCTACGGTATATGGATACGGGATACCATAGGTAGTAGTAACTGATAATGGAAAGCAGTTCTACTTGAACAAGGTCCGAGCATTCTGCACTCAGTACCGCGTTGTCCAATACTTCACCTCGGTACATCATCCCAAGGCCAACGGCCAGGTCGAAGTCACAAATAGGACAATAATAGATCGCTTGAAGAAAAGGCTCGAGCAAGAAGAGACCACTCATAAAGAAACAGTGAATGGTGCCGACTCCAAGAAGAGTAAAAAAGATGGGTGGAGGAACTTCCAAGTATTGTCTGGTCCTCTAGGATGACAAGCCAAACCACGATAGGGGAGACACCTTTTATGCTCAGCATAGAGCAGAGGCTGTCATACCAGTCGAGGTCATTCACCGCACCTTTTATACAGCGAACTTCAATGATGAAATCAACAAGGGAACATGCTCATCAACCTAGACATTCTTGAGGAAGTCTGAGAGGCTACGCACTTGAAGAATGCATCGTACCAAGCCCGGGTAACAAGCCATTACAACAAAAGGGTCTAGGAGAAGATATTCCAGGTCGGAGACCTTGTCTTAAGGAAGAGCTCGGCCTCGAAACCTACCAAGTAGGGAAAACTAGCCTCAAACTGGGAAGGCCCATATAAAGTGGTCAAAACGACCATATTCGGTGTGTACCACCTACAGAGGATGGATGGCAAAGCAATATCAAGGACGTGGAATGCGTTGAATCTACGAAATTATTATTTGTAGTAATCAAAGTAAAAATCAATAATGAAGCTTGATTACAAGAAAATTTGATTCTTCAGTGTGAATCTCAAGGTGTCAGAGTACTTGAAGTAGGAGGGTCAACTTCATCGACGAAACCTCCAATGGAAGAATATTATCTTCAATGCCCTTAGCTACCCTGAGAGAGTTAAAGTTCAGAGGGTGGATATATCCTTCATGAGCCAAAGTTGATAATATCTTTAGCATCATCGACTTTGTCAAAAACACTGAAGCTCGGAGGGTCGAATCCATCGACAAAAACCTCAAGGTGAAGTCTTATCTTCCACACCCTCAGTTTCCCTGAGAGCATTAAAGCTCGGAGGGTGGATATTTATTCTTAAAAGGTTAAAAGTTGATAATATTTTTAGCATCATTGTCTCTGTAAAAAACACTGAAGCTCGGAGGGCCGACTCCATCGATGAAAACCCTAGAACAAAGTCTCATCTTCAGCACCCATGGCTACCCCAAGAGCATTGAAGCTCGGAGGGTAGATTTATCCTCTAAGGGTGACTCAAAGTAAAGGCTTAAGGAAGGACTCACCTTCAATAACTCGGCTACCCCAAAGATACCGAAGCTCGGAGGTTAAATAGCTACACCCCTAGCTCGAAGGGTTCGAATAGCTACACCGCTTGTTCAAAGGGTTCAAAACCTCGGAACCACAGAAGCTAATACTTAGCTTATGTTTGGGAGCTTAGCAGATAGTCTATGCGGGAAACCTCTAGGAAAAATGAGTATAGTTTTTGGGTGCAATTTTTTAAAAATTCAAAGCAAGAGAGAATTATCAAAAGGTGTACTTCATTTCATCATCATAAAATATAAAAAGAAAAAAGGCACTTTAGTCGCGGAGTCACAAAAACAAGAGGGAAAAAGCAAAAACCCTATGGATTCACTTATGAGGTCTGTTGATCTTGGGGGTAGTGTAAGGAGGAGTAGTGAAAGGAATCTTAATCAACAGATGCATGGGCTGGGTCTGGTCACCATGGGCAGCTAGAAGCTCAGCAGCAGGAGTCCTCGAGATGATCATTTCAAAACTCGCAGGTACAATGGAGCTTGTCTGGAGGTCGAGGGAGGCATCAGGAGTCATGGTGTCTTTGGAATGGCTGTGGCCCCAAGGGTCCTCTTCAAATTGGTCAGCTGAGATAGGTAGAGATTGGGGCAGCTCACCCAGACAAAATCATGGACCTGGGACAATGCTGGAGTCAGCATTTTTGCAAGAGTGGCTATTACAGTTTTCTTCTAGTCAGTGCTAGCTTTGTATTCCTCAGCAGCTCTGACCTCAGCTGCCCTGATGCACTCTCCCATATGAACCTCTAGCACATCTTTCTCTAGGCGAAGTCCCTTCAAAGCCACCTCGTGAGCTACTTGCTCGTCCTCGTAGGCCTTTTCAATCACCTCCTGACTCTACTATACATAGTCGAGCTGTTTTTTCAACTTTATGACATAGAACCTCGCCGTTTGATAACGCTTTTTTGAGGAGTCATCTACATCCCTGGCTTTGTCACTAAGCTTCAAAGCCTCTGCCTTCTCCTCCTTGAGTTTCTGCATGTCCTCCTTGTGATCTTTTACCTTACCCATGAGAAAACGAAGAAGTGGGCAAACTATAGCAAAAATGACAAAACCATAAGCTAAGGCCAAAAGGAAAAGGTAAATTGGTGAACACCAAAGGACATGATGCTATTGTGACTTGTTGAAAGCATCGATATAACTGAGCTCTCCGTAGGCATCAATGTCCCTTGGAAGATGGGTGTTCCAGACCAAATGCTCGGCCACCAGAGGATCATTTATTGTTGAATCCTTAGTTGAGCTCTAAACCGGGATCAAACCTGGATGGAGGTAAACCCCGCGGCTCTGTGCCTACTGGAGGAACTTGACCCTGTGGAACCGACCCCTGTAGCCCTCGTCAATGGGCGGGGGGAGTCCCTGGGGCTTTGCTTCAGGACACCAAGATTAGTGGTGATGATGAGAAGACAAATCATGGGGAAAGAGCTACTCGGGAAGGTAGAGAGGTCTACCAGAAGTCTCACCGGCACCCCCAAATGGTTTCTTCTTCTTCATAGCAGCCTTCTTGGTGGAATGGTGCCTCTTCTTCCCCCGACACCTTAGCTTGAAGCCCTCAGCCTCTACCTCAACCTCCTTGTTGTCATCTCTTGGGCCTTCGGCCCTTTCAGCTGTCCCTTGAGACCTAATGGGATCAGACAGGACGGGACAAATAGGGGCGGCAACAGACCATCCCTGGGAGTCCTTGGAGACCTTGACGGTGGGGACTTCATGGCACCAAGGTCATAAGCATTGTAAACCTTGGCAATCTAGGTCTTGCCTATGCCCTCGGCTGGAGGAGTGACTTGATCCTCATAAAAAAGGCCCAGGACATCATTGATGTCAATATCCACTGTAAACAATATAGAGAATGGTCAGTACAAAAATAAGGATATAAAAGAAGCAGGCTCTTTGATGGGTGCCCACCTAATTTGGCATTCCTGAGATAGGTGAGGTCAGATAGGTCGGCGAGGGTCGGAGTGAGAATTTATAGGATCATGACGACAAAGTCACTAAAATCTGGGGTAGTTAGGGGTGCCTTGTTGACTTGGGATTAGGGGCACCTTGTTGACTTGGGCACAGTTGATCTCTGCCCAACTGTTGCATGACCAATGGTCATTGGGAAGAGGGTCCCAAGAGAAGAAGAAGAAACTTGTTTTCCACCTATGGTGGGTGGAGATAGGGATGAAAGCAGTGGAATAGTCTACAGTACTTCAGCGTTGGAAGTAATACCAACCTCGACCAGCGGTGGCTGTAGCTGAAATGATACGAAAGGAAGACTTGAAAATGGCCACCTTGGTCGTGAATCCACATCCTTTGGAGTAGGCTAAGAAGGAGGTTATCTCATGCCACCCGTTTGGGATAATCTGCACTGGAGCCATGCCATAGCTTTTTAACAGCTTGGAGTAAAGACAAGGTGATAGAAGACGAAATCCAAACTGGACCATTTCCTCATATACCGCTACAACTTCATGCGGAGGGGTGCACATCCTCTCATCGGGCTCCGCTAGTTGAAGAGCGATGAAGTCAAGGATTCTATAGATATGCCTAAAAGTATCTAAGTCTCCCTGCTCTAATCTACTTGGAATTTCGTAGGTGGAAAATTTCGACTCCTTGAGAGCCTTTGCCATTGGCTTGTATTACCACCCCTTTCTGGTCTCATAAACAATTGAAGGAATCTCTTGTTCCTCTTGAGGGGTGGTCGGGCTAGAATTCAAAGTCCAGCCACCACTCTTAACGGCAGTTGAATCAACAATGGGATTCATAGAGTTGTTCGACTCTAAACTACGACTGGGTCTCTTGATCCTAGCCATCTACTTACATGGGAGTGGAGAGTTAAAGTGGTAGTTGTTGAGTTCATCGAAAGCTCAAAAGCCCTTGGAAGCCTTTGTCTAGGAGAAAACTGTAGTAGAGGTGTAAGTGAAAAGGATGAAAGTAAAAAGGCAAGGTTTATATAACCCTCACCCGAAGCTAAGCTTTGGGACTCACTTCAGAGCCGAGCTTGAGTGCTGACCTAAGTAATGATGACTAGACAGTAGATATTTATAACCACACCATTTTTGCCATCCCCAGTTGAACAAAGTCTTACTAGAATGTAGACAACAAAGTGGGAGCGGTGAGAGAAAGTTTGAAAAGTACAGGGGAGGCGAGTGAAACTCTCTCAAAAATGATAATCAAATAGCCCCGGCATGCTCTCTATAATGTTTTGGGAAGAACTGAGATGATCCCCAGTGTCTAGAAGCTTAAGTGAAATCATATGGCAAGTTGGTGAATCCCAATGCAAGGTTTGAATTTTTGGCTGTGACTTTGAGGAGGTTTTCAGTAGGTCTTACAGTAAGAACATTGGCTGCAACCTACATCGATGCGTAGGTCCTGAAAATACCTTCAAAATGAGACCAGAATCACTCAATTTCGATATCAAATGGAGAAGATATGATGATTTTGGTTTGGGAATAAAAATAAGGATATTTTCTAAAAATTAATAATAATCATCCAAGGGTCTGTATGCAAATTATGGTAAGTTTAATTATTTAAACTTCATATTCTCATATCTTGCTCATCCGACATCCAAATAATATGATTTCAGTGCCATTATGTTCCATTTTTGGTGCTCTATAAAGTGGACATGAAGAATTTTTGGCAGAGGTCTCTGAGGCATCCCATGCAGAGTTGCTAGCCGAATTATCGTAAATTGGCATGTTTAAACTTCAAAAATTCATAAGTTAGTCATTTTAAGTACAAATAAGGTGATTTAAGTTTCAGTATTCCTCATTTTTAGTCTTCTACAAAGTGGATGTGGAAAATTGAGGACAGAGGTCGTCAAAAGATTCCATGCGGAATGACAGCGGAAATGACCTATGAAATGATAGAAAGAGAAAAACCAGTCTTGACCCAACCTAGTCAATCTATGTCAGTCCGGACCAGTCAACTTCAATCAGATCAATCTGGACCAAATTGATTCAATCCATGTGCATGTGTAAAGTGTATATCACATATATTAATACATCATATATATTAAGCATTACATATATTTATTATGTATAATATATATTGATATTATAAGGAAGGGAGAGAGAGAGAGCCGTGGATCCCTAATCAGGGGGGCCCACTAGGATTTTCTGCTAGGCAAGAGAGAGAGAGCGAGAAGGCCACCTGGCCATGGGTCCCATTGCCAAATGGAAGAAAAAAAAAAAAAGAACTCCAAGCCATGGGAAATAGAGGGGCCCATGGCTAAAGAGATGAAAGAAATCATGAAGAGAGGAGTAGGGGACGGTGGAGAACTCAGTGAAAAAAAAGGAAAGAAATAAGAAAGAATGGAAAGAGGAGGCTGGAAAGAGAATCCGAGAGATTAAGAGAGATTGTGAAGGAAAGAAGTAGAATCTGAAGAAAAAGGAAAGGGGAGATGCTAGGGATCGGTTTTAGGAAAGGAAAGAAAAAGAAAAAAAAAAGAAAAAAAACTAGATATTTGAAGAGAGAATCTGAGGGAAAGGAAAGGAAATCCAAGGGAACTCGGACAAAATATGAAAGAATTGAGTGAGAGAGAGACTCGGTGGAGAAACTTGGAAAGAAACAAAAAAAAAAAAAAAGGAAAAAAAAGGAAAAAGGAGAGGAGAAGAGTCGGTGGACTCTAAAGGAGAAGGAAAAGGTAAGAAGTTGGCAGTTTGGTTGGGTTTAGAAAGAAAAGGAGAGCAGCTCGGTGAAGAAGAGAAAGAGAAGAGAAGAAATATGGAAACTATGGGGAGGAGGACTCTAAACAGAAAAAAATCAGGGAGACGAGAGAGAGAGCTGGGAGATTGAGAGAGCACAGGAGAAAGAGAGAGGATTGAGGGAGGGAGAAAGAATAGAGAAACCCAAAATTAGAGTGAAAGGAGAGAGCTGAGAGTGGAGAGCTCGTGGAGAGCTCTAGGATCAAAGAAGCAAAGAAGATGAGGAAACCGGGAGAAGAAGAAGAAGCTGAGGAAGGAAAGAGATATCAAGGTAAACCTTGCTGATCCCTTTATTCTTTTCTTTTATTTTTTCTTGGTTTATTGCTGCAACCATGATCAGTTGCATCACCCCTTGACCATCAATCTCCTTACCACCTGCAAAATCTGTGGCTGAGACAACTCACTTCCATGCAACTCTTGATCAACCGTATCCACCCACCTAGCCAAAAGCCCAACTCATTGAACCCCTACATCTGCTCACATCTAACCACCTAGCCACCTTCTCCAACATACCATCACCCACCTGTACAGCTGAGAAACCAGACCACTCTCCCTTATCCCTTTGCTAGAAACCTGTAACTGCATTATTTAACCATGGATCACCACCTGCACCATCACCACTCCACCTGACCAGGCTATCTGTAAGCCATCTTACATACCAGCTACCACATCGCCCCATGAGACACCTAGATTTCATTCTTAGTTACCTAGATCTCCACACATCGAAGTTGTCACTACCATTCTACATCAACCCAATCGGTTCCCTCCAACCAAAATCGATCCCCAACCTAAGATGCATACATCTCATCCTATTCATCAATTCTACTCATGTAGCAGCACCAAATAATCCCATACCTTGCTGCACCAAAACCTGGCCGCCATTTCCCAATTGATCTCTCAACCATCCGATCTCCATACCATTGATTTTTAATTATGGTTAATTAAGAAATCAGATCCTGTTGATGTGTTAAAAAAAAAAAATTGAGCCCATGATTATTTTGATTGAATCATATTGTTGATGTGTTTGATTAGACCATGTTGGAATGTTAATGATGATTGTTTCGGTTATAACATGGAATTGCAATATAATTGGTCTGACCATATGTGATAAAATTGAATTTGGTCCGATTATGGCATATGTGATGAAATTGAATTTGATCCGATTATGACATATGTGATGAAATTGAAATTGATCCGATTATGGCATATGTGGAATTTTGATGAAATTGGTCCGACCGATTGTGATGAAATTGAAATTGATCCGATTATATAGAATTTTGATGGAATTAAAATTGATCCGATCATATGCTTGGGATGATATGATTAAAATTGAACCATTGATCTTGGAATTTTGATAAAATTGGATCATTGATCTTGGAGTTTTGATTTGATCTGTTGATCATATTTTACCTTGATTTGAGTAATTTGAATAGTTAGATTATTAATTTGAGTAATCTGAACCGTTAGATTGTCATCAAAAGTGATGTAAATGGATATGAACGGTTAGATTATCATGAGAAGTCATCTGAATCGTTAGAATATCTTGGAGAGTGATTGAAATACATTTGAACGGTTGGACTATCATCAGTAATGATTTAAACAGTTAGATTTCCATCATATTGTGTTTTAAAAGAATTTGAGCCATTGGATGGACATCATGAGTAATATAAATGAATCTGGACAATCGGATTATCTTGATGATTGATTTAAATGAATATGAACGGTTAGATTATGATTTTGAGATAATTTAAACCGTTAGATCTTGAACATGTGTGATTTATGAGTGATATGAACAATTAGATCTTAGTCTGATTATGATTATCTCTTGATATGAAATCTGAGCCATTGATCTTGGCTGTTTTGAAGATATTAGAGGTGTTGATTTTGATGATAATGTTTTAAAGAGATCTGATCATTAGATTGAGGATCTGATCTGATAGATACATTATTGAAGAGATAAATTGATTCCAAACCATTGATCGAGGATCTGATCTTGAGATATTAAAAGATTCACATTACATCTCAACTATAGATCTAGAGAATTCCATTTGACACACTGAGGCACATACTATGATGAAAAATATTATATGAGATGCCATGTCTATCCTTTTGATGTTCATATGCTTTATTGATATATTTGAGATGATATACGTTGTTATTTGCCGTATTTGAATGATATTTATTGTTGGAAATAACTTAATTTCTACAACACCCTAGTCGAACTGTCATATCTGTACACTTAGAAGACATATTAGGTGTGGGGACGTGCATGTAGGCACCCACATTCACAGGAAGGGTAAGAATGGAAAAATGATAAATCTTAATCAAGAGATATGAAGCCTAGCCCAATACTTCCAAATTAGGGTTTTAGGTTAAGGGTAGCTTTAAGACGTTCCCTACCCCTCAGCTCATCTTCCCTATGATATAAAGAACTAGATAGGTGTGAAGTGAATCGAACCATAGAGCATTTAGGTTCCACACCCTGATATTGAAAGAAGAATATGAATGAATTGAATTTGCTTTTGAACTATGAGAATTCTGATTCTTAGGGCAGTACCCTAAGATACGTAGGCAGTTTGGTGAGATTTTCAAATACGGTTCCACACTTTGATCTTAAAAGCACACATTGATGAAATGAATCTTTCGAACTACGCAGATCCTGATTCTTAGGGCAGTCTCCTAAGATACGTAGGCAGTTTGGAGAGATTCTTAAACACGGTTCCATAATCCCTTAGGTTATCTAGAATCTGTACTTGAGGTTCACTAAAACTATACATCCTTACGTTCTTATCCCATACCTGTGGTACATTAGAACTGTACACCGTTAGGTTCCTATCCTATACTTGTGGTTTACTAGAACTGTACACCCTTTAGGTTCACTTGAATCTGTACCTGTGGTTCACTCGAACTGTACACTCTTTAGGTTCTCTTGAATCTGTACCTGTGGTTTACTAAAACTGTACACCCTTTAAGTTTACTTGAATCTATACCTGTGGTTCACTTAAACTGTACACCTCTTAGGTTCTCTTGAATCTGTACCCGTAGTTCACTTGAACTGTACATCTTTTAAGTTCACTTGAATCTGTACCTATAGTTCAGTCGAACTGTACACCTCTTAGGTTCTCTAGAATCTGTACTTGTGGTTCACTCGAACTATACACTCTTTAGGTTCTCTCCAATCTGTACCTGTGGTTCACTCGAACTGTACATCCCTTAAGTTCACTCGAATCTGTAGCTGTGGTTCACTCGAACTGTACACTTCTTAGGTTCTTATCTTATACCTGTGGTTCACTTGGACTGTACACCCTTAGATTCTAAACCTGTACCTGTGGTTCACTCGAACTGTACACACTTAGGTCCCAAAATCGTACCTTTGATCCACTTGGGTTGTACGTACTTTAGCCTTCTTTAGTCTTCTTTAGGATATCCATATCTATCCATATCCATCACCCATCACAACGAACTATGTTGTACCTAATTTTCAGGACCTCTGAAATACGTAGGCAACTTGGAGGACCTCTCCAAGTAGGGTACCACATCTTAGTATCCTTAGGTCTTCCATATCCATATCCATACCCATATTCATTATCCATATTCACTTCGATCCACGTAGGCTATCTTTAGATTCAATCTCAATCATCATCAAGCATAAATCTCAACTTGAACAATTGAATCTAAGAAAGCTTAATCGTAAACTACATCCATAAACCTTAATCACATTCCGTTTGAACTATGTTATGGACTTGATTTCCAGGATTGGGATATGTAGGCAATTTGAGATGTCTTGGACGTTTTAGATTCAGTCCATCATCGAACCATTTTTGGTTCGGTTCACTGTATATTATTTTGCTTGTTTATTTATTTTGAGAACATATTTGGCTAACCTAGGTTAGAAGAACTTAGCAACTTGGTATAGGATCCCCCATGAGCCCTAGTCATCATCCATTGACCATGAACAGTCAGAATCATAGAGTCTAAGGAAAGTAAAATCACATAGGAGGCCGATTTTTGAATCGGACAGTTTTGGATGCCTAACACCTTCCCAAACTGTACCTCGAATGCTTACCCATTCTCTTATAGATCAAAACCAATATATTGGGTTAAATAAGTCAATAAAAGTCTTTACTTATGATGAGACTATATTTTTATAGGTCCAAGACCTTAATCTAAGTGGCGACTCTAAATCATTTATCGTCCATCAGAGATGGGTGGATATTCATCTGTCCTCACAGTATTGAAGCACCATTTCTCAAACCATCATCAGGCTGCCATATGTCAGCACCCCACTCATCTAAGATTAGTGGCATTTAAGGAAACAAATCAGTTATGCTACGTTTTAGGGGACTCAAAGTGATAAGCTGGCCCATCGAATCATTTTAACTTTTTGAATCCTCAGGAGAACATTGGAGTATATATTAGCTGACGTCACCACTCCACGTCTCGCGAAGAGCCTGATAGGCCTCAGAACAAGAGTATGACCAATTTTCACAATGGCACCTCAAATATGAAAACAGCTCGATTTTTATTGCTCCCCTAGCCTTCGCAAGCTTACAAGAGCAAGGGGCATCTAATATGGGGATTAGGCTCCCCCCAATAGCCATGCACCACGTGTATCAAAGTACACATATAACGAGGCTCGAAGATGATCAGAGGATGCCTGTTAATCAAAGTTCTCGAGGGTCTCGAGGTGTAAGACCCACACTCCATGAACCCGATCTAAACCTTTAATTCATGTCGTAACAGGTCTTCCAATCATCACCGGGCCAGACGGGACGAACGGATGACAACCAGGTATGAAAACGGACCAAACTAAGTGACATTTTTCATACCAGTCGATGGTACCGGTCGACCGGTATGCCTGAGCAGGCAGACCACTTAGATCTGGAAACGGATCTCTGCGGGTCCCACTTTTTAAATTCTGAACCAAAGGACTTTCCTAATGTTAGGGGGCTTCCTAAACTCAACCCTAGTCTATATAAGGACCCCTACACCTCCTTAAATCCCTTTAATTGATCCTCACAAATCCTAGAGAGGAGCAAGAGATTGAATAAGGAGAAGGAGCTAAGGAAGGAGAGGAAAGAGCCACCATTGCCGTTGGACAAAGAACACTCTACCGCAAACCAACGGTAAGTGCTTAAACCTTCCTCTAAGTTAACCATTATAGTAGACTAGTCCTGATTGGATCAATACCATGTAAGGCGAACTGTTGATTTGTTGATCTAAATCTGAATTTGCCATCAAACCCTAATCTAGTCGATAAACCCTATATTCAAGTTCGAGGTTGAAGATCATCGAAACTAGGACTTGAATGGAGTTGGAAACAACTCTAACTCAGTGCTCAAACCTAGAATATATAGGAAAAACCCTAGAATCAATAGGGGGTGACCGATGAAAGGCTAGAACCTGGTGTATGGTCTTCCGGAGACATACCGGTTGACCATACCGATCGCACCCTATGCAACCGGTACTTGAGACCGGTATCTTTCAGAGACTAGTTTGTGGGGACTGGTCGACCATACTGGTCACACCTTTCCCCACAGTACCACGACCGATACCTACGATTGGTACCCATGACCGGTCTGCACTGTGAGGAGTGTTTTGACCTTGTTGGTTTTTCGACCAATGTAAACCCTAAGAAAAATTATTCTAACTCAACCCTAACATCGTGTAGGACCTTGCGATAGAAAGTTTGGATTCTGCGATGCGGAGCAAGTTATCAAACAAGCCTCAGATAAGGGAATCAGACCTAAACCTTAATAACCTAATAACAGTAAAACGTTGTTAGTAATTATGATTCTGTGGAATGGTGTTTGTGCATACTCGCATGTCATATTTACTTTTAGTTATTATATTGTTCATGCATACTCGTTATGCTAGGATGTGACTGTTAGGCATGTGATTGTTTTCATTGGTGTGTGGAGTGGGAAGGGCCTAGGGTCTGAGATCATTCCTTACACTAGCACCTTTTCGTATCGCTTCTGTCTTAGCATGCTTGGTGCGGGTAGGGTATCAGGGGGAAGTGAAACTGTGGTCTTCGGCCTGGCCACTAGACTTTAGCTCTATTTCTATGCCGTAGGGAGCTGTGCTGGGATAAGGCCTACTGTGATGACATATAGGATTGGTTAGTTGCGAGCCCAGTTTGCAAGCCCTCGCCAATAGGGACTTATGTGTTGGTATAGGTAGGGTATCAGGGGAAGTGTTGACGGTATTTGATCCGGACACTTTAGCTCTATCTTTATTCCATGGTGGGTGCATGTGGGATGACAATGGTATTTGATCCATTGGACGACTTTACACACTCGTGTATAGAGGTGTGGTGGCCGCCAATCCTTTCTATAACACATTGCAAACTTAAAACCAGACCATAATGTGAATGTTACTCATGCATATGTTTGTTGCATTGTCTGATTGTCTTACTGAGCTAAGTTGTGAGCTCACCCTTGTGTACACAATATTTTTAGATGTTTAAAATATGCAGGTTACAAAGTGGAGGACTACGTGGATGCTCCAATATATGGAAGAGTCGCTGCCTTGGAAGTGCAAGCAAGGGAAGACGAGCATGACACTTCATGCGAGTGCCCTTTTTGCGTATACCTCTAGGATATTTGATTTATTTATTTTCAGTTGGATTTATAAATTATGTAAAGATAATTATTTACGTTCTGGTGTTTTGAATAATTGGATATTTTATTTAAATTATCAATAGAAGTACTCAGTTCATTTAATTTAATACTTCCACTGTATTTTTTTATATTATGATTATGGTTATGTGCAATGGTTTGTATGAGTGGACATGGTCTTATTGAGATCCTGGTGTGAACCATTGGTTCAGTGACGGTTCACTCACACTTCTGGTTCAACTGGAATTGGGGTGTGACAACTTGGTATCAGAGCTCTTAGGCTTTGTCCAACAGACCATTTACACTTAACTGAGTCGATGAACTGAGATAGGAAAAATTAAAAGTCTTAATAAAAACAAACCTTAAACACATATTTGATGCCTGAAACTAAATACGAAAGAGCATAATATACTATACTAAATGTAGAATTAATAAATAGTCATGCTCTAGATAGGAACCTTAATGATAGGTGAGAAAAATCATAAACTTTTATTAAATTAAGAAGGAAAATGTATCAAGAGTTAATTGTACCACAGGGTACAGTCCACAAGCTAGACGGTTACCCTGTCATATAAAAACCATGTTGTGAGGGAGAGAAAATAAAAGATCTATCATGGGATTGGGGGCATAGGAGGAATAGGGTCAGTGATGTCATAGTCACGCTCATAAGCTACTCTGAGCCAGTGTACCTGCTCCTGCATGACTCTGAGGCTGTGAGAAAGACACCCTAGGTCACTGTTCATCTCACGCTGGGCATCCTGAATCTCCATAAACATACCCATCACGGTATTGGGAGGAGGCTGGGATGGTCCCGCTACAGGTATGGGCTGCGGTGCCGATGCTAGAATGTCCTCCATCTAATAATCATCACCATCATCCCCTGCCTCTTCTGCATGAGCCGCATTGGCTGCTGCTGCTGCTGCTGCCGCTACTGCTACCCTCCTAAGCGGACGAGGATGAGCCTCTAGCTCCTCATCACTGATGGACAGATTGTCCATCTTCATCCGGACATTGGCATCCCAGTCAATGTTTGAGGTCATGGTGTCCTCAACCGCAATCTCACCCCTCATGTCTACTCGAAGGCGTTGTAAAAGTGTAGTGATAAGCCAACCATAAGGAAGGTTGCTTATTTGATCGGGCATGGTAGCCTGACTCTTGGTCCTGATGATAATATAAGGAAGACAAACCCGCACCCTAGTGCAGACACAATAAGTCAGGTACTGGGTGAACTGAGACAACTCACTGTAGTGGCCGCTCTGAGGGATAATATTATGCTGGATACCGATGGGTAGTAATATGGTACCCCCAGCACATGTTAGTCATAACATAGTGCCTACTATATCGTAGGTCCCAGTAATGCACACCCCAATGTAGAATCTTGGTGCACAACAAGCAGTGTATCAAGGTGGTTACCTTTATCAACCACCGATGTATGGGATAGCTGCATCATGGCAGAATGATCTGACAAGGGTTGAGAAATATTTTCTGAAGATGAAGCCTTAAACGTTCAGCAAAAGATCAAATCTATTGTGACCATATAACTAGATATGTTAATATAAGATGCAGTGCATTATTGACTTACTCTTATGATTATAGAGGATGCACATATTTGATTCTAATTCTCGTACCTTGATAGAATACTTTCTTGATTCAACCTGTCAATTGGAGTTATAGATGTTATTTCCTTAGAATTAGTCCTGATTATACCAATCTAAGCTACTCCCATGATCGACACCATGAATAGTGATATGAACCAAATGAACATTTAAAGGTTTAATCATTTCGAATGTACATCTTTTCGATTTTATACCTGATTTATTGATGTACCAAAACTTCTCCAGATTTACTCCTGTAGTGCCTTGACCAATGGCACTATATACTCGATAGAACCTGTAACCATGAGGTTAAGAACTGTAAAACCTTTATTTCTATATATTTAGACTACCGTGCAACTTAACGACCTTTAGATGATGGTTGGATTACCATAGATTTACTTCTAATCATTTAAACCTAAGTTCACTAGATAAAACAAGTGTTTGTCATTATACTGAGTTCGAAAGAAGAAGGACGGTAGTGTACGGCTATGTATCGACTACCAAGAGCTGAACAAGTTAACCATCAAGAATCGATACCCTTTGCCTAGGATCGATGATCTGTTCGATCAGTTGCAGGGTGCAAAGGTTTTATTGAAGATTGATCTTAGATTAGGGTATCACCAATTAAAGATCAAGGCAGGAGATATTCTAAAGATTGCTTTCAGGACAAGGTATGGGCATTATGAGTTCCTAGTAATGTCGTTCGGGTTGACTAACGCTCCAGCTTCGTTCATGGAACTAATGAACCAAGTGTTTCATGACATGTTGGACACTTCGGTCATCGTATTCATTGACGACATCTTGGTCTACTCAAAGGACAGGGAGGCTCATGCAACACACTTGAGTGCAGCCCTACAATGGCTAAGAAGGGAGAAGCTTTACGCCAAGTTTAAAAAATGTAAATTTTGGCTGAAGGAAGTGGCCTTCTTGGGTCACGTAGTATCTGCAGACGGCATCAAGGTAGATCCAAGCAAGATCGTAGCTATAGTAGGATGGGATGCACCAAAATCAGTTGCAGAGATTCGTAGTTTCCTTGGATTGACTGGTTACTATAGAAGATTCATGGAAGACTACTCAAGGATCACTGTTTCACTTACCAGACTAACCAAGAAAGGAGAAGAGTTCATATGAACAGATGAGTGTGAAAAGTGCTTTTAGACTTTGAAGTCAAGACTAGTCTCTGCACCTATCTTGATCATCCCAGCACCAGGCTTTTCGTTTACCCTATATATGGATGCCTCAAGGTTGGGTCTTGGATGTGTGTTGATACAAGGAGAACAAGTGATTTTCTACGCATTAAGACAGTTGAAAGAGCATGAGAAGAACTATCCTACACAAGATCTAGAGTTAGTAGCGGTCATTCACACAATCAAGATTGGAGGCACTACCTTTTTGGTGAAAAGTTTCAGATTAAGTTGGATCACAAGAGTTTAACTTACCTTTTTACTCAGAAGGACCTGAATATGAGACAAAGGAGATGGCTGGAGCTATTAAAAGATTATGATTGTGACATCCAATACCATCCAGGTAAGGCAAACGTTATGGCTGATGCCTTAAGCAGAAAGTGGTCATTGAAACCTGAGGCAGGACCTAGTACAAACGCTGCACTGTGTGCTGCAGCCTTAGGCTCAATAAAGAATGATAAAGAGTATATATTAGAGACTGCAAGAGATCCAGTGGAACATGGCTTAATTCATAAGTTCACATTGATGTTCGTAGCTTTGAAGATCTCATTAGATCTAGTAGATGAGGTCAAAGTAGCAATCCTACAGGATCCACACGTCAAGACTATGCAAGAAGATCTAGAGAAGGGTAAAAGCAACCCTGACTTTACCTTGGATTCAGACAAGGTACTTAGGTATCGTGGACGATTATGTATACCTAAGAGTGAGAACTCAAATATCAGAGATAGAGTTATGATCGAGCTCATTACACCCCATATTCGGTACATCCAGGAAGCACCAAGATGTACCATGATTTAAGAAGATTATATTGGTGGAGGGGTATGAAAGCGGATGTAGCTCGATTCGTGTTCCAATGTCTGAATTGCCAGTAAGTTAAAGCAGAAAGGCAGAGACCCACAGGTTTGCTACAACCACTATCGGAGCCAGCATGGAAGTGAGATTGTATCACAATGGATTTCGTCACTGACCTACCCTTGACACCAAGGTCAGTGGATGCCGTATGGGTTATAGTTGATCGACTTACCAAGACAGCTCGATTCATCGCTGTCAGACCTCAGTATACCATAGAGAAGCTGGCCAAGCTATATGTGGATAATATAATCAGACTTCATGGCATCCCAGAAAGTATAGTATCTGACAGAGATCCCCGTTTTACATCAAAGTTCTGGGAAGGATTACAGAAAGCCATGAGAACCAAGTTAAAGTTTAGTACAGCTTTTCATCCTCAAACAGACGGGCAGTCATAAAGAACTATTCAAATCTTAGAAGATATGCTCCGAGCGTGTGCCCTAGATTTCAAAAGAGCTTGGGATAAGAAGCTATCGTTCATCGAGTTTGCTTATAACAATAGTTACCAGGCTACGATCCAAATGGCTCCATACGAGACACTCTATGGAAAGAAATGTCGTACACCTCTATTATGGAATGAGGTGGGAGAGAGAAGGATTATAGGACCGGAGTTCATCGAAGATACTTGTCGAGTGATTGATCAAATAAAGGAAAGAGTGAAGACAGCTCAAGTTTGACAGAAGCACTATGCAGATAACCGACGTCGAGATCTTGAGTTCGCAGTAGGTGATATGGTATTCTTGAAGATATCACCTGTGCGAGGTCTGAAATAGTTTGGTAAGAAGGGAAATCTATGCCTCAGGTTTATGGGACCATACGAGATTTTGACCAGACATGGTAATGTGGCATATCAACTGGCTCTACCACCATCCATGTGAAGCTCATGATGTGTTTCATGTTTCTTTATTGAAGAAGTATGTCAGGGATCCATCATACATTTTGGTAGCAGACCCACCAGACTTGACAGAGGACTTGACATTTGAAGTGGTACCTGTGATGCTCACAAGCTGAAAGGTACAACATCTCCGAAGCAAAGATATCCATTTTGTGAAAGTGCATTGGAAAAGCTAAGATGTAAAAGAAATCATTTGGGAGGAAGAGAATGCGATGCGAAAGGTATACCCTAACCTTTTCGATGAACAAGGTACATATAAATTTTGAGGCCGAAATTTATTTTAAGGGTGGGGGAGTTGTGAAACCTACATGTAAATTTCGGGGATAAAATTTCTTTTAAGGGTGGGGGAGTTGTAAGACCTGCACTCCATGAACCCAATCTAAACCTTTAATTCATGTCGTAACAAGTCTTCCAATCATCACCGGGCCAAACGGGACAAGCGGATGACAACCAGGTATGAAAACAGACCAAACTAATTGACATTTTTCATACCAATCGATGGTACTGGTCGATGGTACCGGTCGATCGGTATGCCTACACAGGCAGACCACTTAGATCTGAAAACGGATCTCTGCAGGTCCCACTTTCTAATTCTAAACCAAAGGACTTTCTTAATGTTAGGGGGCTTCCTAAACTCAACCCTAGTCTATATAAGGACCCATAAACCTCTTTAAATCCCTTTCATTGATCCTCACAAATCCTAGAGAGGAGCAAGAGATTGAAGATGGAGAAGGAGCTAAGGAAGGAGAGGGAAGAGTCGCCATTGCCGTTAGACGAAGAACACTCTACTACGAACCAATGGTAAGTGCTTAAACCTTCCTTTAAGTTAATTGTTATAGTAGGCTAGTCATGATTGGATCAATACCATGTAAGGGGAACTGTTGATCTGTTGATCTAAATCTGAATTTGCCTTCAAACCCTAATCCAGTCGGTAAACCCTAGATTCAAGTTCTAGGTTGTATAGGAGACTAGGACTTGAATGGAGTTGGAAACAACTCTAACTCAGTGCTCAGACCTAGAATGTATAGGAGATACCCTAGAATCAATAGGGGGTGACTGACGGAAGGCTAGAACCGGGTGTATGGTCTTCCGGAGACATACCGGTCGACCATATCGGTCACACCCTATACTATCGTACCTACGACCGGTATCTCCCAGAGACTGGTCTGTGGAGACCAATCGACCATACCGGTCACACCTTTCCCCACAGTGCCGCGACCGATACCTGTGATCAGTACCCTCGATCGATCTGCATTGTGAGGAGTGTTTTGACCTTGTTGGTTTTTTTACCAACATAAACCCTAAGAAAAACTATTCTAACTCAACCCTAACATCGTGTAGGACCTTGTGATAGAAAGTTTGGATTTTGTGACGCGGAGTAAGTTATCAAACAAGCCTCAGGTAAGGGAATCGGACCTAAACCTTAATAACCTAATAATAGTAAAACGTTGTTAGTAATTAGGATTTTGTGGAATGGTGTTTGTGCATACTCGCATGTCATCTTTACTTTCAGTTATTATATTATTCATGTATACTCGCTATGCTAGGATGTGACTGTCAGGAATGTGATTATTTTTGTTGATGTGTGGAGTGGAAAGGGCTTGGGGTCTGGGATCATTCCTCACACTAGCACATTTTCGTATTGTTTCTGTCTTAGCATGCTTGGTGCAGGTAGGGTATCAGGGGGAAGAAGTGGCATTGTGGTCTCCGGCCTGGCTACTAGACTCTAGCTCTATCTCTACGTCGTAGGGAGCTGTGCTGGAATAGGGCCTACTGTGATGACATATAGGATTGGTTAGTTGCAAGCCCAGTTTGCAAGCCTTCGCCAATAGGGGCTTACGTGTTGGTATGGGTAGGGTATCAGGGAAAGTGTTGGCGGTATTTGATCCTGACACTTTAGCTCTATCTCTATTCCATGGTGGGTGTATGTGGGATGATAATGGTGTTTGATCTATTGGACAACTTCACACACTCGTGTATAGAGGTGCGGTGGCCGCCAATCCTTTTTATAGCACATTGCAAACTTAAAATCAGACCATAATGTGAATGTTACTCATGCATGATGTGTATTGCATTGTCTGATTTTCTTACTGAGCTAAGTTGTGAGCTCACCCTTGTGTACACACTATTTTTAGATGTTGATGCAGGTTATACTATGGAGGACTACGTGGATGCTCCAGTATATGGAAGAGTTGCTGCCCTGAAAGTGCAAGTAGGGGAGGACGAGCATGACGCTTCATGCGAGTGCCCTTTCTGCGTGTACCTCTAGGATATTTGATTTGTTTATTCTATTTAATTTAAGTTGGATTTATAAATGATGTAAGGATAATTATTTATGTTTTGGTGTTTTGAATAATTAGATAATCTATTTAAATTATCAATAGAGTACTCAGTTCATTTAATTTAAGACTTTGGCTATATTTAATTATATTCTGATTATGATTATGTGCAATGATTTGTATGAGTGGACACGGTCTTATTGAGATCCTGGTGTGAACCGTTGGTTCAGTGACGGTTCACTCACACTTCTAGTTTAGTCGGAATTAGGGTGTGACAAGGGGCTAGGATGGGGTCGGAAGTTTGGCCGGTTACAGTCCAATAATATGGATTAATTAGGTGGATATGGTTAGTTGTACAAAAATATCCGAGTAACTGTACCCCTAGCCAATGGGGGGTTATGTATTGACGTAGGTTCAATAAAGGGTAGTATGATCATAGCTGCGATGCTTTCCAGTTCTGAAGTACTGTGAATGGGCGGGCAAGTCAACTAGTGGGATTACCATCTCTTTAAGTGTCACGTGGGTGAACTTGGGATGAATCACAGTCAGGAGAGGACCAAGACGTCGAACCTATACATAAGGGATGTTTATTGTACGCCGAAAGAAGTGACATTCATTCTAATAGAGGTGACCCGTGTAAACTAAAAGCACCGGTTTTGCTATCCTAAGTTGGCACATACAGCTATCATACCAAATCGTAGTTGTAATTCCATGCATTTGTGTGTTGCATGTTTAGTTCATTTACTAAGCTCGGTGGCTGAGCTTACCCTTGTGTACACAAAATATTTTAGATGATGCAGGTGTGAATGTCGCCGAATTCGAGGATGTTGTTGTCAATGATGAGGAAGTTCATAGCTTTGACTGCGAATGGGACGACTATGTTTATGCCTAATCATGAACAAAATAATTTTATAAACTTTATTATTTGGGATTTAATTTATTGGGGATGTGTAGTCCATTGAAACAATTTGGTTTTTGAGAATGCTTACTTTACTTATGAAAGTAATATGGGATTGGATATTACTAATATTTATCATTAAGTAGTCAGCTACATATTGGATTTTATTTAAAGTCCTCTGCTATACTCTGCTTAGTTATGTTATCTGATTTTCAATGGTTATGTACATATGTGTGTGTGGTTATGGATTAATGGTTTACATACCCTGATTTTGTGATCCTGGAAAGGGATAGGCTCAACTTCGAGCGATCCCATTGCATCCATGTATTTTGATATGCCAAAATGGGGTGTGACATCGTGCCTCCTCCTCCGATTTTTAAAGTCCTAAGGAAGTTAAGTGAGGGGCATATCGGTAGATGCATCTGCCTGCTCACTTGCCGGTATAGTTTGAGAAACCAGGTTTTACCAAGGAAAATGAATTAAAAGTTGGGGATTTGCTCACCCAACTCACTTCCTTCCATAATCGGATAATGGGGAACATTTTTCCCACCATTGTTAGTGTTTTTTAGATAACAACACCTCCATTGGAGGTATGAGGGCTCCTAACCGAAATCTAGGGTTTGTTCTTGGCCTCCATTAATGGTGGCCATTTATGTAGGCCAAGCTCTACCATACATGATGGTCATTAACACTACAAAGCAAGGGAAAGGGGGTTGGGAAACCTAGTTGAGATTGAAGGTGACCAAGACTTGATCTTTAAGATTCTCCCAAGCTTATCTCCAAGGGTTAGGTTGAAGCTCCCCAATCCCACCAATAGCTATACCACCAAATGAGAGTTTTAGTCATTATTTATAGGAAATCAGGGAGAGAGAAAGTGACCCATGTGAGTAAGCCGGTGGTAAGGAGCCAATAGCTCATCAGCCAGTTGTGCCTCCAGTTGCTGCCACTGTTACTGCCCCCAGGTGCTACCCCCGGTTTCTTCCCCCAATTGCTACCGTCGGTTGTTGCCGCTGGTTCGGCATAAAACATGTCACTAGCTTTGGTTTCTCAGGTCCAATGCACTGGAAGGCACACTGGACCCACCTAAGGTCCACTGCATTGATTAGGGTTCAACTAGAGTTCCTTACCTAGGATTTGGACGTATCCCTCCATCAACTGTCGACGAGGTAAGACCCAGTATGTGGAACGGTCCAAATTGATAGGAAAATTTGGGGGCAGATCTTACACCAATCATCCTTTACATTGTCGAATAGGGAGGTTTTTAGAAAGGTAAAAGTGAATATTCTGAACTACAATAAACAACTGCAACAGATGTAAATGAAAGAGGGCTTGGACTTTAATCAAGTAGAGGAAAATGCTATTATGGTAAAGCTTGAGGAGAAGCTGCTGTGCAAAGAAATTCTATGGAAACAAAAAGCAAGAATTGATTGGTTGCAGCATGGAGACTCAAATATAGGACATTTGTCAGCACTCTGATTTTTCCACTACGGGGATCTCCGCTCTCATTGGGTCATCATACGCAATGAGAGAGGGGTCTATCATAGAAAAAAAATAATAATAAAAAAAATGAAACAAAAGATATAATAAAAAAAGAAAGAAAGAAAAGAAATGGTATATATATATATCCCGTAAAATGAAAAACGGGTGGGGGGCAATTTGGGTACAAAATGAAAAAAAAAAAGAACAATCCAGATCCCTAAAGAAGGGATTGAATACAAAAAAAAAATCAAAAAATGAAATCGGGGGAGGAAAAGAAAGGAGAAAGCAGAGAGATTGAGAGAGGTGGTGAGGGAGAGAGCTGCGGGGAAAGAGGGGAGGTCGACACCTCAACCCTCCTCCCCGAAATCCCTCCCCCAAAAGCCGCCGGTCTCCTGGCTTCTCCCCAGCTACCTTAGCTCCTTCATCCCCCCCCCATCGACACCTCATCAGTGAGAGGTTGCCCAGAACATGGATAAAAGGGAGCCAATCCAAGGAAGAAAGGTAGAAAAAAATTGGCAGAGAGGACGGGTGGATAGAAGCAGAGGAGGAGAAGAAAAAAAAAAGAGAGGAGGAGGAAAGCAGCAGCGCAGCCGCCGCCGCCGTGAAGAAGGAGAGTAGAGAGAGCAGTGAGCAGAGAGGAGTCCGAGAGAGGAAGGGGCTCTGCCAATCGGCCAAGGAGGAGGAAAGGGAGGTCGTCGACGCTGAGGTTGCAGGAAAGAGGAAGAAAGTTGGTTGGTCAGTGGATTTGAAGGGAGAAACTGAAGATTGTCGGCCTGTGGGTAGAGGGAAGGAGAGTGGAGGCGTGAGAGGGGAAAAAGAAGGAGAAAAGAAGCTGAGAGAGAGGGCATGGACCAGCGGAGAAGACGAGAGCAGCGACGGTTGCAGCAGAAAGGAGAAACCAAAAAAAAAAAAAACAGTTAGGTATGCTTTCCGACTCTTTTATTTCTTTTTTTCTTTTTTTTTTCTTTTTCTTTCTTCCCTTTTGGATTGTTTGTCTGTTTATTAACTCTGTTAATGAAACCTATTATGCGACTTTTTGTTTGCATTCCTTTTTTGTTGTTTTCTTCCAATTCACAGACTATTGCAATGTTTTGTTCGGTGAACTTTCTGTTAGGTTGCTTCATAAATTCAGTATCATACATACATCTCTCCCTTCTTTATCCTACGGTTTAAGAGTTTTACTGGGGAATTTTCCATGGCAGTATTGGGGGTTTAGCAGTGACTGGCATGAGTTTGGACAAAGTGAATGTAGGAACACATACTTGATTTGAGCTGTCTTGGGTTTGTTAAATTTGGTTGGGTCTAGTCTAGCCTGATTTATGTTGGGTCTGGTTCAGATGGATTTAGGTTAGTCTGGCCTAGTCCAAGTTTAGTTTGGGTTGGGTTTACGTGGTCTAGGTTAGGTTTAGGATGGTTTGGTTTAGGTTAGACAGGTTTGTTTCAGTTTAGGCTAGAGTTGGGCTTATGGTTTGGTCTGGCTTAGGTTAGACAGGTTTGGTTTAGTTTAGGTCAGATTTTAGTTTAAGGGTTGGTCTGGTTTTAGGTTTATAGTGTTTGGTTTTATTGGTTTTGGGCTGGTTCAGGTCAATCCAAGTTCAACTCTTTAGAGTCTGGGTAGGTTTAATTTGGTCCTGTCTGGTCTGGCTTAGTTTAAGTTGGGTTTGGTTCGTGGTTTGGTCTAGTTGGCTTAGGTTGGTTTAAGTTCGGTCAGGATTTAGGTTTTTTTTTTTTTTTTTTTTTTTACGGGTTGGTTTGGATTGGTTTGTGTCATAGTTGGGCTAGGTTTAGGTTGGTTTAATCTAGTCTAATTTGAGTTGGCTTAACCCAAGCATAATTTGATCACATGGATGGATTCATGATAATCTAATCACATGCTTAATGTTTATATTTTTGTCATCCATGATTGAATCGCATGTTTATTTTCATATGTCTCTCATGTTAGATATTAATAAATGTGTATGCAGGTAGCTTAGATATTAAATGCATTATTGAATCTATGCCTCTTACTCCTCACAAAGTGATGTATCCTCACTCTTAACATTTCATTGTAATAGATGCATGTTAGGATTCACACTTCCCGTGATGTGACTATTTAGGGGTTCCAATAAGCCCGACCTTTGTAGGGCCCATTTATAATGAGCCCATCAACCCTAGGATTGGATCCAAGAGTGTGGGAATCATTGTATCAAATGTATATTAATGAAAAATATGCGATTTGGATAGATGTATGCATAGGATTGGTGGCCTGACGGACAGTCCATCTGGGTATCCCGAATGTGGGATGTGAGTGAGATTTAGTGTACCCCCGTGTGTAGGGAGCTGAGGCATTTGACCTTTCCTGAGTGTTGCCACACGTGTCCATGGCTCGTCAACCCATGGGAACTACGCTTGACCTGATTCTGGAGAGATAGAGGTCTCGAGGGATACGTAGGCTGCAGGGGAGTTCGATCGCTCCACGCTCGGTCAAATTGAGGTAAGTTCTATGTATTATGGGATTACCTCACCGAGGAGACTTCCTTGTGATAGGGAGTACCTCAATACTGAGATGGGTCCCACTGTTGTGGGGACATCTCTCGCCATTGGATGTGTTCCATGATTATGGGAGCATCCATCGCTTGGGATACGTTCCAATATTTTGGGAGCGTGCCTTCTCTCGCACACACTTGGTACGTACACACCCGTCCGAATTACGTTTGGCCTGATTCCCGTCGCACAGGGATACGTAGGCGGTCTGGGATTTTTTCAGACCTCGGTCATATGTTATATATCATTTTTTCCTTTCTTTGATGTATGATTAAGCCATTCTGTAAATTCTTTGATTCATTTTGTAATTATTTTTCTTGTTTAATTTGTTTAATTTTAGCTTATGCTATGCATAGTTTGTAAAGAACTAGAGATCAATTTAGGATTTCCCCTTCTACCTTGTATTATATTTAGATAACCCCAAGTGTTCATAAACTATAGGAAAATATTAGGATTTAAGGAGACCGGTTCAACCGGACGAGTTGGGTGCCTAACACCTTCCCAACTCGTAATTTGGCACTTACCCGCTTTTGGTGAGATGAGATAGCCATTCCATTTGCGCGAGTCATTAGTGTCCCTCCATTGAGGGACACCATTTATAGGTCCTAGACCTTATCTAGGTGGCGACTCCAGTCTTCTTACCCTCCACTGGCATGAGTGGATGGGATCTAAAGGTGAGAACTTTTCAGATCCCAGTTTGAGTGTAATGAGGGTAGACAAGTTTCACAATATGTAAAAATCAATTTTAAAAATGAGGATAATTAAATTCTTTAATGATTTTTCCCTTGTCCTCACAACATTATTTCGCTACAACAATTCATCGCAGAAGTGGAAATAGAATTCTAAAATTTTAGCTTAAATCGGAGGAGTAGATGACTAAAGAAACTGAGATTTATAAAGCTTTCCACGAGCATTTTCTGTGGCTTTTGCATCAAATGGCGTTTCTCAATCGGATATTGATGAGCTGTTGTCTTCTATTCAGCCAGTTGTTTCTGTGGAGGTGAATGATTTTTTGACTTCCATACCAACTGTGGAGGACATCAAATAAGCTGCCTTCAGCTTTGCACCCCAAAAATCGCCAAGACTGGATGACTTCCCTTCCATGTTCTTTCAATCCTTTTAGGAAAACACAAAGGATGATATGGTCAGGTTCGTCATTGATTTTTTCTCTACTGGTTATCTTCCTGTAGTGCTTAATAATACTTTTATCTGCTTGGTCCCTAAAGTTAAGCAACCAGAAACCCTTGATCACTTTAGACCTATCAGCTTATGTAATGTATGCATGAGTGTCATCTCTAAGAAATGGTTAACAAACTTAATAGCATTTGGGGGACATTGTGGCCAGTAATCAAGTAGTGTTCATTCATGACAGAATGATTTCAAATAATATTTTAATGGCTCACGAAGCCTTTAATTATATTAGACGAAGGAGGAGAAGTAAATCTTTCTTTCTTGCTTTAAAGCTTGATATGGAAAAAGCATATGACAGACTAGAATGGTCTTTCATTGGTTGTGCCCTTCGTAGACTGGGTTTTGCACAAACTTAGGTGGATTTGGTGAAGAAATGCATTTCAACAATATCCTACACTCTTATTATCAATGGGGCAGAGCTGAGCTCTTTTACTCCCACGAGGGGTATACGGCAAGGCGATCCATTATCATCTCTACACTGTTTATTCTATGTGCCCATACATTATCATCTTTTATTAACTTGAAGCGAGCTCAAGGAGAAATTAAGGGAGTTCAAATTAAAAATAGAACTTCACCATTAACACATATTTTGTTCGCTGATGACGGCTTAT
Source organism: Protea cynaroides (assembly GCA_028583415.1). Classification (NCBI taxonomy): domain Eukaryota; kingdom Viridiplantae; phylum Streptophyta; class Magnoliopsida; order Proteales; family Proteaceae; genus Protea; species Protea cynaroides. Next base: position 71,674,597 of record CM053274.1, read on the forward strand.
TATTTTTCCCTGTTAAGATGAATGAGGTTCTAACTTTGAAAGCTACTTGGATTTGTATTCAAGCGCTTCAGGGCAAAAGATAAATCTCAAGAAATCTTCTTTAACCTTTTCCTCAAATACTCCAGTCAAGTTTAGAAGGTGGTTTTCCAAAGTTTTGAAGATCCAGTATGGCAAAGGGTCACAAAAGTATCTGGGATTGCCAAAGGACTTTGGTGTGCAAAAGAATATACTCTTTAAAGACCAGTTGGAGAAAACAATTTCTAAGATGCAAGGGTGGAAAGATGGGTTGCTTTCCAAGGCCGGTAAGGAAACCCTACTTAAATCAGTTGCTTTTCCAATGCCAAACTTCATTTGTTCCCATTTTAGACTTCCAAAGCAGTTTATTAAAACTTTAAAGCAAGTTGCGGCCTCTTTTTATTGGAACAATGGTGGTAGGGATCGATCCATATACTGGATTTCATGGGAACTGATGTGTTTATCTAAGCATAAAGTGGGTTTAGATCTTAGAAATCCTTTGTTACAAAATCAAGCTTTGCTTACTAAATAAGTATGGTGAGTTCTAACAAATCTTGATGCTGAATGGGTGAAGTTTTTAAATGCCATATATTTTCCACATTCTGATTTTCTAACTGCTAAATTGGGAAGTGATCCCTCATGGGCATGGAGGGGAATAATGGAAGGGAGGGACATTTTAATGAAGGGATTAATTTGGAAAGTAGGGATGGGTTCTAAAATTCAGATATGGGATGATTGTTGGATTCCAAATCTAAAAGGGAACAAGATCCACTATATCAAACCACATTCGGCCAATGTTACTTATGTTTCTGATCTCGTTGATACTACTATTCACTCTTGGAATTATGATTTGCTTTGTCAATTGTTTCAGCTTGCTGAAATTGAAGCTATTTTGAAGATACCCCTATGTTGGTTTCTGGATGATGACAGATTAATTTGGAAGTTTACCAAAGATGGCAATTTGACTATTAAGTCGGTATATTATATGCTGTCGAATCAGAGGAGGCGGATATGTTTTTGAAACCCTCTACTTCTAAAAGGAAGCATTGGCAAGAGGTTCCAAGTTTGGTTTGGAGGAATATATGGAGCTGCAAAAGTTTACCCAAAATTAAGGACTTTTTATGGAGGAGTTGTGCGCTGGGGCACTAGGGTGGGTAGCAGATTGTGAACACCTTTCTCAGTAGAATATTTAGGTGCACACCATATGTAAGAGGTGTGGAACAGCTGTTGAGACAATTGATGATATACTTCTTACATGCCCTTTTGCAAGGGTTGCCTGGTTAAGTAGCAGCATGTCCTTTGTCGTTCCACATGAGGATGGCCTTAAGTTGCATGAATGGTTAAAGATAGTCCTTTCAATTCCAGTCCATACAGCAAACCAGAGGAAGCACCTATTCTCTTTGGCTACCTTCTTATGTTAGCATCTTTGGAAGGCACGGAACGACCTTTACTTTAACCAAAGTGAGATTTCTCCACATGAAGTTTGTCGGAGGGCAAAAGGAGCATGCTTAGAATATCTTGGAGCTACTGGACAAATATTAACTTAAACAACAATTTCAGGTCTTGCCAGTAGCACTTCTGTTTGGCAAAAGCCTCCTATTGGATATTTTAAAGTAAATGTGGATGCTTCTTTCATAAAGGAGAAGGGTGGGGTATAGGTTTGGTGATTCGTGACGATTCAGGAAATCCAGTCCAGGCACAGTCTAAATAGCTTCCTTTTACATCGGTTGCAGTTGGTGAAGCTCTGGCGCTTAGGGAAGGACTCATGGAAGCTCTTAAGCTAGGAATTACTCATCTTCAACTAGAATCGGATTGCCAAGAGATTATCAATTTAATCAATGGTGCAGCTATGAAATGTGAACCTTATGTTGTAGCAGTTTTACAAGACATTAAGCTTTGATTCCTGCTTTTTTTTTTTTGGGTGGGGGGGGGGGGGATTTTCCTTTTGTTTTGTACCAAAGGGGGGTAATGTAGTTGCTCACACCCTTGCCAGGAGGGCTGTCACTAACACAGGAATAGTGAACTGGCTTGTATCCATTCCATTGTTTGTCGATCTTTGTCATATCGAAACTATGGCTTATTCCTGTTCATCTAATGAATAGTTCCAGTTTCTACCCAAAAAAAAAAATTCATCCCATTTATTTACAAATATATTGAAATTTTTTTTTTTTGGTAAAATCAAATATATTGAAAATTCCACACTATCCTTCCTCGTGGCAATTGGTGTCGGTCTTTCTAAAAAAGAACTTTGCCGCCAAGGAAAATTAAAAAACAAAAAGGGAAGCTGAAATAGAGAATGAGTAGTTGCTGGAAATAGAAAAGGTCGAATCGGATCAGAAACGACAACATGATCCAATGCGTGCGTGTGTATATGTGTAACTATGTATTTGCATTAAGGTTTTGATGCTTGCGTCCGAATCGTCTCCAATGCATGTATGCATTGGAGGTTCGGCAGTGATGGTTGGATGGCCACCAAGTGGAAAGGCAGCCATCCAACGGTTATTATAAAAAAAAACAACACCATAGTGTCACTATGACTTGCAACGCACTATTAAACGTTCTTTTTAAATTTTCTGCAACCAAATCAGCAAGGAAAAATGGAGAAAAAAAAACCCAGTCGTGCTTGGCGGTGGAGAAACAAAGCAGAGAGAGAGACAGAGATAGAGAGAGAGAGAGAGAGAGAGAGAGAGAGAGAGAGAGAGAGAAAGAGAGAGAGGTTGCGTCAATGGAGAGGGGATAGTTGCAGATGGGAACGAAGGGTTGAAGACTGGAACAAAGAGAGAGAGAGTCAATCTTTCTAGTTTTCTGGTTCTGTCGCGACTCTGGAATCTGTTGTCTTCGTTGGTTTCTCAGGTAAGTTAGGGCTTTGTTAGTTCTGAATCAAGAGAGGTTGTTGGGTTTGTGTGGAGAAGACGAAGCTTTCTAGTTTATGTTTGAATGAATTTTTTTTATGAATCATGAGAGGAAGAAAGTGACAGATGTTTTTCCCTTTTCGATTGTTGGGTTTGAGAGGAAGATTTCTGGGTTGTTGGGTTTGAGAGGAACTCGAATGGCGATGATAAAATTACGACTCTGAGAAGATCCTCTAGATTTTTTTCTCAGAAAGATGCCTCAGTAATGAACATTAAGTATGGAAGAATCGAGTGTGTTCTTCTCAGAGACTCTCTACCAACAAAACCCATTCTTGTTTTCCTCTTAGGTCTGAAGAAAACACCCTTCCGAGGACAACTCTTAGAAGATCTTCGAGATTTCTTCAAGAGAATCAGTCCGGGAATGAGGCAATAGGAAACCCCAAGGCGAAGAAGAATCGGGTATCCTCTCTTTCTACTGCCAGTGCTTTGAAAATCCACTCTGATTGCATCCTTAGTCCGACCGCAACTGTTTATATGAAGAAAACCCCCCACGAATCTTATCCCGGAAAGTTTACGGTGAGGTCGACTAGATCGAGTGGTCTGCGATGAGGTTCACATAACTGGTTCATGATGTGTAACTATCGCCATTATTCATCAGTCCCAGAGTTTGAAGCATCTACAACGCCAAACTCTTTTTTCTGGGATCCAAGAAAATGAGCCTTTTTTTTCCTGTTTCTGTTGGTTGCAGGTTAGGGATTTGGCAAGGAAGATGAAAATGAGGAGAGAAGAGATGGTTTGTGTGTTGCTTTTTACATTTTCAGTTCTATACTCCCATATGATTATAACCACTAGATGAGAGAAAGACCACTTGGCAATCATCCAACACTCGCTGCCCTTCCTCCAATGCCCATAAGCATTGGAGACGATTCGGACGCTTGACGCTTTGTGTTGGTAGCAGAGATGAACAGCAGCAGAAGAGCACAGACCACGCTGAGTGAAGTTTACTTTCTCCCCGACTCCTTAGCCTCAGGGTGAGGGTGCCGACTCTCTCTCTTTCTCTCTCTCTCTCTCTCTCTCTCTCTCTCTCTCTCTGATTCTTCTGTTCTGTTCATCATCTTTATGTGCTTGTTTTCTGTTGTTTTCTTTTTAGTATTTTTTATTGTCCCTCTCCACCCTCTCTTATATATCTCCCAACAAACTCACCAAATCAGTTCTTCCACTTTGTGTTTTCCTGTGAATCAGACTAAATTCTGGGCGATGAAAGTGAGTCTCCACAAACCCGCAAACACGAAGAGTTCGGCTCATATCTAACAACGCAAAGAGAGACAACTGACGGTCTGTACTCTGTGGAGAAGGGAAGAGAGACTCCTCAAGAAAAGATGGTTATTGTGAAAAGGGAGGGTTGAAAAGGAAAAAGAGGTTCAGAAATAGCATTTTCAAAGTAAGACCAACTTCGAAGTGTGAGCAGAAGAAAGGTTTGGAGCTGAAATCCAAGAAAATCTGACTTTTAATATGTGCATGAGCATTAAAAAAGCAAGAAAATTGAAGGGCCATTTAGAGGTTTGACTGAAGGAATCGAGGTGGACACGACTGCATGTGGAGAGCCAGGAAGCAAAAGAGAAAATTATATTAGAGCTGAGAAAGAAGAAATCTCATCTATCTATTTTATCTGTCTATTTTAGTCTTTGTTTGCAAGTTATAATAGTATTAATTAGTATTTTTATTCCTCCAAAGATCATTAACTTTACAGAGAAATGAAGGAATTGTCATCAGAAGCAAGTAGGATCTGCTTTGGAACGTGACCCATATTTCAATTTTTTTTCCTACTTCACCTTCACTCGATCCTATACCCAAATAAACTCTCTCTCCCCCAAAACCCTGAAACTTTTCTTCCTTTCTTTCGATCTTTGAAGAACAGAGATCTCATATTCCGGCTGGTGATTGAGACCTAAAAGCCAGTTCTCATCTGGTATTCATTCTTGATTTATTTATCTCTTTGGCTTTCAATTTTATTTCTATTTTTTACCTTAGTTTCTGTTAAACATTAACTAATCTACCAATTTAAATTTTTTCTGGTCCATTTTAGAAGATTCAGGAGGATTCGGTCGTGAACCAAATAGAGGGAAGATAGAAAGAAGTTGTAATATCAAATTCCGGCATCATATGTGCAAAGGTACGTAATCCTCAAAGATGAAAATATATTGAAATTTTTTACATTTATCTCTTTATTTCGTATTCGTCTTCTCAATTTGTTAAAAATATCATCTTTGTCCATCAGTTAGGCTTCACGCTTACTGGAATTCCTCCATTGCTCCTGAAAAATTATAGTTTTGTTACTCTCATCACGGCTTTTGCTTCCAAGGTATGACGCTCTCTCTCTCTCTCTCTCTCTCTCTCTCTCTCTCTCTCTCTCTCTCTCTCTCTCTCATATGTGCAATAACTGAAATGTGTATCTGGGAACTGGAATTGTCATCTTCTTCATAGTGGTAAGTTTTCCCCCTTCCTTTCTCTATGGGCTTCTGCAGTTGAGAAAGAATAAGAAATATTTCAGGGACTGAGATCTCAAGTCATCTTACTGTCACTACCTCATTATATACTACCATTAAATGCAATTTCCTATCCAGAGATTTTAACTTTTGCCAAACCCGGCCATCTCTTCATTCATTCTTACAAATTAGGGTTTGTTCCCTTCTCCCTACAATTTGATTGTACTACTACAACTTGCATATTCTCCCCCACCTCTCTACACCAAAGATGATCCCCACTTTCAATTTTTACAGTTCTCAACACATCTATTTTTTTTTTTTTTAATCTTTCACTTTTACATTTAAATAAACACAAATTCATAGACTAAGACTTTATTCTTCTTTGAAGTTAGAATTACACCAACTTCTACCAGGAGGAGAAAAAAAAAACAATAAGTTTGAGAGAGATGGCTTCATCATCTAATTCCCCGTGTGCTGCATGTAAATTTCTCCGGCGAAAGTGCCAGCCAGAATGTGTGTTTGCACCTTATTTCCCACCGGACCAGCCACAGAAGTTTGCAAACGTGCACAAGGTCTTTGGTGCCAGTAATGTAACCAAGCTGCTGAATGAACTCCACCCTCACCAACGCGAAGACGCCGTCAATTCTCTTGCCTATGAGGCCGACATGCGCTTGCGTGACCCAGTGTACGGCTGTGTCGGCGTCATCTCTCTCCTTCAGCATCAATTGCGTCAACTGCAAATGGACCTTAGCTGTGCCAAATCTGAACTATCCAAATACCAGAACGTTGGCATCACTGGGCATGGTCTAATTGCGGCAGCTGCCGCCACAGCAGCAGCCAATCATCATCCTCAGATGGGCATCAGTCTTTTGAGTGGAGGCCGAGATCACCATCACCTCCATCACCAGGACCATTACCAACTCTTCTCCAGGGACCAACAACAGGCTATGAGGGGTTTTGATGCTAACAATGCCTATGATGCTGGCCTTATGGCCTTGAATGTGTCAGCAAGTATAGGGCAGTTGGGACAGTTCCATCAACCCCGAGCAGCTGGTGGTGATGATCTCCGAAGTATTGGACCTTCTTAGGATCAGCTGTCTTTGGATCATATACTTGCCCCACTCCTTTTTAGAGGTAAAGTTTCTATTCATTTTGTAGAAACTTTATCATCTTATGTATGTGACTATGGTTTCTGATGATTAATAGACGCAATATGCAAGTATATTATATCTCGGGATTAAAGAATTGAATTTGGATTTTGAAGAGATGTATTTAACCCATCAAAACACACACATGCACACAGAGAGAGAGAGAGAGAGAGAGAGAGAGTATTAGGGTTTTAGGTTTCTCATATAGGATGCCTTGCGCAACCATATAATAAGGAACTGATTGTTTATAGTCTTTCTATAGACAGTAAGTATGTTTATTACTAAATAGGCTTCTGCAATGTACGTACGCTCCAAATTCTCACCGTGAAGTGGAAAATTGAAATCAAATTATCAGTCACAATAATGAGCAAGTTGAAACTTCAAATAACTTCATCATTCGTATATGATTCTTTTCTTAATTGCTTAAATAAGGACCTTTGTATATCAATCTTCTTCTTAAGGACTCTGCTATGAGCCTTAATATGGTATCCCTCCTACTAATTACATTGTTGGTCCTCATGCAGGCCTTGAAGGATTGGGTTTTAAGAGAGAGAGAGAGAGAGATGGTTGAAAACAATGAAAGAAGGGAGGGTGTGAATGGCACCTCTGTAGGGGTAGGTGTAAATAAAGCATATATAAAATCTTGTTACGCCTTTCTTATTCCCAAAAAAAGGTCTCTAATGACTTAGAGGGTCGGTCTCCATGACACCCGCTTGCTTTAGGGGGCCTTGATTTGGTCAAGGAGGCTTTGACATGACAGGCAAAAAGGGAATACGAAGGAAAATTTGTAGGAAGATAGAATAGAAACTTGCTAAACAAGGGGGAGTTTTTGCTTGAGGTATTGACCAATGAGTGGAAGAAGTTTTTCAAGATAATCTGAAAGTTGACTTGTATTGCTGACTTTCACATGTGAAATGACAAACTTAACTCTCATTAAAAAAATACCAAGAGGGTTAAAAAAAATTATAAAATTATAAATTATTTGACACCTTAAGGATTGTCCATAAGAAAATCCCATTGCAAAACGATGCTGTGATCTTATTAATATTTTTATACATTTTTCGCTTTCCTGAGTTCTTCTGTTCACAGTTGTACTGATCGCTGCGCATTACAGGCAAAATATCGTTCGTAATCCCCCTTCTACATTCATGCCTTGCTGACATTTTTTTTTCTTTTTATATTATTTTTCCCCTCCATACCTGTTGGATCTTTCTGGATTAACTATCCCCATGAAGAATGTTAATATATTAGTCTTTTGGAGAGACAATTTGAGGGACCAGAAAGATGCATGCATGCACAATCAAAATCTCTAGACGCTAATAAGGTTTATGTTTGTGCAATGTCACTCGAGACTATTAATGCTCGTTATTAGATACCGAGTATTCTGTAAAGTCATAACTTAAACTAGACGATGACTGCCTTCATTTTACTCTGTACAAATTAAGGGAAAATGGTAGGGAAATCTATACATTGTTATGGGACAAAGTGTCGGCAAAAACAAAATGTGGTTCCTCAGCTGCTAATTGAACATAAACTATTCATAAAGTTGTGAATAGGAAGCATAGTATAAGTAAAATAATTATTATTGGATCATCGTGAAGGAATGATATTACTTTATCTAAATTCAGGAAAGGAACATATGAGAGATAGAGAGAGAGAGAGAGAGAGAGAGAGAGAGAGAATTCTATTAATTATAATTTTTATTTATTTTCTTGGTATGGACTTTGGAGCTTGTAATAGTGCCAGAATGTAGAAGTTAGGTGATTGATTGCCCTTGTCAAAAATGCCATTTCCTGCAAGGGAGAGAACAATTATCATTTGATGAACAGCTGCGTATTTTCTTTCATAAATATAGATATTTTGAAAACCGTCCTTGTTCCAACTTCTTCTGAGTAGTATTTGTGATCCAAATTTACTGAAAATATCTCCTCTTTTTTTTTGTGGTGGTGGGGGGGTGGTACAAACTTCTTTATAGGATCACATGTAGCCCCATTTCTGTAGGATCACAAGTGTATCCATTTCTCTGACTCTATAACGTTAACTCCCTCTGGGTGGCCTCTCTCATATATGTATGCAGTTTTGGGTGCTTGGGTATGTTTTTTAGTAGTAGGGGGAAAAAATCTGTGTTTGTGTCATAATAGTGAATTTATTGATTTTATAAGCCGATTGTGTTTGGATGTGATAGTATTTGTTAAGGAAAGAACATTTTGAAGAAATAAAAGAGAAGACAAACCAACAAGATAAAAAAAGCTTCACTGATGTGTAGAGTGTAGAGGGTGGAAAAAAGGCAGCACAGCAGCTAGGGTAGATCCCCTTAAATCACCCCTACCCAACAAAAGCAACGAATGAAATAAAAGGCCGTTGCAGAGGAAATGTCATTGTAAGGGGAAGAGGGACATTTAATACTTCTTACACTGCACATTCAAAGTCCAATTGCCCTCTCCACTGATACAACAGAAAAGATGGAGGGGGGATGAGGAGATGAGGAAATTAATAGCAGGTAAGTAATTATTCTCAATTCAAACGTAGTCAACAACATGTCATTGACAATGATGACGTACTTCAGTAATGATGACCCTATCTTAAATGCATGACACAAGCCCTTTCTCTTGTACACATATATACACAAACACACGCGTATATGCAGCATTCAAATCCTCTCCTCCTGACCTATATATGAACTGTGAAGTCATGCACGCACAAGTCATTTCAGTTTTCAGTTCAACATCTACAAAGTATTTGTACGTAGTCTCTTCTATATTAGGCTGTGGGAGGAATTTGAATCCATTTTATAGTGGTAAAAGTTTAAAAACTAACACATATGAAATCGCAAGTTACTTGCAACCAAGTAGGTGTATTTTCATTAATGGAGGAAAGGGTAGTTTGGAGTATGAATAGTCCACATAAGAAAATTTTTCTGTACTATGGAAGAATTATGTTGTAATTCTCCCTGTCCATTAGTTTTCAATTATTTTTTCATTTTGAATTTTTTTAACGGGTTTTCAAATCTAGACCTACATTTTCATAAAATTTGGGGTCCTCTCGTCTGCCACATTGCAGATATTAGGTAGTTCATAAAGCCAAAGTCCTTTAATAAGAGCAACTAAAGGTGTACTAACCCATCAAAACACCTAATTACCCCAGGCATGGCATTTTTGCTGAGTAGGAAGTGGGAACTGATATGGAAAAATATAAAAATAGAAACTGTAATCCCAAAAGATACCCAGCTCTGCGGCCCAACCCATTGTTTCATAAGCCAATAATCCTATATGAACAAAGTATACAGGTGCGGATTGGAATATATATATATATATATACCCCATCGTATTGGTTTGTAACTCTAAAGGACTGTTGTGAGAAATTTTTTTAGAACTATATAGGTATTTCAGTAATTACATTTGTACGGGATTCATTATAAGTATATAGCATTAGTTTTCTCTTTGTTGTAATTCTATCCTCTATTGACAGTAAAACAAACCTCATTTCACTGTTAATATAAACAAAAAGTTCCTATTCATGAATCACATAAATATTTGAATTTTATAATTGTTTGTTTCTATTTTTTTATTTACTTTTCTACATCTTTAGATCGATTTCTACAATGAGAGTAACTGGTGTGGGAGTATATAATTCCAATCCTACGAGTGGGCGCAGGAGTTGTTTTTTTTTTCTTTGGTAAAAGCATTTGCTTAAGTGGTACGCAATCAATCCAGTCTCTTAGGTTATTGCGAGTCTGTGACATGAAAAGAAAGGAACGGTTTGAAGGGTTGGGGATATCCCGACAGGAGCACGCCTTACGGTGCTAAATATGCATTTATTTAGACTTGTCTGGCTGACCCCACCGTTCTTCCTTGAAACCAAAAACAATTAAGATTATTCATATCCCATGAACAGGTATTCAATGCTGGCATTTATTGGACATTGCCAAGACAATGAGAATGAAATCACATTCACACCCCCCTCTCTCTCTCTCTCTCTCTCTCTCTCTCTCTCTCACTCGCGCTCTCTCGCTCTCTCTCTCTCTCATTTGGAGAAGTAAATAAATCTCTCTCTCTTCAATGCTGACCATCCCTTCTTATATTCCTTTTTTAACTTTCGCAAACACGCTTTCCTACAAAAGGGATGAAGAGATAAAAGAAACAGAAAAACAGTTCAAGAACATTTCTTGCCATCCTCCATAAATACATACCTTTTGTCCCCCTCCATGACAACTCCTCTACGAACCTTTTCTACTTCACTATTCACTCACTATTCATGACTATTCACTATTTCTCACTTTTTACTATTCACTGTTCACTATTCACTATTCACTACTCACCCATTCAACATTCAACATGACACTCCCTCACGATTTGACTGCTTGTGACCACAAATCTATCCTCTTTTCCTAATTAACGCTGGTGGCCCAGGATATGGTTACTCCAATTGGAATGACTCACGTATGGCTTGTGTCTACCCATGGATTTAATTCACCGTATCGAATCGGTTATCACTATTGGTATCGATATTGATATTGGTATTGGTATTGAAATTGATATGGGAATCTATATCAGAGATGGGTATCGATCAATAACGGTTAAGTATCGATCATATGTTCATGTGGCATATCTTTTTGGTATCGATCTTTATCAACCAATATCAATCAATATCGGCCTATATCTGCCCATATCGGTCAAGTATCAGATTAGTATCGATTTTGTAAGGTTGTGTCTTGTATTCTGTAGAGTCGATACAATTATTAGAGTTGCATTTGTTTTTGGGTTTAGGTCCATTACATGTACAATCTATAATTGTGTGGGGTTAGGGTTTTTAGGGAGCCTATATATTGTCTTTATGAGAAAAATCTTAAATAAGTGAGAGCAAAGAGAAACGCTTTATGAGGTAGAGAAAAGTGTAGAGTTTTCTTGATGAATAAAGAAATTATCTGATTATCTGGGGTGGAGGTAGGAATTCTAGAATTGGGTGTTGAACCACGGTAAATCCTCATACTGTGTGTTTGCTTGATCTTTGTTTTCTCTCCCATTTGTGCTTTCATCCCTAATAAGTGGTATCAAGGCAAGGTCCAGGCCGATCGTAACAGAACTAGAGGGTAATGGGAAGTTTTGCGCAATGAGGAGAAATGGCTATAGCGATTTGCTTAGCAAGGGTCTGGTGTGGATGGATACCAGATTGTAGGGTTTACTAGGGGGTTGGGGCCCGGTTTATGGTTTAGAGCTTTTGCAGGAAACCCTACAGTGGCTAGGTTTTCTGGTGGAGAGGCAAAACTTGCAGCAAGCAGGGAGTCATAGCCGATTCTCTTTGGACTCAGGTAAGGCAGGATCTCAAAGGAGTGTTGATGTCGGCAGTGGCAGCAATGACAGATGACTCGAGAGCGACAGTTGGATCGTTGGGGATGGTCGGTGATAGGGTTTGGCTATGATTGAGGATCACAATCTAGTTCGAGTTATTGAATGTGGATCTAGGATTAGGATTTATGCTAGGTGCAAAAACTTCATGGCTAGAGAATCTATCAGTGGTCAAGATGCTGGGATAGGGGTGATAGAAAGACCAAGGAGGGACAACGAAGAACCCATTAGGATGTCCAAAGCCAGTGGGACGAGATCTGGAGGAGTTATAGTGATGCATTGTCACACCCCAAATTCTAGACTAGCCAATGGTGTGATGAACCGTCATGAGAACCAATGGTTCAACTAGGATCTCGTAAAGATCGTGCCAATCATGTTAAACCAAAATACATTTCAAAGTAATAATCAGAGATAATGATTAAATAGCAAAAGTCTTATTAATAATGAACTGAGGTCTACATGATAAATAATTAAATAAATTCAATTATCTCCAAGTAAACTCATGACATAACATAAATTAATTAATTACATGTTCTAATAATCAAAATAGTTAAACTAATCAAAAACACATTGGTTGCACTCGCATGACAGATCATGCGCTTCCTCCATAACTTCTATGCCCATAGTTGTCACGTGTCCATACGTCGACGTAAATCATATAATCTTCTACAATTGGACCTGCATCAACAACTAAAAATATTCGATGTTGAAAGGGTGAACACACATCACGGCTCAGTGAGCAAACAAAATAATGCGCAAACATATGCATGCATTCAATTCATATCTTTGGTCTGATTTTAAGTTTGTTATTGAGTTATAGAAAGGATTGGAGACCACTGCATCTCTATACACAGGTGTGTGAATCCACCCAATGGATCAAACACCATTGTTGTTCCACATCTACCCCACCATGGAATAGAGATAGAGCTAAAGTGTCCAAATTACACATTGTTAACACTTCTCCTGATACCCTACCCATACCAACAAGTAAGCCCCTGCTGGTGAGGGCTTGCAAACTAGACTTGCAACTAATCAATCCTAATGCTATCCAAATATATCCAAGGCAGCATCCCTCAATATGTCCATAGAGATTGAGCTAAGGCCCCTCAGTAGAATCAAAGACCACACGGTCCAAGACCACCTCCCCTGATGCCCTACGACGTAATAGTTCCATAAAGGTATTGGTGATACGACGATGCCAGTGGGCAAGAGTTGAGTAAAGATAGGGCTAGAGTCTGGTGACCAGGCCAGAGACCATAGTGCCACATCCTCCCCCTGATGCTCCACTTGCATCTAACACACTAACCACTCACACAATCACATGCCTATTCCTAGCATCATCATATTATAAATAGACAGAAATAAATATGCATGAGCAGAAATAGCAATAATATTGGATGACATGTGAGATGCACATTACAAGCATACAAACATAGAATCATTCATTGCATTGGACAAATAAAATAAAATAATTTGTTAATATCCATTTAGTTTAGGTCTTATTTTCTTACCTTTAACAATGTTCGATCTTCTCCAAGCCTTGGAAATCACTTTTGAACTACTTGCAAACTTAAAAAAAATTATGAATTTGAAGTTAGGGTTCAAGTTTACCAAGTTACAGTAGTCAAAAACCTAATCTGGTCTCAAACAGGCTTTCCTAAAACTGTGTGGTCGCTGGTGTGGTCGAACCTGTGGTCTCAGTATTTACGACGACAGGGTGTGTGGTCAATATGTATGGTCACAAATCATGTGACCACACATGCGACCATACCTTCTCTAAAATCTTCCCGAGAGTGTGTGGTTGACCTCTGGTCACGCTGTGGTGCACCATAGGCTACGACCACACAAAGTTTGGTCAATTTTTATCATCAATCACATTCCTTCATGAGTCGATTCCTTGGTTTATCAATATATTTCCTCCTATGATCGGTCTATGGCCTTTAATTCATAACTTTTACAAAGTTATCCACCTTAACCTACTCACCATGGATTTCCCTTGAGTTTTTGTTCATCGGTCTCATGGTTGAGATCCCACATTCATTCCACATCTAAATTTACAATGAAAAAATCCTATACTATGTAATCTACTTCTACAGAGATGGTTCCTTACTTTGGCCTTCTGTAGCAAGCTAGAACCTTCCTTCCTCTCAACTTGCCTCTTCATATCTCTTTTTTTTTTATCATCCTCTCTCTCTTTCTCTCTTAGGTTTAGAGTTTCAATTTAGATTCTAAAAGAGTGAGAAAGGCTAGGGGACGTCCTTTATATAGAGAAAAAACCTCTATATAGAGTTCTCCCTTAACTAGGAAAGAGATCCCTTAATTTAAGAAAATTTTCAAAACTCGGAGTCGGTCTCAACATCGTGCGGTCGCACGTATGGTCACAGAATCAGTCGACCACACATTTCAAATATGCAATCACACATTAGATTTTGAGTGGTCTCACTTTCCTAAGGTGTAGTCGACCATACTAGCTTAAGTATGCGACCACATACACTCAAAATTGACTAGTTTTGGATTTATTTACATATCTAGCCTTGTAGTTTATTTATGCACTTGGTCCACTCAATCCGTCCATGATAAGAAGACATGTCATGACACTGTTAGATCGGATTAGTAGAGTGCGGGTCTTGTAACTCCACCCCTTAAATAAATTTTGTCCTCGAAATTTACACAAACCTTCCGAGTCGAACAGGTAAAGATATTGCTTTCGCATAACATTCTCTTCTTCCCATATAATTTATTCCACATCTTGGTTTTTCTAAGTAACTTTAACATAATAGATGTCTCGATTGCAAAGACGTTGAACCTTTTGACTAGCGATTTCAAAAGGTACTACTTCGAACATCAAATCTTTAGTCAAATCCGATGGATCCGCCATTAGGACGTGTATTGGATCTCGGATGTACTTCTTAAGCAATGAGACATGAAACACGTCATGCACACTCGACATAGATGGGGGTAGTGCTAACTGATACGCCACATTTCCACGTCTAGTCAGAATCTCATATGACCCGATGTACCTCAGACTTAGCTTTCCTTTTTGTCCAAACCATTTTAAGCCGTGCATAGGTGATACAAGAATCCCTTATCACCCACGACGAACTCAAGGTCTCGACGTCGGTTATCCATATACTGTTTCTGACGATTCTGAGTTGTCCTAACTCTTTCCTTGATTATGTATAATACTTTACATGTTTCTTCAATAAACTCAGGTGCTACAATTTTTCGCTCTCTGACTTCATTCCAAAATAAAGGAGTTAGACACTTCCTACCGTGCAGTGCCTCATAGGGTGACATCTGTATCATAGCCTGATAGTTGTTGTTATAAACAAACTCGATTAATGGCAACTTCTCATCCCATGATCCCTTAAAATCAATCACACAAGCTCGGAGCATGTCTTCTAAAATTTGGATGGTGTGCTCCGACTGTCCATCGATCCGAGGGTAAGATATGGTACTGAACTTCAGTGTTGTACCCATAGCCTTCTGCAATCATTTCTAAAACTTCGAGGTAAAGCGTGGGTCTCTGTTAGACACGATGCTTTCAGGTACTCTATGTAATCTGATAATATTATCCACATACAACTTAGCTAGCCTCTCCAGGGTATATTGAGGTCGTATAGCAATGAAATGAGCTGTCTTAGTAAGTTAATCCACAATTACCCAGACCATGTCTACCTATCTAGGAGTCACCGATAACCCAATGACAAAGTCCATAGTAATGCAGTCCCATTTCCAAGCTGACTTAGATAGAGATTGCAATAAGTCTGCTGGTCTTTGTCTTTTTGCCTTTACTTGTTAATAATTTAGGTATTGAGACACATATCAAACTACGTTCGTTTTCATTCCTCTCTACCAATATAGTTTCTTTAAATCATGGTACATCTTCGTACTACCAGGATGTACTAAATAGGATGTGGAGTGGGCTTCTCTCATTAGTCTGTTCCTGATATCTGATTTTTCACTTTCAAGCTCTCATACCCTTCCTTTGTACTTCAATATCCTTTCAGAATCCATAGCGAAATCAAGATTGGTTCTCCCCTTTTCTAAATCCTCCTATACTGTCCGTAGGTAGGGGTCTGATTGGATCGCCATTTTTACTTTGTCTATTAGATCAGGAACAATCTTCAATGTAGCAAACATATTTAAAAACTTATGTATCAACCCTAGGTTTGTCGAACCACCCAGTTTATCGACAACGAATTTTTCATTGCCAATATCAAGTACTCTTACCACAACACACATGGTAGCATTTGTACTAGCTTCTTCTTCAGGCTTTGTTATCGCTTTTTGGCTTAGTGCATCGACAACTACATTAGTCTTTCCTGGATGATACTGGATATCGCAATCATAATCCTTGAGTAATTCCAGTCATCTTCTCTGTCTCATGTTTCACTCCTTCTGATTAAAGAGATAAGTGAGACTCTTATGATCTAACTTAATTTGAAACTTTTCTCCATACAGATAGTGTCTCTATATCTTGACGGCATGTACCATTGCTACTAACTCTAAGTCATGAGTAGGATAATTCTTCTCGTGTGCCTTTAGTTGTCTTGAAGCATATATAATTACTTGCTCTCATGAGAACACATCCTAAATCTAACCCAGACGCATCTGTGTACAAGGTAAATGGCTGTCCTGGTATCGGAATGGTCAAGATGGGAGCCGATATCAGTCTTGCCTTCAATATTTAGAAACACTCTTCACACTTGTCTATCTAAACAAATTTTTCTCCTTTATTAGTCAAACTAGTGAGAAGTACGATAATTCTATAGTAGTCTTCCACGAACCGTTGATAATACCCAGCTAAACCCAAGAAGCTTTTGATTTCTGCCACACTCTTAGGTGCTTTTCATTTTACAATAGCTTCAATCTTGCTGGGATCTACTTTGATTCCTTTTGAGAATACTACATGACCTAAGAATTACACATCCTTTAATCAGAACTCACATTTCTTAAATTTGGCATAAAGTTTTTCTTTTCTTAATCCTTGTAAGGCTTCTCTAAGATCTGTCATGTAAGTCACCTCATCCTTGGAATATATCAATATGTCATCTATAAAAACGATAACTTAAGTGTCCAACATGTTGTGAAACACTCGATTCATGAGTTTCATAAAAGATGCGGGTGTGTTTGTTAATCCAAACGACATCACCAGAAACTCATAATGTCTGTATCTGATTTTAAACACTGCCTTTAGAATGTCATCATCCTTGATCTTCAGTTGGTGATACTCTGACCGAAGATCAATCTTGGAAAACACCTTTGCTCCTTGTAGCTGATCAAATAAATCATCGATCCTAGGTAGGGATATCGATTCTTAATCGTGAGATTGTTTAATCCTGGTAGTCTATACATAATCTGACACTATCGTCCTTCTTCATGACGCATAACACTAGCGCTCCCCAAGGCGATATGCTTGGTCGGATAAATCCCTTGTCCAATAGCTCTTGTAGTTGAACCTCTAATTCCTTTAATTTAGTTGGAGCCATTTGGTATGGTCCTTTGGATACAGGTGCTGACCCTGGCAATAAGTCGATAACGAACTATGTTGCTCTATCAAGTGGCAAACCAGGTAAATCCTCACGAAACAAGTCTGAAAATTCCCGTATAACTTTTATATCTTTTCTTCGTGGTGCCTCTTTGGTAAGGTCCACTACAGATATAAGGTATCCAACTCCACCTTTATCAAGGCATCTCTTAGTCTTTAGTGCAGAGAGAATGAGTTTTCGTTTACAAAAGAGTTTGGCTCCTACAAAGCTGAGTTCTTCACCGTCCTGGCCCTTAAATATCAATTTTTTTTCTGCACACAGTAGATTTACAGAGTGTCGGGCTAACCATTCAATTCCTAAGATGGCATCAAAGTCTGTCATCTCGAGTTGAATTAAGGTTGCATCCATAGACTTCTCGCCAATAAGAACTAGACATGGCCCATAACCTTTGTCTAGCTCTACTTCTAATCCCATAGGTGATCGTACTAATAGTTTACAGTCTAAAGGTCTAAGGAGTAGACTTAATTTCTTCCCAAATGATACAGATATAAAAGAGTGGATGGCTCCAGAGTCAAAGAGTACTCTGGCAGGCATGCCATCTATAGGTACGATACCTATGATTTTTCCTTCTAAATTAGTCTATATGCTCATACAAGGTATTATGAAACAAAAGGTCGGGTCATACCTGTTAGCACATTAGGTGATGCAGCAGCGTCTTCAGCAGTTACCGCATAAACCTTTCATTGCTACAGTTGTTTTTTCGGTTTTGGGCAATCCCTTGAATAATGCCCTACTTGATCATAGTTGTAGCATTTTACTCCAGTATTTCCTTGCTTTTGTTGGAGTGGAGTTGGCTGGGTAGTCTTAGCTACAACATTGAAGCCTTAAGTACAGAAAGGTTTGAAGGTTTTTGAATTCCCTCCATTAAATGAATTCCCATTAAGCCTCTTAATACCCTTGTTATAAGCAAAATAGCTCTCCCTTTTCTCCAGAACTCGAGCAATTTGTACAACTTCATGATATATCCTCTTTTCCAGCCCCAGCACATGCTCTCTAATACTACCCCTGAGTCCCATAACCAACCCTCAGGTTTTGGTATCTTCTTCTTGCATGCTAGAGGGAGCAAAGAAGAACAACTCTTCATAACACTGCTAGTAAGCGTCGACAGTCATCTGTCCTTGATACAGTCTCAAGAACTCCTTCTCCATTATATCTCTGAAACTCCTGAGAAAATACTTTTTGAAGAAGGCTTCTTTGAAGATAGCCCAAGTCAACTGGGTGTGCTTGGTCAGTAGATAACCACGTGTAGACTTCCACCAATGATATGCATCACCCTTTAGCATAAATATGACACATAGCACTTTCTCTTCTTCATTTATGGTCATCGTCATAAAATTTATTTTCATCTCGTCGATCTAGTGCGCTGGCCACAAAGGATCCGATGACTTACTCGTGAACTCCTTTGGTTTCATCTTTAGAAAATGCTCGATCAGCCTAGAGTGGTCCAGTTGATTCTGTATATAAACTCCATACACGGGTGGCTGGTACTGATAATTACCCTGATTATATCCTCCTTGCTGTACTTTAGGATTTTACACTTGAGCGTGTACCACTGGGATTTGAGGTACTTGAGGTGCTATGTTGTTTATAACTAGGGCTTTTGACACAGTATTACTACCCCCGGGTATGGTGTTGGCTTGCCTTGTAGGTACAGGTATTGCATTTATAGCTGGGGGAGCAATTCCCAAAGCAGCTTGCATGTTCACTTGCATTTGATGTAACTGCTGCACCTGTTGTGCTAAGTTCATAACAACCGTGGCCAAATCCGTTGGTGGTGCTAGCAAATTTGTTGGGTTGGTCTAGTTGTTGACTCCTGGTGGTGCTACATTCTAGTTCTCAAGGTTTTCCTCCTGTTCCTCAGGGTTTTCATTGGCATTCACCTCCACAGGTGGTGGTAGAGGTGGGCTTGGGTTACGTCCTCTTTGGGTTCCTCTACGCCCAGCCATTTCCTACTATCCACTGTGATGATGTCTGAAAAGTCAAAAATATGTGAGACAAGTACAATATACGATGGTCTCATAGTAGTCTCATAATAAATGAAGCAAATTTCTATTTTTTAGGGTCATTCAAACAATGCAGTGTATTTCCAATCGTGTGATCGATAGGTGTGGTTGCACTATATGCGACCACAGGGTCGCTACCATAAGAACCCTGGCAGCTTACCGAGAGCCTATGGTCGATCGTGTGGTCATAGTTGTGGTCGACCTTCTGGTCAAATTCTACAACCACACGACCCTAAATCAGGGTTTTCAACCGAATTTTGAGCCATTTGTTCCCATTTTTCTTTTGTCTTCTACTGTTTATAACTCAACTCGCCTATACTGAGTTGCTATAGTGTCGACCGCATCCTTGAGTGGATTTTTTGCAATAAACCACCAGAATCTCCATCTCCAGGTTCGTTCTTCATTCCCACTATTCTCTTTATCGCTTCATTTTAGGTTTTCATCGCCTATTTCGATCTTTATCAATTTAAATTTTATTTAACAGTAAAAATTCAGTTTTTTTTATTAGTGAACCTTGCAATTTGGCACCCAACAGATGAAAGCCCTCAAGAAAATTTGGGTTTCATTGGTTGGTTTGACCAAAAAATTGAAATTTCAATTTTTAACCTAAATTTTTTTGGGGAATTTTCGCCAATTATGAAATTTTTCCAAATTCATTTTAATAATTCCTTGTTGATTGGCCATGGTAGGATGATTTATGATTTACGTAAGTCCTCCTGCCCAGATGTCTGGGTGAGAAGTAAGGCTTTTTGCTCACTTTATGTCGTTATTCTGCCAATTTTTAGATTTTCTGACTTATTTATTGGTTTATGTTCCTTGCAGGTAACAAGGTTCCTACCAAGGCTCCCAGAGTCCATGACTCCCGTCGCTTCAGGTCCTTGAAGCTGAGATATAGTATCCATGGTATCATCTAAAAAAGTTCGAAGAGGGTCGGTGTGTCAACTTAGCCAGCTTAGCCCTATTTGACGTAGAGAGGACGTTTGGTGAGATGGCTGGCTTCCCGTGATCTTATACGAGGGTTGCACCCATCCAGAGTTGGTGAAGAAATTCTACTATAATTTATAGGTGGAGATTGTCACACCCCAATTCTGGACTAACCAGTGGTGTGATGAACCGTCAAGAGAACCAAAGGTTCAAACCAGGATCTCGTATAGACTGTGCCAATCCGATTAAACCAAATATATTCCACAATAATAATCAGAGTAAATAAATGATAGCAAAGTCTTTATTAATAATGAACTGAGCATCTAACAGTAATAATAAATAATTAAATCTAATTATTTTTAAATAACTCAAAACATAAGTAAAATAATCAATTACATGTTTCAGTACTCAAATATAACTAAACTAATCAAAGACACATTGGTTGCACTCGCATGACGGATCATGCTCTTCTCCCATAAATTCTACATTGATGTTTGCTAGGTGTTCATACGTTGGCGCATTCATATAATCTTTCACAGTAGGACCTGCATCAATCAACTAAAAATATTCGACATCGAAAGGGTAAGTACACATCATGGCTTAGTGAGCAAACAAAACAATGTGTAATCATATGCATGCATTCAATTCATATCTTTGGTCTGGTTTTGAGTTTAAAATATGCTATAGAAAGGTTTGGCAGCCACCGTGTCACACCCTAATTCTGGTCTAACCAGATTAGTGTGATGAACCGTCAATAAATCAACGGTTCAACCAAGATCTCGTAAAGATCATACCCACCATATCAAACCATACACACATTCCACAGTAATAATCAGAGATAATAAACAAATAAGTGAAACTCTTACAGATAATGAACTGAGTGTCTAACAATGATAATAAATAATTAATTATATTATCTCCAAAACTCAAGACATAAAAGTAATTAATTCATTACATGTTCCAATAATCAAATATAGCTAAACTAATAAAAAAATGCACTAGTTGCACTCGCATGACGAATCATGCGCATCTTCAACAGCTTCTACGTCCATGGCGGCAACGTGTCCATACGTTGGTGCATTCATATATTCTTCAACAGTAGGACCTGCATCATCAACTAAAAATATTCGACATCAAAAGAGTGAGCACACATCACAGCTCAGTTAGCAAACAAAACAATGCAACAAACATATGCATGCATTCATTTCATATCGTTGGTTTGATTTTTAAGTTTGTAATGTGCTATAGAAAGGTTTGGTGGCCCCCGTACCTTTATACACGAGTGTGTGAATCCACCCAATGGATCAAACACCATTGTCATCCCACATGCACCCACCATGAAATAGAGATAGAGCTAAAGTGTTTGGATCAAACACCGCCAACACTTCCCTTGATGCCCTACCCATACCAACATGTAAGCCTCTATTGGCGAGGGTTTGCAAACTGGGCTCGCAACTAACTAATCCTAATGCCGAACAGTGTATCTAAGGCCTCACCCCAGCATCCCTCAATACGTCCATAAAGATAGAGCTAAGGTCCCCCGGCAAAGTCAGAAACTACACTGTCCGAGACCACCTAGATGCCCTACAATGTAATAGTTTTGCTAAGGTAATGGAGATACGACGATGTCAGTGAACAAGACTTGAGTAGAGATAGAGCTAGAGTCTGGTGACGAGGTCAAAGACCACCATGCCACGTCCTCCCCCTGATGCTCCACTCGCATCCAACACATCAACCACACGCATACAATCACATGCATATTCCTAACATCATCATCATCATCATCATGTTATAAATAAACAGAATTAAATATACATGAGTAGTAATAGCAAGAATATTGGATGACAAGTGAAATGCACATTACAAGCATACACGCATAGAATCAATCATGGCATTGGACTCAATAAAAATAAAGCAGTTTGTTATTATCCAATTAGTTTAGGTCTTGTTCCCTTACCTGTTAGCAATACCCGATCTCCTTGCAAGTCTTGAAATTCTCTTTCAATCAATTTAACAACCTAAAAGTTATATGAATTTAAATTAGGATTTATATGTAACATGTTACAGTAGTTGGAAATCAAAACACAGCACTGATAGGTGTCTGATTGGTCCTATGGTCTCATACTGTGTCGACCTTATTGCCTACGGTCGATACCCTACGGTCGCATATGGTGCGATCGTAGCTGCGACCATATGATTCCTAAATCTTTTCGAATGCCTATGGACGATCCTCTGATCAGGTTGGTCATGCTATGGTCGACTGTAGCTGTGACCTTGGGATTTTTAGTTACAGACTACATGCAATTTGAGTTCTTCCTGGGTTAAATCCTCTGCTCTTTAATTAGGTTTATCCTAAGATCACCCTATGGCCATCATTAATAGTTTCTTATCAACCCTAATCATCAAATCACATGGATCACAATAGGTTGATATTGCCTATCTTCCATAGAAGTCTTATTCCATAGAGCTTACATCTCCAGGGATTAGGTTCATACCTTTGCCTATGATAGAGAACCAATCTCTTCTCAGAAAGATCCTCTCCTTAGCCTTATCTTCTTCTCCTTCTCTTCCTTCTCTTCTTCTCCTTCTCTTCCTTCTCTTCCCTTATCATTCTCTAGGGTTTACTAATGTTCTAAAAGAGTGAAAAGGGCTAAGGGACATCCTTTATATGGAGGAAAACTCTCCATAAGAGTCCTCTTTCAATTAGGAAAGAAATCCCTTAATTTAGGAAAGTTTTCAAAACTCAGAGTCTGACCTGGGGTCTCACGATCGATGGCTATGGTCACAGAACCCATCGATCGTAGAGTCGAAATCATCAACCGTGGGGTCCTGGATCGGAGATCTTCATTCTTACCATATGGTCGACCATACCTACCCAAGTATCCGACCATATGCATATAGTTTTGGGTGTTGAGTCGATTTTTATACCTGGTTTGTGATCCATCTTCACACGCTTAGTCCACTTGGTCCAGGAATGATGGAAAGACCTGGCACGACATGGTGAAACCAGGTTAGTGGAGTACGGGTCTTACAACTCCCCCCTCTTATATAAATTTCTTCCTCAAAATTTACACATACCTTCCAAGTCGAATAGGTGAGGATATTGCTTCCGCATAGCATTCTCTTCTTCCCATGTAATTTCTTTCACATTTTGGCTTCTCCAAGTAACCATAATGTAATAAATGTCGCGGTTGCAGAGATGTTGCACCTTTCGGCTAATGATCTCAAAAGGTACTACTTCTTCAGTCAAATCTGGTGGATCCACTGTTAACATGTGTATTGGATCTCTGACGTACTTCTTCAATTGTGAGACATGGAATACATCATGTACACTAGACATTGATGGTGGTAGTGCTAACTGATATGCTATCATTTTACGTCTATCTAAAACTTCATAAGGTCCAATATATCTGAGACATAGCTTTCCCTTCTGTCCGAACCTTTTCAAACCACGCATAGGAGATATTTTTAGAAATACCTTATCACCTATGGTGAATTCAAGATCTCTACGTCGATTATCTGCATATTGCTTCTGACGATTTTGA
Source organism: Protea cynaroides (assembly GCA_028583415.1). Taxonomy (NCBI): domain Eukaryota; kingdom Viridiplantae; phylum Streptophyta; class Magnoliopsida; order Proteales; family Proteaceae; genus Protea; species Protea cynaroides. Next base: position 71,698,467 of record CM053274.1, read on the forward strand.
GCCACTCGGACCCTTTCCTTGATAATTTCGACCACTCGACAAGTCTCTTCAACAAACTCTGGTCCAATAATACTCCGTTCTCCAACTTGGTTCCAAAATAAAGGAGTTCGACATTTCCTACCATACAGTGCTTCATAGGGTGACATTTGTATTATAGCTTGATAGCTATTATTATAAGCGAACTCGATCAATGGTAATTTCTCATCCCATGATCCTTTGAAATCAATTACGCAAGCTCCAAACATGTCTTCTAAAATCTTAATAGTACGCTCCGACTGTCCGTCTATCTAAGGATGAAATGCAGTACTAAACTTTAACATTGTACCCATAGCCTTCTGTAATCCTTTCTAAAACTTTGAGGTAAAGCGTGGGTCTCTATCGGACACATTGCTTTTAGGTACACCATACAATCTAACCATATTATCCACATACATCTTAGCTAATCTCTCTAGAGTATACTGAGGTCGTATAGCTATGAAACGAGTTGTCTTAGTCAAACGATCTACGATCACCCAGATCGCGTCAACTACTTGGGTAGTCAATGGTAACCCGGTGACGAAGTCCATAGTGATGCAGTCTCATTTTCATGCTGGTTCAGGTAGTGGCTGCAACAATTCTGCAGGTCTTTGCCTTTCAGCCTTTACCCGTTGACAATTTAGGCATTGGGACATAAATTTAGCTACATCTGCTTTCATTCCTCTCCACCAATATAGTTTCTTTAGATCATGATACATCTTTGTATTTCCAAGATGTACCGAATAAGCGGTGGTGTGGGCTTCCTTCATTAGTCTATGTTTAATATCTAAGTCTTCATTTTCAGGAACACATACTCTCCCTTTGTATCTTATTACTTTCTCAGAATCCAAAGTGAAGTCAGGGTTAGTCTTACCTTTTTCAAATTCTTCTTGCACCGTTCTCAGATAAGGGTCTGATTGAATAGCTGCTTTCACTTCGTCTAATAGATCAAGTACAATCTTTAATGTAGCAAACATGTTTGAGAATAGATGAATAAACCCTTGGTCAATTGATTCATCTGGAATATCAATTACGAACTGCTCTTTACCATAATTAAATACTCTTCCTGTGACACACATTGTAGCATTTATACTAGCTTCTTCCTAAGACTTTGTCATTGCCTTTCTGCTTAGTGCATCAACAACTACATTAGTTTTTCCTAGATGATACTGGATATCGCAATCATAATCCTTCAGTAATTTCAGCCATCTTCTCTGTTTCATGTTTAACTCCTTCTGATTAAAAAGGTGAGTGAGACTCTTATGATCTGATTTAATCTGAAATTTCTATCCATACAAATAATGTCTCCATATTTTGACAGCATGTACCACCACTACTAACTCCAAGTCATGAGTGGGATAGTTCTTCTCATGTGTCTTTAGTTCTCCTTGCATAAGCATACATCCCAAACCTAACCCAGACGCATCGGTGTACAAGGTAAATGGTTGTCCTAGAATCGAAATGGTCAAGATGGGAGCTAATATCAATCTAGCCTTTAATGTTTGGAAACACTCTTCACATTTGTCTGTCCAAATAAATTTCTCTCCTTTCTTAGTTAGACTAGTGAGAGGTACGACGATTCTAGAGTAATCTCCCACGAATCATCGATAGTACCCAGCTAAACCTAAGAAACTTCTAATCTCTGCAACATTCTTGGGTGTTTTCCATTTCACAATGGCTTCAATCTTGCTAGGATCCACTTTAATTCCTTCAGTTGATACAACATAGCCTAAGAAGGTGACTTCGTTCAGCTAGAACTCACACTTAGTAAATTTTGCGTAAAGCTTATCTTTTCTTAATCGCTACAAAGCGGATCTTAAATTTGTGATATGAGTTTCTTTGTCCTTGGAGTAGATTAGTATGTCGTCAATAAATACAATGACTGACGTATCCAACATGTCATTGGATACCCAATTCATGAGTTTCATAAAAGTTGCGGGTGAGTTAGTCAATCCAAAAGACATGACTAAAAATTCATAATGTCGATATCTGGTTCTGAATGTTGTCTTTGGAATATCACCTTCCTTGATCTTCAACTGATGGTATCCCGATCGAAGATCAATTTTAGAGAACACTTTGGCACCTTGCAACTGATCGAACAAGTCATTGATCTTAGACAATGGGTCTTGATTGTAAGCTTATTCAATTCTCGATAATCCATACACAGTCGAAAGGTACTGTCCTTCTTTTTCACGAACAATATTGGAGCTCCCCATGATGATATGCTGGGTCTAATATAACCCTTGTCCAGTAATTCATGTAATTGTACCTTTAGTTCCTTCAGTTTAGTAGGAGCCATTCGATAGGGTGCTTTAGATACTGGTGCGGCTCCAGGTATAAGATCTATAACGAACTTTGTCGCTCGATCAGATGGTAGTCCTGGTAGTTCCTTAAGAAATATATCCAAAAATTCACGTACAACTTTAATATCCTCCATTCGTGGTGCTTCCTTGGTGAGATCGACCGCGGATACTAGATACCTAATTCCTCCTTTCTCGAGGCATTTTCTAGCCTTTAATGCAAAGAAAATGAGCTTTTGTTTACGGGGAAATTTGGTTCCCGTAAAACTAAACTCTGCTCCTTCCTTGTCTTTAAATGTCAATTTTTTTCCGCACATAGTAGGTTTGCAGAGTGCTGAGCTAACCAATCCATTCCTAAGATAACGTCAAAGTCTACCATCTCGAGTAGGATTACGGTTGCATCTAAAATCTTCTCATCGATAAAAACTGGACATGGTCAATAACCTATGTCTAGTTCCACTTCTAATCCCATAGGTGATCGTACAAGTAGTTTGCAGTCTAAAGATCTGAGGGATAGATTTAACTTCTTTCCAAATGACACAGATATAAAAGAATGAGTAGCTCCAGAGTCAAAGAGTACTCTGGCGGGTATGCCATTAATAGGTACGATACCTGTGATTTTCTTCTTATATTAATCTATATGCTCACACAAGGTAGTACAAAACAAAAGGTTCAGGTCATACCTATGACCACATCAGGCGATGCAGTAGCATCCTCAAAAGTAACTGCATAAACTTTCCCTTGCTGTAGCTACTTCCTTGGCTTAGGACACTCTCTTGAATAATGTCCTACTTGATCACAATTGAAGCATTTGACTCCAGCATTACTTTGCTTTTGTTGAGGTTGGGCTATCGGAGTAGTCTTGGCTGCAGCATTGAAGCCTTAGGTACGGAAGGATTTAAATGTCTTTGAGTTCCCTCCATTTTATGAGTTTCCATTGGGCCTCTTTATACCTCTAATCTGAGTAAAATAACTTTCCCTCTGGCTCGATTCCAGTACTCGAGCAATCTATACTGCTTCGTTATATATTTTCTTTTCTAATCCCAATACATGCTCATGGATGCTTCCCCTAAGTCCCATAACGAACCTTTGGATTTTTGTATTTTCCTCCTGCATGCTAGAGGGAACAAAGAAAAATAGTTCTTCATAACGCTGTTGATATGCGTCTACAGTCATCTGTCTCTAATACAGACTCAGAAACTCCTTTTCCATTTGAACTCTGAAACTCCTTGGAAAATACTTCTCGAATAAAGCTTCTTTATAGATAACCCATGTCAGTTGGGCGTGCTTTGTTAATAGATAACTTCTAGTTGATTTCCACCAGTGGTGTGCGTCATCTTTCAACATAAATGTGGCATATAATACCTTTTCTTCTTCATTTACAGTCATCATCATAAAGTTTCTTTCCATTTCGTCGATCTAGTGAGCTGGCCACAAAGGATCTGATGGCTTGCCTATGAATTCTTTTGGCTTCAACTTCAGGAAACGCTCGACCAATCGAGAGTGATCAAGCTGATACTGTGCATATGCCCCATACATAGGCGGTTGGTACTAATAATTACCTTGGTTATATCCGCCTTGCGGTGCTTCAAGGTTTTGCACTTGGCCTTGTACTGCTAGTGTTTGCGGTATTGGGGGTACAGTGTTGCTACCACCAGGTGTCGTACTAGCTTGTCCTGCAGGTAGAGATGTTGTATTTGCAACTGGAAAAGCAATTCTCATAGCAGCTTGCATGTTGGCTTGCATTTGCTGTATTTGCTGCATTTTCTGTGCCAAATTCATCACCTCAGTAGCCAAATCCGTATCTGATGCAGGTAAGTTGGTTGGGTTAGCTTGGGTGTGAACATTCTAAGGTGCAGCATTCTGAGCTCTAATATTTCCTTCCTGCCCTTGCTGACCTTCATTATCGTTGGACTCCATAGGTGGTGGAGATAGGTTTGCATTATGTCTCCTTCAACTTACCCTATGCCTAGCCATTTAAACTCTTGGTTAATGTGTTATTGGCAAAGCTACACATGTGAGACAAAATAGAGTGGTGGTATTGGATTAGTCTCACAATGGAAGGCGAAAGAAGAACAAAATCAATAGGCAAAAGTTCAAACAGAATCAAAATAGACAACAGTCAGTCATATGGTTGATGGCCTACGGTCGCATGTTGTGAGACCATAGGTGCGACCTTCAAAATCCTGACAACTTACCGAGACCCTATGGTCGATCACACGGTCGATCATACGGTCAATGGTTTTGGTCAAATTGTGCAACCGTATGGTTCAAAATCAGGTTTAAAACCTGTTCTTGAGATTTTTCCCTCCCATTCTCCTTTCCTTTCCTATGGTCACAACTCAACTTGCCACCACTGAGTTGCTACAGTATCAACCGTATGAATTTAGTGATTCTTTCATCGATCCACAATCTCAATTCCATTCCTCGAGGTATGTTCTCTACTCTTTCTCCTTTTTAAGCTTTCATACCTAGGTTTTGCTCCATTTATAGGGTTTTCTTCAAATTAATATTTTTCTGACCTTAAAAATTTGATTTTTATTGGGGGTTATTGCTATTGGCTATCCAACGGATGAAAGCCCTCAAGAAAATTCGAGTTTCATCGGTTAGTTTAGTAGAAACTTGAAAATTCTCATTTTTGACCTAAATTTTGGGGGTTTTTCCCAATCGTCAAAATTTCTTCAAATTCGACCTACCTAGTTAAAATTTTCGATTGAATATGCCTTGTAGGATGGTTTGGGACCTATGTAAGTCCTCCTGCCCAAAGTTTGGGTGAAAAGTGAGGCTTTTTTTCATTCTACGTCATTATGCTGTCAAATTTTCAAATTTATTTAACTTGTTTTTCTTATTTTCATCTCTTGCAGTTATCATGGTTTGCACTAAGGTTCCTCAAGTTCATGACCCACGTTGCTTCAGGTCCATGGAAGCAGAAATACAATTCCCTTGGTTTAATCAAAAGAAGGTAAAAGGGGGTAAATGTGTTAACTTAGCCCATTTAGCCCTGTTTGATGTGGGAAGGGCATTTGGTGATATGGGCTGGCTTCTAGTGATTCTGTACAAGGCTTGCACTCGCTTGGACTTGGTCAAGCAGTTCTACTGTCACCTACAGGTCGAGGGAGACTTAAAGGATGTAAACAAGGGTAAAGAGCTTCGAATCACCAGTTGGGTGAAAGGGGTTCTGATCTCTTTCAGCTGTCAGGAGTTGGCTGATCTCCTAGGCATCTCAAATGATGGTCAGTTGGTTTACTGTGCACCCAAGGAGCCACAATTTCTATCTACACAGGTGCGTACAGAAATAGATAACCAAATTCTTTAGGATGACCACTGGGAGATGAAAGCAGTCAACCTACGTCCAGAGCCACGGGTCTACTGTAAGATTATCCAACATAATCTTATTCCCCAGGGCAGACACTACGAGATGGTCTCATAGCTGACTCAGTACCTGCTGTACTGTATTTGTACTAGGTAGCCTATCTGCCTCCCATATATTATTCTTCGGACTATACACAGAGTTACGTTGCTTGACTCGAGAGGTAACTTGCCCTATGGGCGGCTGATCTCCACCTTGCTCGCTCGTCTACAGGTGGACCTAGTGGATGAGAGGATCTTTGAGGACACCTTCTCAGCTGACCTTAATTGGGAGGCCATCAGTAGGATGGGCAAGACAGAGATATAGGTCAGTGATGATGAGAGGAATGCTATGAGACGTCCTCTTACTCGGGTAGCGACAGCAGATGCAGAGGCTGCAGCAGCAGCAGTAGCAGAGGCAGACGAGAGTGATGATGAGGAGGACGATGATCGGATGTTCATGGACGTGGATGCCATCCCTCCTCCATCACCACAGCATTCTACTAGGGTTGGCCCTTCTCAGGCTTCTCATTCAGCTGGCCCTTTAAGCCCCCACCAGATGACATGATGGGGATGTTACGTGAGATTCAGGAGGCTCAATCAATGCATGACTGATCGGAGAGTAAGAGAGCTTCTAGATGCCCAGTACTCTACAAACCAGCGGGTAGCGGATCTGACAGCTAGTCTCCGAGCGACTCAGACTCAGGTAGCCTGGCTCGCGAGAGTGTATGCTAAGGACTATGATAGGGACCGTGAGGCACCTCCTCCTCTAGCACCTCCAGCTCCATGATGTCATTTATTTCTTTTTCCCTTTTATAATACAGAGTAACTGTCCAAATTGTGGACTGTACTCTGATTTGGATGTACATTTGTTTTATTTTCATTTGGATATATATATATATATATATATATATATAATTGGTTTCCCATTTACATATGTGCATTATTCTCTTTCTTAGTTTATGTCTCATACAACACAAGTGCTTATAGTGTGTTTTTATTACAGTTTTTAATTTTTTATCCTAACTTAGTTCATGACTCATGTGGAAGTAATTAGGTCAATGAGTAGAACCTGAGTAGCTCTGATACCAAGTTGTCACACCCCAATTCTGGTCTAACTATATTAGTGTGATGAGCTCCCAATAAACCAACGATTCAACCAGGATCTCATATAGGTCGTACCCACCATATCAAACCATACACACATTTTACAGTAATAATCAGAGGTAATAAACAAATAAGTGGAAGTTTTACAGATAATGAACTGAGTGTCTAACAATGATAATAAATAATTAATCCGATTATCTCCAAAACTCAAGACATAAAAGTAATTAATCAATTACATGTTCCAATAATCAAATATAGCTAAACTAATCAAAAATGCACTGGTTGTACTCGCATGATGAATCATGCGCATCTTCAACAGCTTCTATGTCCATGGCGGCAACGTGTCCATACGTCGGCACATTCATATATTCTTCAACAATAGGACCTACATCATCAACTAAAAATATTCGACGTCGAAAGGGTGAGCACACATCACGGCTCAGTGAGCAAACAAAACAATGCAACAAACATATGCATGCATTCATTTCATATCTTTGGTCTGATTTTTAAGTTTGCAATGTGCTATAAAATGGTTTGGTGGCCCTCGCACCTCTATACACGAGTGTGTGAATCCACCCAATGGATCAAACACCATTGCCATCCCACATGCATTCACCATGTAATAGAGATAGAGCTAAAGTGTTCGGATCAAACACGGCCAACACTTCCCCTGATGCCCTACCCATACCAACACGTAAGCCCTTATTGGCGAGGGCTTGCAAACTGGGCTCGCAACTAATCAATCCTAATGCCAAATAGTGTATCCAAGGCCTCACCCCAACATCCCTCAATACGTCCATAGAGATAGAGCTAAGGCCCCCCGACAGAGTCAGAGACCACACGGTCTGAGACCACCTCCCCTGATGCCCTACGACTTAATAGTTCTGCTAAGGTAATGGCGATACGACAATGTTAATGAACAAGACTTGAGTAGAGATAGAGCTAGATTCTAGTGACGATGTCAAAGACCACCATGCCACGTCCTCCCCCTGATGCTCCACTCGCATCCAGCACACCAACCATACGCATACAATCACATGCCTATTCCTAGCATCATCATCATCATCATCATGTTATAAATAAACAGAATTAAATATGCATGATTAGTAATAGCAGAAATATTGGATGACATGTGAGATGCACATTACAAGCATACACGCATAGAATCAATCATGGCATTGGACTCAATAAAAATAAAGCAGTTTGTTATTATCCAATTAGTTTAGGTCTTGTTCCCTCACCTGTTAGCAATACCTGATCTCCTTCCAAGTCTTGAAATTCTCTTTCAATCAATTTAACCTAAAAGTTATATGAATTTAAGTTAGGGTTCATATGTGACATGTTACGGTAGTCGAAAATCAAAACAGAGTACTGATAAGTGTCTGATTGATCCTATGGTCTCATACTATATCGACCTTACTACCTACGGTCGATACCCTACGGTCGCATATGGTGCGACCATAGCTGCGACCATATGATTCCTGAATCTTCCTAAATGCCTATGGTCGATCCTCTGATTAGGCTAGTCATGCTATGGTTGACCGTAGTTGCGACCTTGGGATTTTTTATCACAGACTACATGCAATTCGAGTTCTTCTTGGGTAAAATCCTTTGCTCTTCAATTGGGTTTATCCTAAGATCACTCTATGGCCATCATTAGTAGTTTCTTATCAACCCTAATCATCAAACTCACTCCTCATGGTTCTCCTTAGGATTTTCTCAAGAAAATCACATGGATCATAATAGTGTAAGCATCCCATTTTTGCCATTTTCAACTGAACAAAGTCCTACTGGTGTGTGGACAACAAAGGAAGAAAGATGAGTAAAAATTTGGTTTTTACTACGACCTTGAGGTAGTTTTTGGTAGGTCCCACAACAAGGTCACAGGCTATAATCTGCATGGATGCATAGGTCTTGGAATTATCTTCAAAATGAGACCAAAATTGCTCAATTCTGATATCAAATGAAGAAGATATGATCATTTTAGTCGGCCAAATTATCGATAATTGGTCTGCTTAAACTTTAGAAATTCATAAGTTGGCCATTTTATTTCCAAATGAGGTGATTCAATCTCCAATATTCCTCATTTTTAGTATTCTACAAAATGAATGTAGAAAATTTGGAATAGAGGCTATCGAAAAATTTCATGCGGAATGGCAATGAAAATAGCCCATGAAATGATAGAGAGAGAAACCCAGTCAATCCAGTCAACTCATCTCAACCCAAGCCAGTCTTGGCCCAACCCAGTCAATCCAGTCAACTCATCTCAACCCAAGCCAATCTTGGCCCAACCCAGTTAATCCTTGTCAATCCAGACCAAGTCTATTGGACTCATGTGCATGCATACTATGTATATTATACATATTATTAGATTATGTATTGCTTTAGGTATTAAATTATATTTTTATGGATTGAATATATGTATATATATTTGTTGAAGGAGATAACTGGCTAATGGTTCGATTAGGCTAGGAAAGAGATCCGAAAAAAGATTGAATAGAGATTGTGTAGAAGAAAAAAGGAAAGGAAAAAAGAGAAGGGGGAGGGGACGTGAAAGAGAGAATCGAAGAGAGATTGAGGCAAATCCGAGAGAGATTGGGAAAAAAAAAGAAAGAAAAAGAAGGAAAGAAGAGGAGACGAGATCTAGAAGAGGGAGAAGAAGGAAAGAAGAGGGGAGAGGGAAAGAAGAACGAGATAAAAGAGAGGGCTGAGAGGGAGGAAAAAAGAAAGAGGGAAAAAAAGAAAAAAAAAAAAACCAGAGAGAGAGAGAGACGGGAAAAGAGAGGTAGCATGGCGAGGAGAAGAGAAAAGGAGCAGCAAAGATAATGAAGGAGAAGAGAGGAAGAAGAAGTAGCAGAGGCAGATGTTCATTTGTTATTGACGAGGAGAAGAGACGGGAAAAGAGAGGTAGCATTGACGAGGAGAAGAGAAGAGGAGCAGCAAAGATAATGAAGGAGAAGAGAGGAAGAAGGAGTAGCAGAGGCAGGTAAGCTCTGCTTTCGTGATTGCTTCAGCTTTCGTTATTGATTCTTTATGTATTTTTTTTTAATCTATGTACCTACCTATCTCAATACTCGACGAGACTTGCAAACCTCCATAACTTGCATCTCAACTCTGCCACCAAACCATTTTTCAATCCGTTCCCTCCATCAAACCAAACCATTCACCAATCATGACCCTCAACAACCCCCATCTTCTTCAACTCCTGCTCCACCAAATCTAATCCCCCACCGACTTACCATCAAACCCACAAACACCTGCACTTCACCCCTACTATCACCGAATTCAAATTACCCTCATCCTTCATCTCCACATGTCATTCTCCACCTCATCTGAACTTTGATCATGAATTGTAGTATGATTTAAAATTAAACCCTTGATCCAATGTGAATCTGATATTAAATTGAGTTTTTTTTTTTAATGTGGTTAAAATCTAACCATTTGATATTAATTGAGAATTCAATATGATGACAATCAAGCCATTGATCATGGAATCTTCAATGAGATTAAAATCTGGTATTTGATCTTGGATTTCATGAAAATAAAATATGTTCATTTGATTTAGAATTTCGATGTGAAATTAATATGGCCCTTTAATTTGGAGCTTTTGATGAGTTGAAAAAACCAAGCCATTGACCATGCATTTTGATCAAGTGATGATATGAAAATAAGGACCATTGGATGATTGAATTTTATAATTTTGATCATGTGATAATATTACTTGTGAACCGTCAATCATGATAATTTTAATGTGTTGATCATGACCATTGATCATGATAATTTTATGTGTTGATCTTGACCGACAATCATGATAATTTTAATGCGTTGATCTTGACCATTGATCATGATAATTTTAATGTGTTGATCTTGACCGTCAATCATGATAATTTTAATGTGTTGATCTTGATCATTGATCATGATAATTTTAATGTGTTGATCTTGACCGTCAATCATGATAATTTGAATGTATTGATCTTGACCATTTGATCATGATAATTTTAATGCTCAATCGGAACCATTGATCCATCTAATTTGATCCTTACCCATCTGATCATGATCCTTACCACCTGATTTGATCCTTATCCGTTTGATCATGATCCCTACCATCCGGTCAGCATCTACACAACCATTTGATCAAGTCAAGCCACCATCATCGCCATCAGATCAAACCATCATCCTCACCATCTGATCAAGCCATCATCCTATCAGATCATCCTCGTCACCAGATCAGATTATCATCACCGTCAAATTAGATCATCATCACAACTCTATCTCACACTATCTGATCGGCATCTACACAACCATTTGATCAGGTCAAGCCACCATCATCACCCCATCTAATCATCATCTACACCATCATCACCATCGTCACCACCATCATCACCATCGTCACCATGTGATTGACAACTCACATACTCACATATTGATATGTTTTTAGATGTTCATTTGTTATGTTTGGAATGTTTATTGCTATATCTGTCTACTACACATGCTTGCTATATATGTCTGCTATACATACTCATTGCTATATCTATCTGCTACACATGTTTATTGTTATATTTGTCTGCCACATGCTTACTGCCATATTTAGATGCTTACAGCCATGTTTGGATGCGTACTACTATTTTTGGAACACTACCACTGCTATAGTTGGAATGTTTTCATTTGTCATATTTGTCTTGGAAAGAGAAAAAAATGAAAAAATAGCAATTAGGGTAGGAAACCTTAAAAATGGAAATAATACAGTAATTAGGGCATGAAACCCTAAAAATGGAAAGAAAACAATAATTAGGGAAAGTGAAACCCTAAAAAATGGAAAAAATAATTAGGGCAAGATAAACCCTAGAATAAAGAGAATAATTAGGGTATGAAACCCTAAAAAATGAAAATCGCAAGAAAAAAGGATAGGAAACCTTAAAAACCTAAAAATTAAACAATAAAAATGGTTGGAATTTAGGTCACATCCCTAGATTCTATTGACAAAAATAGAAAGAATTTGGTACACATCCCAAATAAAAATGGTAGGAATTTAGGTCTCATCCCTAGATCCTATTGACAAAAATAGAAAGAATTTGGTACACATCCCAAATAAAAATGATAGGAATTTAGGTCTCATCCCTAGATCCTATCGACAAAAATGGAAAGAATTTGGTACACATTCCAAATCCGAATCTCACAATCATTTTGAACTACGTTGTACCTAATTTCTAGGGCACACCCTAGAATACGTAGGCAATTTGGGAGTCCCAAATACGGTACAAAGCCACCCATCAATCATACATCCAGCATAAACTTCAACTTGAATAAAAAAATCTAATTGAAGCACATGCATAAATCACTTTCATAATCTTTAATCACAAAACCCATTCGAACTATGTTTTTGGACTTGATTTCCACAGTTGAAATACGTAGGCAATTTGAGATGTCTTACATGTCTCAGATTCAATCCAAGACCGAACCATCTTTGATCCAGTTCACTGTATAATATTGTAAATTACATTTGCTTGTTTATTTGCTTTAAAACATGATTGGCTGAACCCTAGGTTAGAATAACTTAGCAACTTGGTTTAGGACATCTCCTATTGAACCCTAGTCATCCAGTTGACCAAGCAAAGTCAAAATTAGAGTCTAAGGAAAGTTTAGGAGACCGATATTGATCGGACGATTTGGGTGCCTAACACCTTCCCATAACCGTACCCTGAATACTTACTCGATCTCTTGTAGACCAAAGAACTGATACATTGGGTCACGAGTCAATATAAGTCTTACCTTAGGGTGAGGCTACATTTTTCGAGGTCCTAGACCTTAATCTAGGTGGCAACTCCAACAGAACGTACATTGATCTTCATCGATACGGATATACATTCATCCCGAGGAGGATCATCGATTTCTCATTGTCCTCACAGAGGCGACTCCGCTGGGGAATAATATTTAGACTCCTAGGATACTTTTCTTATATTTATTTGCTTGACATTTGCTGCTAGATCTAGGGTACTATATTTATTGTTTGTACATATTGCTTTGGGGGGTATGGGTTCAGTCACACTTTCGTGCGAGTAGCCGAATCGGGTCCCATGCATGTGGGACAGCCTGCTAGGCAAAACACACAACCTTGGCCTGTACTTTGTAATATCACGATCGACGAGCAGCCTCTGACGAGCGTTTCTTGGGTCCGCCTGGGAATGCGTTATGCTACTCCACGTCGCTTGATTCTTGCAACATAGTACATAAAGGGATTGAGGGCCCATTATTCATCGTGCATTCGGTGATAGGTTACCCTGTCCTCGTCAAGGTGGCATTTTCTGTCCTAACCCAGTTTGAGCCACATGTATGTTATTTTTTGTCCATCTTTGAACCAATATGGTAAAGTCTACTCGATCATAATATTTACATCCGAGACGTCGAAGTATGTCCATTTTTTTCCTTGACTTGTCAACATATTTGGATCCACACTTGAGTATTCTTGTCTCTCACTCGTAGAGTGCATAAGGGTTACGTATACCCGCATACACATTAGTATGGGCGGTTTATACATGCCCTCCACCGTAAAAAACTCATTGTGTTGACCGTTCAATATCGGTATATCAATCTCAAAAAACGATCAAAAAAATCCCTGTCACGACATAGATATTGTGATCAAGTCGAAATTTACCGATTTGTTCAATCATGAACCACTTTTGTCATCCTTCATGAAAACTATAAATAAGTATATCCGTTTCAATTTCTTGGAATTTTATGAACCACATGGTCGAACCTTGGTGCTACAATGATCCATTCGGAATCTTGAGGCCCCAAAACCAATCATGGGGTTATTCAAATACAAATAAATTATTACAGATGATGTCTAATGGTCGATTTTCATGAAAGAGCTAACTTTGTTTGATCGAGTCAGCTTGTATGTGTATGTGTATTCTTCTTGTGTCCAGTCACTTCTAAGTCTTAACATTCATTCATTGTTTGTATAGACAGAAAAAAAAAGAGAAAAAAAAAACATAAAAAAACAAAAAAAAAAACTAAAAAATTGAAAAAAACCAAAAAAAAAAAAAAAAGTTTGAACTAGGGAGGATAAGATTGTCTAGACTTAAGAGAACACTTGAGTGAGTAGACAAAGCATCCACTCTTATTACATCCACTCATAGGAAGGTCTCATCATCACCGATTTAGGTCTCGGTTCATGTTCACAAGCAGGACTTTTGTACCTCAAAGTGTTGGAATGGCTGGAAGACAGTATATTGAGAGCCCGAATATTTCAGAGTGGAATTAAAATTCCAAGATCGGAGTTGAGAAATCCAAGAAGTTAGAAAGTTGAACCATAAATTCTGAGAGATTACATGTCCTGTCAATTTTAAATGAAAAAAATAAGATTGGAAAGCATTTCATTCACCCTTGGCGATTGTGCCACTTTGACTGACGGAGTTGGTTTCTGACCCCGAAATTATTTTCATCATCCAAGGTGACCCAAACTCAAAGGAGTAGCCCTCAAACCTTCAAGAATGTCCCACCCACCTCCCAAAATCCAGGATGAAAAGGAAGACCATGTGGTCAATTGTATCCCAAAATTGAGGTAGTCTGAAAATGAACTTCAAGTGCACCCTAAACTAGGGAACAACCAAAATGTCAGTGCACCCTAAATTGGGACACAACCAAAATGTCAGTACATCCTAAACTGGGGAATAACCAAAATGTCAATGGATTCGAAGTAGGGCAAACAGAAAAGGGAAATAGACCGAACAAGGGTATAGGTCAGAGTTTCATGACATCCAAACTGGGGCATAAGATTGGGATACATCAAACCAAACTAAGGCATAGACCAAGTGAATATCAAACCCGAACTGGGGTATAAATCAAAATGGTAATAGATTCAAGAGGGGTTTAGCTTAAGATGGAAAGGGTCAAACACATGTCGATAGATAGGCGTAATGAGCCTTACTAGCGAAAGTTTGAACAGAGATTTGGTCTTACAACCAATCATAAGTTGGTGTCAATGATGTCGTATCTAATTGGGATAACTCAGTGAATTACTTGTCTAAACTGGCTACCATTGATATCTGATAGGTCATCTATATTTGGGCTTAAGCTCGATATGTCTGTAGATGGTCCAGTCCAAATGCTTTGAAAAAAATGAACAATAATCATCTCATTTGAGACATCAACAACAGTGTTTTCCTACTTCCAATCCATTCCTTCCCAGTTTGATATTTCTTCCTCTTCCATGTCCTTGCTAATTCTGATTCTGATGACGATTGAGATGATGAGCCGCAACCTGAACTTCTACTCCATCGGCCTTTAGAGAAATGAAAGCTCAACACACACGTGAAAGTTATAGATGATTAAGTTGAAGTCATGCAAGCATTCTCAAAGATACAAGTTGGTACATAAAAATTTCATCCCATTTGGTCAATTTACAGAAAGAATTTTTTTTGGGATATTTCCTTAAAAGTGGAGAACATTTATATACTCATAAAGGTGGTTCATTCAGTTTTGTAAAAATGGGTCTACAGACAAGGACCATTCAAGTGATTAAGTCTTCTACAAGTACATGACATCTGCAGACATGAATTGTGTTACAGATCATCCTCAAAGTCAAAGATGAGCTCAAAAAAAAAAAAGGGAATATAAGAGAGCTAAACAAATAATGAGGTTGGTTGACAAACTCCATTGGAACAGTGATGGTGGACAAATCCAACTACGATGCATAGACATGGGGCAACTACTTTGAAACACTAATGATGAATGAGTTCGATTACAAGGCATATACATGGGGCAACTCCTTTGGAGCCCTGCTGATGGACGAGTTCAGTTATAGAGCAATAAGACAATTGGTTTTCGTACAGTGACTTATAGACACCATTTCTTAGAACTTGATTGGAGACCTGATCGTTTGTTGTGATTTACATTATGTGTTGAGTTAGATTTTCGATATTGGTCATTACATCCAGACCATACAAGGGGTGGTCTCATCACTTTATTGTAATCAGAGGATGGTAAAGACTCTCTCTCCTGTCCATCAATCTGACCGAATTCCAAAGAGTCTACATTACATGCCCTTCCTTCAAATATCACAAAATTTTATGGCATTTTCTCTTGTGAACGTGTCATCTTTTGATCTATAAATTTGGTTCAATAAATCTGACTGGAATATCTATCTGTCGTTCATCATTTCGACGGCGTCCAAGAATTCCATAGTCCTTTATTGCTATCCAATAAAATGGCATCACCTAGTGGAGATCAAGCCATTCTACACAAACAACTAAACACTCTCCCAATGGCAGACCCATTGGATAGTTTTTTATCTGTCCATCTAGACCTTCGTCATCATACTTGTCTATAGACTTAAGGAATTTAGGCTTAGACGTGGTTGTAATCGATTCGGCATCCGAGCATAGCTTGTTGAAATTTATTTTTTATCTGAATGTCACCAAGAGGAGAAAACGTTGTTTGGCATCTTTCCAAAGATTAGTGTAGGGTTGCTTCTCCTTAAGGTTATCTCTAGTGATGACTCAAAAGTCGCTTGCCTATCAATGTGTGCAGGCTTGAACTTAGACACTGGGGCAAAATCACCCATTTATCCAAACATCATGAGTTTAGTTGAGCCCCCTATTTGAAACTCTAATTGAGTTTATTTGAATGTAAGAGAAAGATGACCCATACAAATTTAAAAAAAATGAAATAAAATTGAGTCCTTGTCATCATTTGCCCCTCATTAAAAAGACCTGATTTCCCTTTGATCAAAGTGAAACCTATATAAAATTGGCAGAAATGCAGAACTTATCAAGATTGCCTTTTAAAGAAAAGAAACATGTTTCTCTCAGTCTAGATTAAGTCAAGTCAAGGAAAGTCGATCAAATCATGATCTCTAGTTCCTCTTGGATTCCGAGCAATGTTAGTGGACAAAATGCAGATTCTAAGCCCCATTGCGGCTACCACAATAATTATGGAAAGTTCAATCCATTTTGGAAATGAAAAAAGACAGGAATAGAAAAGAACATAATAAAAAGAATAAAAAAGAAAAGGAAAGAAAGGTGAAAGTACAGAGAACAAAGAAGAATGAATGAAAGCATAATAAGAATGGAAAAGAGAACAAGATGTGGGCAAAGAAAAGAAAGAATGAAAGATCAAGGAAAAAAAGAGAAAGCACAAAGAAGAGAGCACAAAAGAGGGAAGCATAAAGAGAAAGGAAAGACAAGAAAAGAGTACAGCACACATTGGTAGGGAAGGAGTGGAAATGTCCATATCCGACTACTACAGTAAGCCACACCGCATAATGATAGTAGTTTAGGTTGAAGTGTCCCTAGATCCTATCCTCAGATCAGCAAGACGCCTGAACTACGCGGAACCTGATTCTGGAGGGACGAAAATCCCAAAGGATAAGTAGGCAATTTGGGACACCCCAAATTCGGTCCAGAGGCTATACATCCAGAGGTTGTACATCCAGAGGCAACACATCCAAAGGCTACACATCCAAAGGCTACACAGCCAAAGGCTACACATTCAGAGGTTACAAATCCAGAGCACAAAGCACAGTTACAGTTACATCATGAGCGGTCTTGAGCTAAAGTCACAAACCTGATAAGGTCGCTACTCAAGAAGCTTGACAATTACAGTTACATCATGAGCAGTCTTGAGCTAAAGTCACAAACCTGATAAGGTCGCTACTCAAGAAGCTTGACAATTACAATTACATCATGAGCGGTCTTGAGCTAAAGTCACAGACCTGATGAGGTCGCTACTCAAGAAGCTTGACAGTTACAGTTACATCATGAGCAGTCTTGAGCTAAAGTCACAGACCTGATAAGGTCGCTACTCAAGAAGCTTGACAGTTACAATTACATCATGAGCGGTCTTGAGATAAAGTCACAGACCTGATGAGGTCGCTACTCAAGAAGCTTGACAGTTACAGTCACATCATGAGCAGTCTTGAGCTAAAGTCACAGACCCGATGAGGTCGCTACTCAAGGAGCTAAACATCTACAGTTGTTTGTTGTGCAATGGTAGAATCCAGATCAAGTGCAAAATAATGCAAAAATGGGTCATTTTGTCTTCGGCCTCAATTGTTTACAATCTCGACTGAAGAGGGGCATCTGTAAGCATCCCATTTTTGTCATTTCCAACTGAATAAAGTCCTACTGGTGTGTAGACAACAAAGGAAGAGAGATGAGTAAAATTTTGGTTTTTACTATGACCTTGAGGTAGTTTTTGGTAGGTCCCACAACAAGGTCACAGGCTGTAATCTGCATGGATTCATAGGTCTTGGAATTATCTTAGAAATGAGACTAGAATTGTTCAATTCTGATATCAAATGAAGAAGATATGATCATTTTAGTCGGATGATACATACAAGGGAGGTTTCTGAAATTATCATAAATAATCCCAGGGGCTTTCATACAAATTATCGTAAGTTGGATTGTTTGAATTTCAAATCATCATATCTTGACCATCCGACATCTGAATCATATGGTTTAAGTACCATTATTCCTTATTTTTAGTCATCTTCAAAGTGGACGTTAAAAATCCCGGGTAGAAGTCACTGGTGGGCCCCATACAAGTTTTCATGCAAAATTATCGTTAGAACTTCAAAGCTTCATATCATTGTTGTTCTACATCAAATTCAGATGATTTCAAGGTCCTTATCCTTCATTTGTGATGTCCTACAAAGTGGACGTGAAAAATCTCGGGTAGAAGTCTCCGGAGGGTCCCATGCAAAATTACATATGGAAATGGTCATTTAATCTTTGAAAATTCATATTTTGGTCACACCATATCCAAATCAGATAATTTCAGTTTCATTATGTTCCATTTTTAGTATTCTACAAAGTGGACGTAAAAGATTTTCGGTAGAAGTCCCCGAAGGATCCCATGCAGAAGGTCAGCCAAATTATCGATAATTGGCCTGCTTAAACTTCAGAAATTCATAAGTTGGCCATTTTATTTCCAAATGAGGTGATTCAAGCTCCAATATTCTTTATTTTTAGTATTCTACAAAGTGAACGTAGAAAATTTAGAATAGAAACTATCGAAAAATTTCATGTGGAATGGTAACGAAAATAGCCCATGAAATGACAAAGAGAGAAACCCAATCAATCCAGTCAACTCATCTCAACCCAAGCCAGTCTTGGCCCAACCTAGTCAATCCAGTCAACTCATCTCAACCCAAGCCAATCTTGGCCCAACCCAGTCAATCATTGTCAATCCGGACCAAATCTATTGGACCCATGTGCATGCATATTATGTATATAATACATATTATTAGATTATGTATTGCTTTAGGTATTAAATTATATTTTTATGGATTGAATATATGTATATATATTTATTGGAGGAGATAGCTGGCTAATGGTTCGGTTAGGCTAGGAAAGAGATCCGAAAAAAGATTGAATAGAGATTATGTAGAAGAAAAAAGGAAAGGAAAAGAGAGAAGAAAAAAGGAAATTCAATATCTTTGGTCTAGTTTCTAAGTTTGTAATGTGCTCTAGAAAGGTTTGGAGGCCTCCGCACCTCTATACACGAGTGCGTGAATCTGCCCAATGGATTAAACGCCATTGTCATCCCGCATGCACCCACCATGGAATAGAGATAGAGCTAAAGTGTCCGAATCACACACCGCCAATACTTCCCTTTATGCACTACCCATACCAACACGTAAGCCCTTATTGGCGAGGGCTTACAAACTGAGCTCGCAACTAACCAATCCTAATGCCATCCAGTGTATCCAAGACCTCACCCCAGCATCCCTCAATATGTCCATAGAGATAGAGCTAAGGCCCCCCGACAGAGTCAAAGAACACATGGTCCAAGACCACCTCCCCTGATGCCCTACGACGTAATAGTTCTGCTAAGGTAATGGCGATACGAAGATGTCAGTCGACAAGATTTGAGTAAAGATAGAGCTAGAGTTTGGTGACCAGAATAAACCACAATGTTACATCCTCCCCCTAATGCTCCACTCGCATCCAACACACTAATCAAACGCACACAATCACATGCCTATTCCTAGCATCATCATCATCATCATCATCATCATGTTATAAATAGACATAAATAAATATGCATGTGCAATAATAACAGAAATATTAGATGACATGTGAGATATACATTATAAACATACAAGCATAGAATCAATCATGGCATTAAACTCAATAAAATAATAGTTTATTATTTTTCAATTAATTTAGGTCTTATTCCCTCACCTTTTAACAAAATTTGATCTCCTTCTAAGCCTTGTAATTCTCTTTGAATCAATTTAATAACCTAAAAATTATATAGATTTAAGTTAGGATTCTTGTGTAACATGTTATAGTAGTTGAAAATCAAAAATAGATCGCTAATAAGTGTCTGATTGGTCCTATGGTCTCATACTCTGTCGACCTTACCTCGTACGATCGATACCCTACGGTCGCATTATATGTGACAATACCTGTGACCATACGATTTTTGAATTCTTCCCAAATAGCTATGGTCGATACTCTGGTCATCCTATGGTCGACCGTAGCTACGACCATACGATTTCTGATCAAATTCTACTTTCAATCTGAGTTCTTCTTCTTGGCTCCTCAATAGGGTCCTTCCTAATGATCATTCTAAGGTCAAATTTCTTAGTTTTACTAACTAATTACTCTAACCCATTCTCCATGATCCCTTCTTGAGATTTGCTCAGAAAATCCCACAGCTGAATCCTTACATTGGATTTGGTATTACAATTTACACTAGAAATTCCTACTCTTGATGTTCTAAGGCTACAGAGACAAGGTTCATACCTTACTTATTGCAAAGAGTCTATAAAACTCTTCTCTCAGCCTTCTCCTTAGTCTTCTCTCCTTCTCCTTCTCTTCCTCTAGGGTTTGATAATGTTCCAAAAGAGTGAAAAAGGATTGAGGAATGTCCTTTATATAGAGAGAAACTCTCCATATAAGGCTCTTCAACAATAGGAAAGAGATCCTCCTTTTATTTGAAAATTTTCCAAACTCGTAGTCTAATTTGGGATCGTACGGTTGGACTTACGGTCGCATAATCAGTCTACCATACGTTTGAAAACATCGACCATACGGCTATTGATCAGTGGTCTTTATTTTCTATCGTATGGTGGACCATACCTACCCAGGTAGTTGATCATACACTTGTTTTTAGTATTTTCAAGTCGATTCTCATACCTGGTGTAAGGACAAAGATCGTAATCTTTTTTTTTAAGTCGTCACCTAGATTAAGGTCTAGGACATTGGAAATGTAAAATCTCACCCTAAGGTAAAACTTCGATTGACTCATGACCCTTAGATTAGATTTCTGGTCCATCAGAGATTGGGTAAGCGTCAGGTTACGATTATGGGAAGGGGTTAGGCACCCAAACCGTCCGATCAAAATCAGTTTCCTATACCTTTCCTATGCTAGACTATATCTATTAAACCAAATCAAACCAAGTGGTTTGATATCATTGAACCGAATCTGTATCCATCAGATTGCCTACGTATCATGGAATTATTCTAAAAATCAGGTTCACCATCGTAGTTCAGGTGTGATTAAAGTTTATGACTGTGATTTATGCTTGTACTTGATTAAGTTCATTGTTCAAGTTGAAGTTTATGCTTGAAAGGTTGAGAAACCCTATGGGTTAGTATCTGGATAGTCCATACGAACTGATAGATAGTCCTACTGGATCTAAGAATGGATAACCCTATTAGGGTCAAAATATGGATAATCCTATTTGGGTCAAAATGTGAATGGATATCCTAGTGGATCTATGGATAGTCTGAGTGGACTAAGGTGTGGATCCAGATTTGAGATTCTTCCCAAATAGCCTACGTATCCTAGGGTTTGCCCTAGGAATCAGAATCCACGTAGTTCGGGATGATAACCTGTTCTAGGTTAAGGATAGAGAACCTATTCTAGGTTTAGAGTTTACTGAGGGGCAGAAATCGTCCTGAGCTACCCTTTTCTTCCTAAGTTCTAATTTTGGAAGGTTTGACAAAGCATTCTCTTTCTTTATTAAGATTTTTATTATTTTCCATTATGCTCTTCCTAAGAATGTGGGTGCCTAAATGCACGTCCCCATGCCTAGATTGTCTTCTAGAAGTGTGCATACATAACAGTTCAACTAAGGTGTTGCATAAATTAAATTATTGCCAAAAATAAATATTATATCTAAGCATGGCATATAATACATTTATGACAAGAAATACACATATAGCAAGATTGTTAAAATCTCCTAATATGGCATGAATTACAAATAAGGCAAGAACCTATATGGAAAGATCTAATATGCTAATCTAAGCATGGCAAGACTTAATATGGCAAGAAATCAATATATGCATCTATATGTCAAAATGACAAGCACCAAACATAGAATGCAAATATGGCATGAATTGTCCAAATACAGGTAAGATCTTATATGCTATTTTCTAAGCATGGTAAGACCTAACATGGTAAGAAATTAATGTATGCATCTATATATCAATATGGTAAGTACCAAACATAGAATGCAAATATGGAATGAATCAACCAAAAAAGAGGTAAGATCTTATATGCTATTTTCTAAGCATAGTAAGACTAAAAAATGGTAATTATCAAGATTTTGTTAAATATGATAAAAATCTATTTATTCTACCAAATATAGCAACACATGGAATATGACACATAGTATGTGCACAATTCAAAAAAAAATGTGAGTACTCTAAATGTGGCCATTTATCCAAATATGGCATGTAGATACTCTAAATGTAGTAAGTATGCAATCAAATATGATAGAATTCATCAAATCACTCAAGCAATCAATTGTATGTTACAATGAATGAGACATCAATGAAACTTTTCTAAAAAATCTAAAATTATCAAAAAAATATATGTTCAATAAGTTCTTTGAAAATATTGTAACTTTAATGAAGACATTTGGAATGAATAATGACTCAAAAATATCAAAATTGTGACACAAAGTTTCAAATATTGGACAAACTATGAACTGTTTTCAGATTCTATCATATTACACCAAAATGATCATAAGTAGGTCTTCTGTAACTCAAATCAAACTCTATTTTTTTTCACAGAAAGATGACATGACATGTTATATTTCATCTGAAAGGGTCGAATCCCAATAGATAATGAAACCAGGTCAAATGGATGCCCCAAGACCGGATATGTGCACTGGTTAAGTCTGTTCCAGATTTTTTACCAGTTGCACCATAAATTCCGTATAAAGTCTCATACTTAATGAAAATTAAATCCAGACATATGATCATGTAGATAACTGTCAGATCTAAAATTTCATCAAGAAAAACAAGTGAAAATAGAACATTATCTTTGTAAAAAAGATCATTTTCAATCATGCAAATCAGTATATCCTAACAGATTCAAAATCAGAGCACTATGCACTTAAAAATCAATATCAATTCAATAAAAAATCAAAAAAATTCTAATCAGTGCCATTTTTAAGAAGACTTCCATATATAAAAAATTAATATGAAGTTTTTTTTCTGATTATAGCCATAAGATCCTATTCTAGAGACTTTCTGATAGGGGATTGCATTATATCCGAGTAGGGCAGCTATGCCAAAGAAGAATTTTTTTGATAGACTTTTCCAATTCCAAATGGAACGAAATTTCTAGGGTAGTCTTCTAACATATCAGAGAGAATCCCATAAAAATTTGGGCTTCAAATTCTAAGAAAAACTACATGAGATGCCCGTTCTAAATTTGGATTCTAAATCTAGAAATTTCAGATTATAAATTCACTTTGTAAAATTTGTCAAAAACATCAAACATCATCATATAGCATTCAAATCTTCATCAATGAATAGTTTCAACAAATCATCATACATAAAAATATTAGACATGAGCATCCTAACATCAACATGCATGCAATAGGGCATTCCTGATCAAGATTTAATGAAAATAAGCATTTTTCAAGCAAAATCGACATCCAAGCATTCTAAAGACCCCTAAATTCATTTTAGGGTACCAACCTTGTGCTCGAATGGAGTGAAACCTTTGATGTAGGATTTTTAGAGATCGTATCAAGCTTTTTGATGTTGATCTTCATTCTCCTCTTCTCTGCTCCTTTCTCTCTTCTCTTTCTCTCTTTCCTTCTTCTCTTTTCTTTCTTTTCTCTTTTTCTTCTTCTCTCTTTCTCCCTCTCTCACGTTTTCCTTCTCTCCTGGCTAGAAAACCTTCTTCTAGAAAAAATCCCCTTTCTCCTTCTCTCTCTCCTTACATTTTTTTTTCTTTCTTTTCTTCTCCTCTTCCCCCCTCTTTTCTCTCCTCTCCAAACCCACGGTCTTTCTCCCTCTTCTCTTAGAAAACTCTCCTTTTCTTTCCTCTCTCTTCCTTCCTTTTCTTCTTCTTTCCTTCTTCTCTTCTTTCCTTTTTTTCTTCTCCCTCTCTCTTTCCTTTTTTTCCTTCTCCCTCTCTCTTTTCATGTTTTCTAAAAACCCTTCTCTTCTTTCTTTTTTTCTTCTCCCCTCTCTTTCCTTTTTTCCTTCTCCCTCTCTCTTTCCCACAGCTTCTTCTAAAACCCTTCTCTTCTCAAGTTTTTTTGTTTTTTTTCCTATAATATATATATATATATAAGAAATGCATGCATATGGACTGACAAGACTTGGTCTAGATTGGTCTGAGCTGGGTCGGGTTGAGTTGAACTAAGTTGGGTTGAGTTAGTTTGGACCAAATTGACTTCTTCTATCATTTCATAGTCCATTTCTGCTATCATTTCACATGGAATTTTTTGATAGTCTCTATTCTAAATTTTATACGTTCACTTTATAGAATACTAAAAATGAGGAATATTGGAACTTGAATCACCTCATTTAGAAATAAAATGGCCAACTTATGAATTTTTGAAGTTTAAACAGGCCAATTATCGATAATTTGACTAACCATTCTGCATGAGATCCTTCAGAGACTTCTACCGAAAATCTTTTACATCTACTTTGTAGAGTACTAAAAATGGAATATATTGAAACTGAAATCACCTGATTTGGATGTGGGGTGACCAAAATATGAATTTTCAAAGATTAAATGACCATTTTCATGTGTAATTTTGCATGGGACCCTTCGAAGACTTTTGTACCGAATTTTTCAGGTCCATTTTGTAGAACACCACAAATGAAGAATAATGGCTTTGGAATCATCTGAATCTGACGTAGAACGGTAAAGATATGAAGCTTCGAAGTTTTATCGATAATTTTGCATGAAAGCTTGCATGGGGCCCATCGGTGGCCTTTGCCTGGGATTTTTCACGTCTACTTTGAAGAGGACTGAAAATAAAGAATATTGGCTTTTGAATCATCCGATTCCGATATCAGATGACCAAGATATGATGACTTGAAGTTTAAATGATAATGCATGCATCATACGATAATTATGTAAATGCCCTTGCACTTTCAAACTGTGATATTTTCCTTGTTTGATGTCAGAATTTTATGATTCCAGTCTCATTTTGAAGATAATTTCATGACCTATACATCAAAGTAGGTAATATAGCCTATGACCCTGCTGTGGGGTTCATTAGAGAATCACAAACCTTTGGGTTAAAAGCTGAAAACCTGTCATATGGGTTCACTTATGCTAAGGGTAGCAAAAATGGGATGGTTACACCTGGTCTCGTGGTCCTTCGTCCTGCGGTCGGTCCACTTGATCCAGTAATGATGGAAAGACCTAGTATGACGCGGTTAAATCAGGTTAGTGGAGTACGGGTCTTATAGTTGGAGAGCTCTATATGGAGAGTTTCTCTATATATAAAGGACGTTCCATAACCCTTTTTCACTCTTTTGGAACATAATCAAACCCTAAACTTAAAGGAAGAAGAGAAGGAAGAGAAAGGGAAGAAGAAGAAGACCAAGAGGAAGGTTTTGCAGAGAAGGTTCTAGCTTTCTACTGTAGGCCAATGTATGAAACTTACCTCCGAAGATGTAAATCTTATTGAATAAGGTTCCAAATGTATGAAGCTTATTGTTGTGGATTGGAGATGTCAAACTGTCATGACACATGTGATTCTTTGAGTAAATCTCAATGATAACTATGAGATATGGATTTAGGGATAATGGTTAATGAGAAATTGTAATTAATGGCCATAGGATAACCTTAGGATGAACCCAAGTGTTGAGTCGAGAAATCGACTCAAGAAGAACTCAGATTGAAAGTAATATTGACCAAAGAAATTGTATGGTCACAGCTATGGTCAACCATAGGGTGACCAGAGAGTCGACCACAGCCATTCGGGAAGAATTCAGAAAACGTATAGTCACATATAGTGCGACCATAGGGGATTGACCGTATGGGGTCTGGTCGATACATCATGAGACCATAAGACCAATCAGTCACCTATCAATGGTCAGATTCGATTTTCGACTACTGTAACATATTACACATGAATCCTAACGTAAATTCATATAATTCCAAGGTTACTAATTGATTCAAAGGGAGTTTCAAGGCTTGAAAGGAGATCGAATATTTTTAAAAGGTGAGGGAACAAGACCTAAACTAATTGGATAATAACAAACTATTTTATTTTATTGAGTCCAATGCCATGATTGATTCTATGCTTGTATGCTTGTAATGTGCATTTCACATGTCATTCAATATTACTGTTAAATACAGCTTTTGCATATTTATTTTTGTTTATTGTAACATGATAATGATGATGATGCTAGGAATAGACATGTGATTGTGTGTGTGTGGTTAGTGTGTTGGATGCGAGTGGAGCATCAGGGAGAGGATGTAGCATTATGGTTCAGCTTGGTCACTAGACTCTAGCTCTATCTCTTCTCAAGTCTTGCCCATTGACATCATCGTATCGCCATTACTTAGCAGAACTATTATGAGGTGCGGTGGTGGCAGCCAATCCTTTCTATAGCACATTGCAAACTTAAAAACCAGACCACAGATATGAATTGAATGGATGCATATGTTTGCACATTTTTTTGTTTGCTCACTGAGCCGTGATATGTGCTCACCCTCTCGACGTTGAATATTTTTAGTTGATGATGCAGGTCATACTATAGAAGACTACGTGAATGCAATGTCGTATAGACACATGGCAACTATAGACGTAGAAGCTGTGGAAAATGCGCATGATTTGTCATGCAAGTGCAACCAATGTGTTTTTGAGTAGTTTAGTTATGTTTGAGTACTGAAACATGTAATGGATTATTTGCTTTATGTCTTGAGTTATTTGGAGATAAGTGGACTAAATATTTATTATATCACTGTTAGACCTCAATTCATTATTTATAAAGACTTTCGCTTGTTAATTTATTATTTCTGATTATTATCATGGAATGTGTTTGGTTTGATATGGTGGGTACGGCCTATACAAGATCCTAGTTGAACTGTTGGTTTATGGACGGTTCATCACACCATTGGTTAGTCCAAAATTGGGGTGTGATAGGTCGTCCCGAAGAAGCTGATTGCACTCCTCCGTACGCATCCTTTCTGATAAGAATTGGGGTTCTTTCGGTGCGCAATAGACTAATGGACAGTCGTTAGAAATGCCCAAGAGGTTAACCAACTCCTGACAATTAAACGAAATGGGTACCCCTTTCCCTAAATTGGTGATCCGAAGCTCTCTACCTTTATCCACATTCTCTGGATCACCCTCTATAAGACCCGCACTCAACTAACCTGGTCTTACCATGTCGTTTCAGGTCTTCCTATCATGGTCGGATCAAGTGGACCAAGTGTGTGAAGAAACTACTAGGCTAGGTATGTAAATCGACTCAAAACTAGTAAATTTGGAGTGTGTAGTTGCATACCTAAGCTAGTATGGTCGACCACACCTTAGGAAAATAAGACTACTCAAAATCCAACATGTGATTGACTGATTCTGCGACCACAAGTGGGACCACATGATGATGAGACCGACTCTGAGTTCTGAAAATTTTTCTAAAATAAGGGATCTCTTTCCTAATTAAAGTGAGACTCTATATGGAGAGTTTCTCTCGATATATAGGACGTCCCTTAGTCTCTTTCACTCTTTTAGAACCCAAATTGGAAGAGAAAGAGAGGAAGAGAAAGAGAAAGAGGTCTGAAGAAGAAGGCTGGGAGAAAAAGTTATAGAGAAGGTTCTAGTTCTCTACAAACTCAAGGTATGGAACCTTTCCCTGTAATAGTAAAACGTCTAGAATAGGATCTCCCATTGTAATTGAGAGGCTGAATCAAGGTAGGATCTCAACCATGAGACTCCATGAGAAAATCTCAGAGGAATACCATGGAGAGTAGGTTAGGGTGAATAACTTTGTAAAAGTATGAGTTTATGGCCATAGATCGATCATAGGAATGACCCTAATGATAAACCAAGGAATTAACTCATGAAGGGAGTGGATTGAGGATAAAAATTGACCAAAACGTCTTGTGGTCGTAGCTATGGTCGACCACACAGTTATTACATGATCGATCATACGCTCTCAGAAAGATCCCAGAGAAGGTATGGTCACATGTGTGGTCACATGATATGCGACCATACGTATCGACCATACACCCTGTGATCGCAAATACTGAGACCACAGGTGCAGCCACACCTATGACCATACAGTTTTAAAAAGCCTATTTAACTTCAGATTAGGATTTTAACTACTGTAACTTGGTAAACTTTAACCCTAACTTGAATACATTAATTTTTTAGGTTTCCAATATATTCAAAATGACTTACAAGGCTTAGAGAAGAACGAGTATCGTTACAAGGTGAGGGAACAAGACCTAAACTAATTAGATAATAACAAACTATTTTATTTTATTTATCTAATGCAATGAATGCTTCTATGCTTGTATGTTTGTAATATGCATCTCACATGTCATCCAATATTACTACTATATTCAGCTTATGCATATTTATTTCTGTCCATTTATAACATGATGATGATGATGCTAGGAATAGACATGTAATTAGGTGTGTGGTTAGTGTACTGGTTGTGAGTGGAGCATCAGGGGGAGGACGTGGCATTGTGGTTCAGCCTGGTGTAAGTATCAAACTAACTGGTCTTACCACCTTGTACCAGGTCTACCTATCATGGTCGAGCCAAATGGACCTAGTGCGTGAAGGAAATAGCGAAACCATGTATTAAACTGACCCAAAAATAGTAAAAAGGAGGGCAGGGTCGCACACCCAGATAGGCAGGGTCGGACCCCCCTCATTAGAAAGTCAGACCCCTGATATTTTAACTGGGGGTCGAACAATTTAGACCTGAGGGTCAATGGGATCATCGACCCTCTCATCGACCCCCTCTTTGCCGACAGAAACCGTAAATAGGAAACTTTTCAAATTTCAAGGGGATTCTTTCCTAATCTCAACGGAACTTATTTGGGAGGTTCTCCTCTATAAATAGGACATCCCTAAGCCTCTTTCACTCCTTTTGAAACCCTAATTGAGAGTGAGAGAAAGAGAAGAGAAGGAGAAGAGAAGGAAAGTTGGAGAAGAAGACTAAAGTGAAGAATTCAGAGAAACCTCTGAATCTCAGCAAACCTAAGGTATGGGTATGTTTCCATTAATGATTTAAGACCTTAGAATAGTTCATGAAGAGGGTATGACTTAGGGGAAACCCAAATCATCCATCCATGGGAGGATTTCAATGAAATCCATGGAGGAAATCATGGTAGGCAAAGTAAGGAAGAAACCTAGAGTTGTAAGCCATAGAACAAGCATAGAATGGATTGTGGAAGTAAGCCATAGGACCCAAACATGAAAGAATGGACTATAGAATGATATTCTCGACTCAAACCACGGGGGCCGCACGTGGGGTCGATTGGGAATCGACCCTACCAGACCACAGGATCAACCCCCAGCATTCGGGAAGTCCAGGGATGGGGTGGTCGCACCCAGGGTCGATGGAACATCCGACCCAGGCATCGACCCTACCCTGGGGGTCGCAGTAAACTGCTACCCTACCTGTGGCCCACCCTGCGACCCTCGCTTAATAGTAAGCCTAAAATTGTCGGAATGACTTCTAACTAAAATCTATCAACTTGTTAGGTTTTCCTATTGATATAAAAGTGATTCTTAAAGCTTGAAAGAGGATCTACACTCAAGCAAAGGTGAGGGAACAAGACCTAAACTAATTGGCTAATAATAAACTGTTTTTATTTTCTTGAGTCCAATGCCATGACTGATTCTATGCGTGTATGCTTGTAATGTGCATTCAACATGTCATCCAATATTCCTGTTATTTATGTTCATGCATATTTAATTCTATTTTATTTATAACATGATGATGATGATGGTGCTAGGAATAGACATGTAAATGTTTGTGTGTGGTTAGTGTACTTGATGCGAGTGGGGCATCAGGGGAGATGTTGTGCGGTGTTTGATCCGGGCACTTTAGCTCTATCTCTACTCAAGTCTTGTCCACTGACATCGTCGTATCGCCATTAGCTTAGCAGAACTATTACGTCGTAGGGCGTTAGGGGAGGTGGTCTCGGACCGTGTAGTCTTCGACTCTACCGGGGGGCCTTAGTTGTATCTCTATGGACGTATTGAGGGATGCTGGGGTGAGGCCTTGGATACACTGTTTGACATTAGGATTGGTTAGTTGCGAGCCCAGTTTGCAAGCCCTCGCCAGCAGGGGCTTACGTGTTGGTATGGGTAGGGCATCAGGGGAGGTGTTATGTGGTGTTTGATCCGAACACTTTAGCTCTATCTCTATTCCATGTTGGGGTGGATGTGGACGACAATGGTGTTTGATCCGTTGGGTGGGCTTACACACCCTGTGTGTAGAGGTGAGGCGGCCACCGAACCTTTCTATAGCACATTGTAAACTTATATACCAGACCACAGATATGAATTGAATGCATGCATAGTTGGTTGCATTGTTTTGTTTGCTCACTGAGCCGTGATGTGTGCTCACCCTTTCGACGTCGAATATTTTTAGTTGATGATGCAGGTACCATTGTGAAAGACTATATGAATGCTTCTATGTACGGGCACGTTGCTGCGATGGAGGCTGAAGACGTAGTGGAGACGCATGACTCCTCATGCGAGTGCAACTCATGCGTTTTCGATTAGATTTTTTTTGAACTATTAAGGAAATGTAATTTGATATTTTATTTAATTATGTCTCGGTTGATACAACATAATTTGATATTTATTTATGATTATCACAGTTAGATTCCTCAGTTCATTTAATATTAAGACTTCCACTATTATGTATTTATTCTGATTATGGTTATGGATGTGTATGGTTTAGTTCAAAAGGACACAACCTATTAGAGATCCTAGTTGAACCGTTGGTTTATTAGCGGTTCATCACAACATTCTGAATAGTGTGGAATTGGGGTGTGACAACTTGGTATCAGAGCTCTCAGGCCCTGTCTTGTAAACCAGCATACTACCACAAAAGTTTGTGAACTGAGATAGGATAAAATTTAAAAGCTGTAATAATAACACACCATAAGCATCTGTGTTGTTTGAGACAAAATTAAAAGAGAATAATGCATCTATTAAATGAGAAACAAATTTATATACATTCAAAGGAAGAACAAACGTATATATATATATATATACAAGTCTAAGCAGAGTATAGTCCACAACCCGGACAGTTACTCTGAAGTACAAAAAGAAAAATAAAAAGAAAATACATCAGGAAGCTGGAGGTGATGGGGGAGGTGGTGCCTCGCGGTCTCTGTCATAATCCTTAACATAGACTCTAGTCAACCAAGCTATCTGAGTCTGGGTCGTCTGGAAACTAGCTGTAAGATCAGCCACCCACTGGTCAGTCCACACACTGAGCATCCAGAAGCTCTCCCACCCGCTGATCCGACATGCGCTGAGCATCCAAAAGCTCTCCCACCCGCTGATCCAACATGCGCTGAACATCTAGAAGCTCTCCCATCCTTAGATCAGACATGCGCTGAGCCTCTCTAATCTCATGCAATATCTCTATCATGTCGTCAGAAGGTGGGTATGAACGACCAGCTCCCGTAGCATGAGTAGGCGATGGAGGAGGTATGGAATCCACATCCATGTACAAACGATTATCATCACCCCCATGAACCCCTACTCCAGCGGCTGCTGCTGTGCCTCAGCGTCAATCATCTCCACTCGAGTACGCGGACGCACCAGAGCGTTCCTCTCATCGTCGCTGACCTGGGCATCCCGCATGCCCATCTTACAGATGGCCTCCCAATCCAGAGGTGATGAGAAGGATTTCTCTGGAATCCTCTCATCACCATGTCAACACCCAGGCGGGTAAGTAGCATAGAGATCATGCATCCATAAGGCAGGTTGCTAGTATGACCAGGCAATGTGGCACTGATCATCTTCCGCATAATGATGTAAGGGAGGCAGACAGGCTGCCTAGTACAAATACAGTATAGCAGGAACTGGGTCAACTGGGAGATCCTCTCGTAGTGCCCACTCTGAGGTATCAGGTTGTGCTGAATAATATTACAGTACACCTGAGGCTGTGGACGTAGGTAGATCGCTTTCATCTCCCAGCGATCCTCTCTGATGATCTGACGGTCAATCTCAGCCCTCATCTCCAATGAAAAGAACTGGGACTCTCTAGGAGCACAGAACACCAAGGGGTTGTCGTATGAAATGCCCAACAAGTCGGCTAGCTGCCGATAATCAAAAGAAATCTCGACTCAGCAGTGATGTCGACTACAGACACTAAATACCACACTCCTCCCTTCTCTAAGCATCTCTTAGCTTTTAGGGCCGAGAGGATCAGCTTCCGCTTCCTAGGTAACTTGGTCCCGGTGAGGCTAAACTCTTTTCCTTTCTCGTCTTTAAGCACAAGCTTCTTTTCACCACATAATAAACTAGCTGAATGCTGGCCTAACCAATCCATTCCCAAGATGACGTCAAAGTCAGCCATCTATGCAGCGGGACCATCCCAGCCGCCTCCCGACACCGTGATGGGTATGTTTACGGAGCTCAGGGACGCTCAGCGTGAGATGAGCCATGACTTGGGGCACTTGGCTCGCAACCTCAGAGTCACTCAGGATCAGGTGCACTGGCTTAGGGTTGCTTATGAGCGGGATTATGACATAGCGGACCCTATTCCTCCTAGGCCCCCTACCCCATGATTGTCTTCTTATTTTTCTCTCTCTTGACAGTTTATATAACAGGGTAACTGTCCGGTTTGTGGACCGTACCCTGTAGCACTTTTAACTTTATCACTCTTTACACTTTAATAGAAGTTTTTATGGTTCTTCCTAACTAGAGCATGTGCATTATTAAATTTCATATTTACTATAGTATATTATGCTCTTTCTAAATCAGTCTCAGGTATCAAACAGTGCTTATGGTGTGTTTGTATTAAGATTTTTAATTTTTCTATCTCAGTTCATCGACTTAGTTAAGTGAAATATGGTTTGTTGGACAGAGTCCGAGGGCTCTGATACCAAGTTGTCACACCCCAATTCCGGCTGAACTAGAAGTGTGAGTGAACCGTCACTTAACCAATGGTTCACACCAGGATCTCGATAAGACCGTGTCCACT
This sequence comes from Protea cynaroides, assembly GCA_028583415.1. NCBI lineage: Eukaryota > Viridiplantae > Streptophyta > Magnoliopsida > Proteales > Proteaceae > Protea > Protea cynaroides. The sequence goes on from CM053274.1 coordinate 71,731,651, forward strand.
CATACAAACCATAACACATAACCACAATCAGAATATAATGAATACAGCGGAAGTCTTTAAATAAATGAACTAAGTATCTATTGATAAATTTAAATAGCATAATCAGTTATCCAAAATTCCAAATATAAAATAAATATCTTTACATCACTTTAATCCAACTGAAAATAATTAAAATAAATAAAAATCCAATCAAAGGTACACGCAGAAAGAACACTCGCATGAAGCGTCATGCTCGTCCTCTCTTGCCTGTACATCCAGAGCAGCCACGCCACCATACACCGGCGCGTTCATATAGTCATCCACCGTGTAACCTGCATCAACATCTAAAACAATGTACGTACAAAGGGTGAGCTCACAACTTTGCTCAGTAAGACAATCAGACAATTTCACAATATTATGCATGAGTAACAATCATTTTATGTTGTGGTCTGGTTTAAGTTTGCAATGTGCTATAGAAAGGTTCGGAGGCTGCCTCACCTCTATACACGAGTGTGTGGCATCGCACAGTAGATCACACCACTATCGACCCACATGCACCCAACATGGAATAGAGATAGAGCTAAGGTATAACCGCACCTCCCCTGATACTATACCCATACCAATACATAAGCCCCTATTGGCTAGGGCTTGCAAACTGGGCTCGTAACTAACCAATCCTATATGTCATCAATGTAGGCTCCATCCCAGTACCGCTGACTATGGCATAGAGATAAACTAGAGCGTGCAGACCGGGCTGCAGACCACAATACCTCACCTCCCCCTGATACCCTATCTGCATCAAGCATACTAAGACAAAACAATACGCAGGTAGACCCTATCCCAACATAACTCCCTACGGCATAGAGATAGAGCTAAAGCATCGTGGCCAGGCCAGCGCCCATATCAGAGACCACCGTGCCACATCATCATGGCCAGGTCAGCGTCAACATGACATAGACCACAGTGCCACGACCTTCCCCTGATACCCCACCCGTACCAAGCATGCTAAGATAGAATACTACAAAAAGGTGCCAGTGTGAGGAATGATCCCAGGCCCCATGCCCTTCCCACTCCACACACCAACGAAAATAATCACATGCCTAACAATCACATCCTATCATGCATGAACAATAATAACAACTGGAAATAAAATATGTCATGTGAATATGCACAAACATCACATCATATATATTCAGGGTTATTAACAATGATTTACTGTCCATTAATTATTAGGGTTTAGGTCAGATTCCCTTACCTGACGCTCGTTTGATAGCTTGCTCCACGTCGCAAGATCCAAACGTACTATCACAGAGTCCTACATAATATTAGGGTTCCATTAGAATAGTTCTTAGGGTTTCATGTTGGTTGAAAAACCAACAGGGTTACAACATTACACTTACAGAGCTGACCGGTTGCATGTACCGGTTGCAGCTCTGTGGGAAAAACTAGCGACCGATATGGTCAGTCGGTCCCCACAGGCTACTCCCCGAGAGACACTGGTCCCAGTACCGGTCACATGACCTGCAACCGGTATGGTCGATCGGTATGTCTTTGGAAGACCATACACTTGGTTTTCCGACTGCCGTCGATCATTCTCTATTGATTCCAGGGTTTCCCCTACCCATTCTAAGTCTGAGCTTTGAGTTAGAGTTATCTCCAACTCATTCAAGTCTAGTTTTGATGATAATCATCCTAGAACTCGAATCTAGGGTTTGACGGGAAATTAGGGTTTAATGGCCAATTAGGATTTAGATCAATACCTGCTTTGCATGGTATTGATCCAACCATGCAAGCTATCCTAGAGTCATAATGTAAGAGGAATGATTCAAAACACTTACCGTCGACTTGCGTAAGGTGAGCGTCGTCGAACGGCAATGGCGGCACTTCCTTCTTCTTTCTAGCTTCTTCTCCTTCTCCAACCTCCTTCTCCTCTCTAGGGTTTGTGAGGATCAATGGAAGGGATTCTAGGAGGCTTAGAGGGGTTTAAATAGGCTAGGAATTAGGTTTAGGAAGCCTCTTAGGATTAGGAAAGTCTTAGGATTCGGAATTGGGAAAGTAGGACCCGCAGAGATCCAATTCCGGATCTTGGCAGTCTGCTGCACAGACCATACCGGTCGACCGGTACTATAGACCGGTACCATCGACCGATATGAATGAAATTCATACTTAAGTTGGTCTGGTTGGTCCGATTTTGTACCTGATTGTCATCCGCTTGTCCCGTCTGGCCCGGTGATGATCGAAAGACTTGTTATGACATGAAATCAAGGTTTAGATCGGGTTCACGGAGTGCGGGTCTTACACACTAAGACTCCAATTAATCCACCATTAATGGTGTATGGGTGAAAACCTAAATCTAGGGTTTGGGGTTGGTTTCCATTAATGGAGACCAAAAAAGATAGAGCTACCACCATCAAGCCTTCATTAATCATAGATGAGGAGAGGGGTGAGATGACACTAACTTCAATGGAAACTAGACAAGCTTAGGCTTTGTACTTGAGCTCCAACAACCACTCTCCACTCAGAGGTTCCAAAAAGAGAAAGAGAGCCAATGGCTCTCTATTTATAGAAACCCGAGGTGAAAGAAAGTGTCCATCTCAGATCAAGTCGGTGGATGGAAGCCGGATGACACATCCGCCAGCTCAAGTTGCCGGTAAAGCTAAATTATAGCCCCCTTCTCCTCTCACCAGGCCCCATGATTTGGGTCACATGCTGGGCCCACCCAAGGCTTACAAATCCCATTCTATACCACATAGTGTGAGAGCTAAGGTTCACTTATGACTCCGATACATTTTTTGGTCCCCGATGTCAGGTGTGCTCCATATCGGTGTGGGAAGAAGACTCGGCACCATAGGAATCCAGTTAGATAGGGGATTCTAGGTGTGGGTCTTACAACCTGCCCCATATCTATGATGTTGTTGCCTTGAACCTTGTTAAGTATGCTATAAAACCCTCTCTTGGAAGTTGCATCATCGTCTCTAACTATCTCCTATGGGTTTCCATCTCTGTGTTATAAGAGTAATGTTCCACAAAAACTGTAGTGAAGTCAACCCAAGGCTTGATCTGAGAAGGCTTCAGATGCATAAACCACTTGTGGGTCCACCAAATAAGGAGAATTGAAAAGTTTTCCCTAACTGCTCATCTATAAACCCTCTTCCTATCCTCAGTATGCCTGTAAAAGATCTCAAGTGAGTTGTGGGACAACTTGAACCATCAAACTTTTCTAGAGGCCATTTAAATTTATGAGGGACTTTGGCCTTAGGGAAATAGTTCACTCCTTCTACATCTATGCTTTAGTCTTGCATGCCCTTCATGCCTCTCAATAGGTGTTCCACATTGTAGAGTCTGCTCAATACCGCTGAACTGGACAATTGTTTATCTATTTCACTCTGCTTCTGGGATGACAACTCTCGTTCCAAAGCCTATTCTGGAGGTAGTAGAGGAGTCCTGCCTGGGGCATTAGGGACCACTACCTCCCTTTAGAGATGCTACATGATCTGTTGGCGTAGGATGCCCAATATGTACATTTTGTTGAACCAAACCAACCAAAGCCTTAACTGTCTACTCTAACCTAGTAATTCTGGCTGCTAGAGTGAAGATATTTGTAGGTGGATTTGTGTGTCCATCTATTACCACTGAAGTATCCTTTGCCTCCTAGGGGTACATTGGGGTAGACTCTGGGTTGAAAAACCTAGACAACCTCCTAAAAGTGGGACTTCTTACCCAAATAGTGGGCATGGTGTAGGGTACTCTGGTTATTGACAACAAATAAACAATCTATTAGACTAGGTGGATCTAGGAAGAAATCAAAAGCACAAACAAGGTGACTTAACCAAACAATGGTAAACTCCCATACAAGAAGTCGATTAGGCTGATCTTTACCAACCCCAATAATTCAGAATAGTCCCTTGATTGGTTTTCGAAGAGGGGTGCATCCAAATATGGATCACATCCCATGCCAAAATTCCAATTAACAAGACAAATCATAATTAGAGGATTTGGGAGAGATTTACCCATTCGACCATTTTGCATATATGATAGCAAAGAATTTTCGGTTCAACCACGAACAAACAAATGACCACTGCACCAATGATCGCCAAGTTGAGGTGAGAATTTCATATTGTTATCCAAGATTGGAGAGTTTAGTGTGAAATATCGGGCACACCAGTTATTCGTATTACTAGAGATGGACATAGCCGCCCAGATCACCTGGAACAAACTATGGAAAACTCCCACTTCTAAGTGACTAAACCATGCATGTAACTCATGTGACTAGTTTTTCGGACCAATAAACCAACAAAGACCACGACACAAAACTGGCCACCCCAACATGGATACCAAAGATAAAGATAGCATTTCATTTGTTCGAAGATGAACCTAGCACAAAAATGTTAGTAGATAGATGTAGCAGGACCAGTAAGACCACCTTGATAAGGATAAGGAAACCTATCACTGTGTGTACAGTGATTCATCGGCACCTACATCCCTTTATATACATTACAACACCAAGCAATGTTGAGTAGCAATAGCACCTCCCCAGGCGGACCTAGGGAACAATCATCGAAAGCCCACCTCGGTCGTGATCTCTTAAGCATAGGCCAAGATTTGTGGCTTTGCCGAGTGGGACACCCCATGTGCACAGGAGCCCTGAACGGCTAACACAAGTGTGTATAGTAACCCCCACCCTCCCATGATGGATATCACAACAATAATTATATTACAACCAATATTTGCATCCAACTAACACCCTCAAATACATGTCACACCCTAATCTGGTTGAACTAAAAGTGTGATTGAACCGTCAATGAACAAACGGCTTAAGCCAGGATCACATAGGACCGTGCCACAACTAAACCATACATTCATCCATTAATCAGAATAAATAGATAATAGCGGAAGTCTTTATTACAGAACTAAGAAACTAAGTGATAAATAAGTAAATAAACCAGTTATCGCATTGTTGACCAAAACATAAAATATTAATAAAATTTACAAGTCTTATAATTTCAAACTTTAAATAAAAACCCTAAGAATAGACGCAATAGAAGCACTCACATGACAAGTCATGCACATTTTCTATTGACTACACATCATGGCTACCATGTGTCTATACGATGGCAAATTGACGTAGTCTTCCACAGTAGTACCCGCATCATCAACTAAAAAGAAAATATATACGTGGGGTAAGTTCACAACTTAGCTCAGTGAGAAACAAAATATGCAGCAAGCAATATGCATGATGTAGCATTTAATACTTTAGTTTGGTTTAAGTTTGTAATGTGCTATGGTAAGGATAGACTATAACCACACGAGATACACGAGAATATGAGCATACCCAACGGTCAGGTTCAAACCAAAACCGTCGTCGTCCCACAGCACTCACTACGAAATAGAGATAAAGCTAAAGCTTAATGGCAGGTTATAACCAAACCATCAGCACCCCCCTGATACTCTACTCGTACTAGTACGTATGTCTCTACTGGCGAGGGCTTGTAAACTGGGTTCATTACTAACCAATCCTAGATGTCATCAAGAAGTATCCAAGGCCTTACCCTAGCATTCTTCAATATAGAACAGAGATAGAGCTAAAGTCTAATGGTAAGGCCTAAACCAACACCGTCCAACCCCCCTTGATACCCTGAGACGTAGTAAGCATGCTAAGGTAATAGCAATATGATGATGTTAGTATGGTGAATGATTTGAGGCTCCAACCTCTCCTTACTCAACACACCAACCACACACAAACACATGCCTATGCTCATCATCATCGGCATAAAGAAAAACAATAAAATATTCATGAATAATAATAGCAGTCATTGAATGACATGTTATACGCATAAACACAGAACACAACAATAAGCAATAAGACAGGGTAGTTTGTTATTAACTAATAAGTTTGGGTCTTGTCCCTCGCCTGTTGAATGTTGTTTAGTATCTTCAAGACCTTGAAAACAGCTTTGCTTGTATATAAGTCTTATAAAATTATTAGGATTTAGTTAGGGTTTCGTTCTGACAAAATTTCAATACTCAGACTGACTATCCGGACTGGTAATTTAAGCCTTTCGGACATTGTCTGGTCGACTGTCTGGCACTGTATGTTGTGCGACTGGACATGTAAGACCCGCACTCTGTGAACCCGGTCTAAACCTTGATTTCATGTCGTAGCAGGTCTTTCGATCATCACCGGGCCAGACGGGACGAGCGGATGACAAACAGGTACGAAATCGGACCAAACAGACCATAATAAGTATGATTTTACTCATACCGGTCGATGGTACCGGTCTTGGTACCGGTCGACCGGTATGGTCTGCGCAGCAGACTACCAAGATCCGGAATTGGATCTCTACGGGTCCCACTTTCCCAATTCCGAATCTTGGACCTTCCTAATCCTAATAGGGTTACTAAACCCTAATCCTAGCCTATATAAACACCTCAAGCCTCCTAGAATCCTTTCCATTATCTCTCACAAACCCTAAAGAGGAGAAGGAGGTTGGAAAGGAGAAGAAGCTAGGAAGAAGAAGGAAGTGCCGCCATTTTCGTTCGACGACGCTCACCTTACGCCAGTCGATGGTAAGTATTTTAATCATTCTTTTTACTCTATGACTCTAGGATAGTTGTATGGGTGGATCAATACCATGCAAAGCAGGTATTGATCTAAAACCCTAATTGGCCATTAAATCCTAAATTTCTGTCAAACCCTAGATTCGAGTTCTAGGATGATATTCATCGAAACTAGACTTGAATGAGTTGGAGATAACTCTAACTCAAAGCTTAGACTTAGAATGGATAGGAGAAACCCTGAAAACCATGGAGAATGATCGACGACAGTCGAAAAACCCAAAGTATGGTCTTCCGGAGACATATCGATCGACTATACCGGTTGCACCATGTGCAATCGATATGTTGCAATCGGTATGTTGCGACCGGTACCTTCCGAGGGGCTGGTCTGTGGGGACCGGCTGACCATACCGGTCGCCAGATTTCCCCACAGAGCTACGATCGGTACATGCCACCGGTCAGCTCTGTGAGTGTATTTTTATACCTCGTTGGTTTTTCGACCAACGTAAACCCTAAGAAACTATTCTAATTGAACCCTAATATTATGGAGGACTTTGTGATAGCACGTTTGGATCTTGCGATGTGGAGCAATCTATCAAACGAGCGTCAGGTAAGGGAATCTGACCTAAACCCTAATAATTAATGGACAGTAAATCGTTGTTAATAACCCTGAATATATATGATGTGATGTTTGTGCATATTCACATGCCATCCTTTACTTTCAGTTATTATTATTGTTCATGCATAATATGATGTGATTGTTAGGCATGTGATTGTTTTCATTGGTGTGTGGAGTGAGGCATGGGGCCTGGGATCATTCCTCACACTGACACTTTTGTAGTATTATATTTTAACATGCTTGGTACGGGTGGGGTATCAGGGGAAGGTCGTGGTACGGTGGTCTCCGATGTTGACGCGGGCCTGTCCACGATGCTTTAGCTCTATCTCTATGCCGTAGGGAGTTATGTTGGGATAGGGTCTACCTGCGTATTGTTCTATCCTAGTGTGCTTGTTGCGGATAGGGTATCAGGGGGAGGTGAGGTATTATGGTCTCCAGCCCGGCCTGCACGCTCTAGCTCTATCTCTATGTCGTAGACAGCTGTGCTGGGATAGAGCCTACATTGATGACATATAGGATTGGTTAGTTGCGAGCCAAGTTTGCAAGCCCTGGCCAGTAAGGGCTTAGGTACTGGTATGGGTGGAGTATCAGGGGAGGTGCGGGTATACCTTAGCTCTATCTCTATTCCATGATGGGTGCATGTGGGTCGGTGGTGGTGTGATCTACTGTGCGGTGCCACACATTCGTGTATAGAGGTGCGGGGGCCACCAAACCTTTCTATAGCACATTGTAAACTTATACCAGACCACAGCATGAAATGATTGTTACTCATGCATAATATTGTGAAACTGTCTGATTGTCTTACTGAGCTAAGTTGTGAGCTCACCCTTTGTATATACATTGTTTTTAGATGTTGATGCAGGTTACACGGTGGACGACTATATGAACGCTCCGGCGTATGGTGGTGTTGCTGCTTTGGATGTACAGGCAGGAGGGGACGAGCATGACGCTTCATGTGAGTGCCCTTTTTGCGTATACCTTTGATTGACTATTATTTATTTTCAGTTATTTTCAGTTGATATTAAAAGATGTAAGGATATTTAGTTATGCTTGGGATTTGAATAATTGGATACTTTATTTAAATTTATCAATAGATACTCAGTTCATTTTATTTAAAGACTTCCACTGTATCTATTTATGTTCTGATTGTGGTTATGTGCAATGGTTTGTATGAGTGGACACGGTCTATTCAAGATCCTGGTGTGGACCGTTGGTTCATTGACGGTTCACTCACACCATTCTGGTTGGTTCAGAATTGGGGTGTGACAACTTGATATCAGAGCTCTCGGGCTCTGTCCAACAGACAATATTGCACTTAACTAAGTCGATGAACTGAGTTAGGAAAATTTAAAAATCTTAATACAAACACACCCTAAGCATTGTTTGATACCTGAGACTGATTAAGAAAGAGCATAATATACTATGTTAAATATGGAATTTAATGATACTCATGCACTAGTTAGGAAAACCATAAAACTGTCATTAAACAGAAAACAGAATATCGAATGTAATAGTGCTATAGGGTACGGTTCACAAGCCAGACAGTTACCCTATTATATAAACTGTACTGTGAAAAGAGAGGAAAATGTGGAAACTGGATATGTGGAAGAGCCAAACCCGACTGTTGAAGAAGAGCAGCTTCCAAGGACACCGACAAATTTGCCTTGCCCTCCTCACACGAACTCTGAGACGATAGTGACTAATCTGGTATATCAAATGGAAGCTCAACAGAAAGCATTCCTGAGCGGGATGTTAAAGATGTTCAGGCCACCGGGTCATGTTCCCACTGAAGTTACACCTGAGTCTGGAAGGAATAATACTACACTGCCGATGCATGGTAGTCCAGGGCCGATGGGCCTAGCACAGAATGTACAACCACCGCACCAGTTTCCGTCGTCTTCCATTTATCAGGGAGCCTATGCATATCCACTACCATGGTACGGGATGAATACACAGGGGCAGCACGATCTAAGTCGGGCGGTGGACAGATTCCTAAGTTGAAGCCTTCTTCATTCACAGGTAAGACAGGGAAACCATTGTAGCCAGCACAGTGGGTTGCAGAAATAGAGAAGAATTTTCACCTAATGACTTGTACAGAGGATGAGAAGGTTATGTTTGCCACTCATATGCTGAAGGAAGATGCGAATGCTTGGTGGAATTCTACACGGGCATATCTGGAGACAAAGCATACACAGGTGGATTGGGCAGTGTTCAAGGTAGCCTTCTTTGATAAATATTTTTCGAAGAGCTTCAGAGATCAGATGGAGAAGGAATTCCTTAATCTGCAGCAGTCTCAGTCGACTGTGGATGCTTACCAGCAGAGGTACGAAGAGTTATTTTTTTTTGCACCGGTAAGTATGCAAGAGGAAGAGACCAAGACACGTAGGTTCACCATGGGACTGCGTGGAAGCATCAGAGAGCATATATTGGGTCTGGACAAGAAAATTTACAATGAGGCTGTACAGGTTGCGAGAGTGATAGAATCTAGTCAGAGGGACAGCTTCTTTGCACAGAACAAGGGATTGAAGAGACCCGCTACTAAGATTTCAGGTGGCGGTAACAGTAGACCATTCCGCCCATACAGGGCTCAGTCCACTACAGTGCCTGCAAGAAACAATAACCACCTGTGCCACAGTTCGCTGGACACAACCCAAATATCAAATGCTATAACTGCCAGCAACTGGGTCATGTTGCAAGGAACTGCACTCTAAATAAGAAGCAACCTCCACAGAAAGGAAAAGTATTTGCTGTCACCACCGAAGAGGCAGCCGCATCACCTGATGTGGTCACTGGAATAGTAAATGTAGCTGGTATACCTGCCAGAGTACTTTTTGACTCTGGGGCCACGCACTCCTTTGTTTCTATTTCCTTTGGGAAGCGAATGAAATTACCGATCAAGCACTTGAACCCAAGCTTGATAGTTCGCTCTCCGCTAGGAGTCGAGGTGGCTTTGACTGAATATTATGGGCCGTGTACAATTTGTATTAAGGGCCGAGATTTAGAAGCAAGTCTGGTACTACTCGAGATGGCAAACTTTGAGGTCATCTTGGGAATGGACTGGCTAGGCCATCATTCAGTTAGCCTATTATGTGGTGAAAGGAAGCTTGTGCTTACAGATAAAAAAAGGAAAGGAGTATAGCTTCACTGGGACCAAGTTACCTAGGAAGCGGAAGCTGATCCTCTCCGCCCTAAAAGCTAAGAGATGCTTATAGAAGGGTGGAGTGGGGTATTTAGTGTCTGTAGTCGACATTACTACTGAGGTGCCAAAGATGGAAGATCTAGATGTGGTGCGAGAGTTTCCAGATATATTTCCAGAGGATCTCCCAGGTCTACCATCAGACAGGGCTACAGAATTTGTGATAGACCTTATGCCAGGTTCGGCCCCGGTGTCTAAAGCACCGTACAGGATGGCCCCTACCGAGTTAAAGGAGTTGAAGACCCAATTACAAGAATTATTATATAAGGGTTTCATACGACCAAGCATATTACCATGGGGAGCACCTGTATTGTTCGTCAAGAAGAAGGACGGTAGTGTACGGCTATGTATCGACTACTGTGAGCTGAACAAATTAACGATCAAGAATTAGTATCCTTTGCCTAGAATCGATGATCTGTTCGATCAGTTACAGGGTGCAAAGGTTTTCTCGAAGATTGATCTCAGATCAGGGTATCACCAACTGAAGATCAAGGCCAGAGATATTCCAAAGACTGCTTTCAGGACAAGGTATGGGCATTATGAGTTTCTAGTTATGTCGTTCGGGTTGACCAATGCCCCAGCATCATTCATGGAACTGATGAACCGAGTGTTTCATGACATGTTGGATACTTCGGTCATCGTATTCATCGATGACATATTGGTCTACTCAAAGGACAGGGAGGCTCATACAACACATTTGACAGCAGCCCTACAACGGCTGAGAAGGGAGAAGCTTTATGCCAAGTTCAAGAAGTGTAAATTTTGGCTGAAGAAAGTGCCTTTCTTGGGCCACGTAGTATCCAAAAACGGTATCAAGGTAGATCCAAGTAAGATAGCTGCTATAGTAGGATGGGAAGCACCAAAATCTGTTGCGGAGATTCTTAGTTTCCTTGGGTTGGCTGGTTATTATAGAAGATTCGTGAAGACTACTCAAGGATCGTCGTTCCACTTACCAGACTAACCAAGAAGGGAGAGAAATTCATATGGACAGATGGATGCGAGAAGTGCTTTCAGACGTTGAATTCAAGACTAGTCTCTGCACCTATCTTGACCAATATCCCAGAACCAAGCGTAACGTTTACCTTATATACGGATGCTTCAGGGTTGGGAATTGGGTGTGTATTGATGCAAGGAGAACAGGTGATTGCTTACGCATCAAGACAATTAAAAGAGCATGAGAAGAACTATCATACACATGATTTGGAGCTAGCAACGGTTATACACGCAATCAAGACTTGGAGACACTACTTGTACGGTGAAAAGTTTCAGATTAAGTCAGACCACAAGAGCTTAACCTATCTGTTCACTCAGAAAGACCTGAATATGAGACAGAGGAGATGGCTGGAGTTATTAAAAGATTATGATTGTAACATCCAGTACCATCCGGGTAAGGTAAATGTCGTGGCTGATGCCTTAAGCAGAAAGTGGGCATTGAAACCTGAGGCAGGACCAAGTACAAATGTCGCATTATGTGTTGCAGCCTCAAGTTTAATTGAAGGTGATGAAGAGCTTATAATAGAGACTGCTGAAGATCCAGTCGAGCAAGGCTTAATTCATAAGTTCACCATGATATTCGCAGCCTTGAAGATCTCACCGGATCTAGTTGATGAAGTCAAGGTAGCAATCCTACAGGATCCACATCTCAAGACAGTACAAGAAGACCTAGAGAAGGGTACGAGTAATCCTGATTTTACCTTGGATTCAGACAAGGTACTCAGGTATCATGGACGGTTATGTGTACCTGAGAGTGAAGAATGAAATATCAGAGATCGAGTTATGACTGAAGCTCATTACACCCCATATTCGGTACATCCAGGAAGTACCAAAATGTACCATGATTTAAGAAAACTGTATTGGTGGAGGGGTATGAAAGCAGATATAGCTCATTTCGTGTTCCAATGTCTGAATTGTCAACAAGTTAAAGCAGAAAGGCAAAGACCCGCAGGTTTGCTGCAACCACTACCGGAGCCTGCTTGGAAGTGGGATTGTATCACAATGGACTTCGTCACTGGCCTACCTTTGACACCAAAGTCAGTGGATGCAGTTTGGGTAATTGTCGATCGACTCACCAAGACAGCTCGATTCATTGCGGTCAGACCTCAGTATACCATGGACAAGCTGGCCAAGTTATATGTTGATAATATAGTCAGACTTCATGGCGTCCCATAAAGTATAGTATCAGACAGAGACCCTCGTTTTACATCAAAGTTCTGGGGAGGATTACAGAAAGCTATGGGAACCAAGTTGAAGTTTAGTACAGCTTTCCACCCTCAAACAGACGGGCAGTCAGAAAGGACTATTCAAATTTTAGAAGACATGCTCCGAGCTTGTGCATTAGACTTCAAGGGAGCTTGGGACGAGAAGCTATCGCTTATCGAGTTTGCTTATAACAACAGCTATCAGGCTACAATTCAGATGGCTCCATATGAAGCACTCTATGGGAAAAAGTGTCGAACACCTCTGTTATGGAACGAGGTAGGAGACAGAAGAATTGTAGGACCGGAGTTTGTTGAAGAAACTTGTCGAGTGATTGATCAAATCAAGGAGAAAGTAAAGACAGCTCAAGTTCGACAGAAGCACTATGTGGATAATCGACGTCGAGATCTAGAGTTTGCAGTGGGTGACAAAGTATTCTTGAAGATATCACCAGTGCGTGGTCTGAAAAGGTTTGGTAAGAAGGGAAAGCTATGCCCCAGGTATGTGGGACCATACGAGATATTGACCAGACGTGGTAATGTAGCATATCAATTGGCTCTACCACCATCTATGTCAAGCGTACATGATGTGTTCCATGTATCATTATTGAAGAAGTATGTCAAGGATCCATCGCACATCTTGACAGCAGACCCCCCAGACTTGACTGAAGACTTAACATTTGAAGTGGTGCTTGTGATGCTCTCAAGCCGAAAGGTATAGCAACTTCAAACCAAGGATATCCACTATGTGAAAGTGCATTGGAAAAGCTAAGATGTCGAAGAGATTACTTGGAAAGAGGAGAGCGCGATGAGGAAGGAGTATCCTAACCTCTTCGACGATTAAGGTACGTTCAAATTTTGAGGCCGAAATTTCTTTTAAGGGTGGGGGAGTTGTGAAACCTACATGCAAATTTTGGGGACGAAATTTCTTTTAAGGGTGGGGGAGTTGTAAGACCCGCACTCCGTGAACCCGGTCTAAACCTTGATTTCATGTCGTAGCAGGTCTTTCGATCATCACCGGGCCAGAAGGGACGAGCGGATAACAAACAGGTATGAAATCGGACCAAACAGACCAAAATAAGTATGATTTTACTCATACCGGTCGATGGTACCGGTCTTGGTACTGGTCGACCGGTATGGTCTGCGCAGCAGACTACCAAGATCCGGAATTGGATATCTACGGGTCCCACTTTCCCAATTCCGAATCCTGGACCTTCCTAATCCTAATAGGGTTACTAAACCCTAATCCTAGCCTATATAAACACCTCTAAGCCTCCTAGAATCCTTTCCATTATCTCTCACAAACCTTAAAGAGAAGAAGGAGGTTGGAAAGGAGAATAAGCTAGGAAGAAAAAGGAAGTGCCGCCATTGCCGTTCGACGACGCTCACCTTACGCCAGTCGACGGTAAGTGTTTTAATCATTCTTTTTACTCTATGACTCTATGATAGTTGTATGGGTGGATCAATACCATGCAAAACAGATTTTGATCTAAAACCCTAATTGGCCATTAAATCCTAAATTTATGTCAAACCCTAGATTCGAGTTCTAGGATGATATTCATCGAAACTAGACTTGAATGAGTTGGAGATAACTCTAACTCAAAGCTTAGACTTAGAATGGATAGAAGAAACCCTGGAAACCATGGAGAATGATCGACGGCAATCGAAAAACCCAAAGTATGGTCTTCCGGAGACATATCGATCGACTATACCGGTTGCACCCTGTGCGACCGGTATGTTGCGACCGGTACCTTTCGGGGGGCTGGTCTGTGGGGACCGGCTGACCATACCGGTCGCCAGATTTCCCCACAGAGCTGCGATCAGTACATGCCACCGGTCAGCTCTGTGAGTGTATTTTTGTAACCTCGTTGGTTTTTCGACCAATGTAAACCCTAAGAAACAATTATAATTGAACCCTAATATTATGTAGGACTTTGTGATAGCACGTTTGGATCTTGCGACGTGGAGCAAGCTATCAAAGAGCGTCAGGTAAGGGAATCTGACCTAAACCCTAATAATTAATAGACAGTAAATCGTTGTTAATAACCCTGAATATATATGATGTGATATTTGTGCATATTCACATGCCATCCTTTACTTTCAGTTATTATTATTGTTCATGCATAATAGGATGTGATTATTAGGCATGTGATTGTTTTCATTGGTGTGTGGAGTGGGGCATGGGGCCTGGGATCATTCCTCACACTAGCACTTTTGTAGTATTCTATTTTAACATGCTTGATACGGGTGGGGTATCAGGGGAAGGTCGTGGTACGGTGGTCTCCGATGTTGACGTTGGCCTGTCCACGATGCTTTAGCTCTATCTCTATATCGTAGGAAGTTATGTTGGGATAGGGTCTACCTACGTATTGTTCTATCCTAGTGTGCTTGTTGCGGGTAGGGTATCAGGGGGAGGGGAGGTATTGTCGTCTCCAGCCCGGCCTACACGCTCTAGCTCTATCTCTATGCCGTAGACGGCTGTGCTGGGATAGAGCCTACATTGATGACATATAGGATTGGTTAGTTGCGAGCCCAGTTTGCAAGCCCTGGCCAGTAAAGGCTTAGGTACTGGTATGGGTGGAGTATCAGGGGAGGTGTGGGTATACCTTAGCTCTATCTCTATTCCATGATGGGTGCATGTGGGTCCGTAGTAGTGTGATCTACTGTGCGGTGCCACACACTCGTGTATAGAGGTGCGGGGGCCACCAAACCTTTCTATAGCACATTGCAAAATAATACCAGACCACAGCATGAAATGATTGTTACTCATGCATAATATTGTGAAATTGTCTAATTGTCTTACTGAGCTAAGTTGTGAGCTCACCCTTTGTATATACATTGTTTTTAGATGTTGATGCAGGTTACACGGTGGACGACTATATGAACGCTCCGGCATATGGTGGTGTTGCTGCTTTGGATGTACAGGTAGGAGAGGACGAGCATGACGCTTCATGCGAGTGTCCTTTCTGTGTGTACCTTTGATTGACTATTATTTATTTTCAGTTATTTTCAATTGATATTAAAAGATGTAAGGATATTTAGTTATGCTTGGGATTTGAATAATTGGATACTTTATTTAAATTTATCAATAGATACTCAGTTCATTTTATTTAAAGACTTCTGTTGTATCTATTTATATTCTGATTGTGGTTATGTGCAATGGTTTGTATGAGTGGACACGGTCTATTCAAGATCCTGTTGTGAACCGTTGGTTCAGTGACGGTTCACTCACACCATTCTGGTTGGTTCAGAATTGGGGTGTGACAGGACAACCCTAAAATGCTTCTCAAGAGTATCCGATAGTTTGTCTAGTCCCCTACTGGGTGCTTCCAGACAAACAGATGGGACAACCCTCAGGTCACCCTTCAAGCTGTCTTCCAGTCTGACTTCCTTTAGAGTTGATTCCTCAGTTTCTTTGTAGGGTTCATCTTACACCATTCTAAGGTCAATAACGCATTATTATTAGGATTTCATTATAACCTTAGATCTACATAACCTTAATGGTCCTCATTATGTGTTTCATACAGTAGTGAAATTAGATCACCGCCTCTGACGGCTGTGAATCCAATCTGACACACACTCTAACATAGTTACAATAGAGAGAGGACTTACCGTTAGTTCCTCGACCATGACTGCTGGAAATCGACAGTGAGTTCTCATTTTCCTTCTTCCTTCTCCAGAGTCTTCTTCTTTTCCCAGCCTTCTTATCCACTCTCTCTCTCTCAATTCTAAGGCTTGTGAATGATCAAAAGAGTAAGAGAAGGTAGAGGTTCGTCACTTATATAAGAGGGTACTTTGTAATAGAGTCATCTCCCAATTAGGAGAGTAGTCCTACTCAAACTAAGAAACTTTCCTAAGTTCGGAGTCCATTCTATTATTGATCGGTCGCTTGTCCGGTTGACTAATACGTAGATCGAACAAATCAGTTTGTCCAATTGGACAAGCTTCAAGTTGACAGTTTTTCATACCTAGCTTTGTGGTCTGTCACCTGGTTGGTTCGTCCGACCTGGTGACGATGGGAAGACCTATCATGAAACATTAACCAGGTTAGGCCAGGTTAGTGGAGTGTGGCTCTTACAATACACCTATTGTCTCTACACATGTACACCTATAACCCCAAATGACAGTTTAGTTTTGTAAAAGAAAAGAAAGCATAAAATCTAAGAGTCTGGCATGAATCCCCAGCGAAATCGCCATTGTGAAGACGATGGTGGGAAATTTAGGAAATTCCCTATTATGGAAATGGTATCCTCTGTTTATTTTTAAGTTATTGTAATTCCTATCACTCTCTACTCTCAAACAATCAAATGAGATCGAAAGATCTAAGTCTTAAGATCCCGTCCACTCACGTTGGTGGAAGGTAAAAATCTGGATTCATCACCTAGATAAGGTCTAGGACCTATGAAATTATTTCTCATTGAGAGAAATTCTAATGACCCATTTGACTCAATGGATTGGTCTACTTCTCACCAAAGGCAGGTAAGCGCCCAATTTACAAGTTGAGAAGGTGTTAGGCACCCAACTCGCCCTATCATTGATCGGTCTCCCTAATTCCTATTCTTTCCTTTCATTATTCACATTTAGGGTTAATTGATCTATTCTACATACGTACATGGGAATCCTAAGGGACCTCTAATTCTCGTCTCATCACATCCCATACTTTATTAAGACATTTGTACAATTGACAATATAACACAACAAACAATAACAAATAAACCCAAAGAAAACAAGTAAAGATACAACAACTATATGATCGAGTTTGGGAAACATCCCAAACTACCTACTATCCCAAGGCAATAGGAATCAGGCTAAACGTAGTTCCGATGAGTTTGTGAGTACCAGTGTGTGCAACAAATGTACGGATGTTCCCATAATCATGAGACACATCGAAAGGGGGCGGATGTTCCCGTAATCATGGAACCCATCCGCATATGTGAGGTACTTCATAACTCTTAGAAAA
The DNA here is from genome assembly GCA_028583415.1 of Protea cynaroides. Lineage (NCBI taxonomy): Eukaryota > Viridiplantae > Streptophyta > Magnoliopsida > Proteales > Proteaceae > Protea > Protea cynaroides. Next base: position 71,749,155 of record CM053274.1, read on the forward strand.
GTCCCCTCAATGAGGTAATCCCTAAATAAAGGGACTTACCTCCAATTTGATCGGGTGCTGATGAACACATTTTATGTGTGAATTTAGGGCATAAAATATACATCTCTTATTCTATTTATGATGCTTCTCGGGTATTTAATGTTGATTTTATGTTTGTTGAGTGTAAGTGAAAGAATGGAAAAATTTAAGCTTGAAAAGATCATTTTAGGAATTTTTGGTGATCCTGTGCAATTAACTCACCCAGTCAACTCAGCAGCCAGGCATAAGACGAATTTTGTGTATAAGATCAGCCTTGGACCAAGTCAAAGAGTAGTTCAATCTCATGTGAAAGATTCTATTCTCTTGAGAAAATATTTCTTAGTTATTTGGAATCAAATTTACAAGATTGGCATGGCATGGAAGAATGGAAAGCTCCAATTGATTATGGAAGTTTTCAAGAAGAGATAATGATGCTAAAGATATGATGAGTTGGTGCAAGATTTTTTTCTACTCAAGAATCGTCCATATACAATGAACCTACAAGATTGGAATTCGGTTACCAAAATTATCTCCACAAAATCTCTTGTAATTCAATTGTAAAGATTGATTGTGATCTTTACTCACTTGTATATATATGTGATGCTCAGCAATAGAAAATCATCCAAGAATTCTATTATGAGTTTTTTTTAGTTTTGAGAATTTATGAGAGAGTTTGAGATTCTTAGTTTTTTCTTTTCAAGTTGTGTTTTTCTTGTTTAAGTTTATTTTTATTTATTTATTTTATAAGTTTTAATTTCAGATTTAAAACTCTGTGATAGGGTAGATAAATATAGGTTGTACCACATTACTAATTTAATTTAGGGGAGAAGGCTCCCTTTGTAATCTTTTGTACATCGCCTTGGAGTGACAACAAGACGACGAGCAACGACAAAGAAATCTTATATCGAGATAAGTTTTTCTTATATTCTTTTACTTTTAATTTCGTTCCTTTCTTGCAATAGATCTGTGTTACTTTATGGTTTTTGGTTTCGTAAATTTTTGTACCATTATGATTGGTTATTATTGTTTTTATTGCTTGATTAATTTTTATTTGAAGTGATTACGGTGTTAATTCAATCAAATCCCTTTGGTACGCTTTGCCTTATTTGAGTTAGGATAATAGCGATTCCTCCCTGAGATCGACCCGTTACTACACGATACCATGCACTTGCGGTTACATACATATTTAATTCATATCAGGTGCGAAGCCAAAGTTGCTTCCCACTGCCTACATATCTCATCAAATGAGAATCAGGTCAACATAGTTCCCACAGATTGACGAGCTATGAATCACATGTGGCAACCCTCAAGAGGCCACTGCCTCAGCTCCCCACACTCGATAAGGGTTTACTAATCTAACTCAATTCCCAACACATGAGACAAAATGATCCTCCCACAAGGCTGAAAACCTAACATTCATCTACCCAACGTTCATTTCATTAATACATTTGTACAATGATTTTCCAAACACTCCTGGATCCAGTCCTATGGTTGGGGGTGGGCCTCAAACTAAATGGGCCCATATGGGTTGGCACAAGATCTTGGATCCCACCCAAGGGTTGGACTCGTTAGAGTCCTCTAAACAATACATCGTGGGATACCATAGTCATGCATGTGAGGCTTGTGATGCACCAGTGCACAGTGTCCTAACACACATCTATTACAAAATTATTGCAAGCACCATATGGGATACATTACTTAGGGGAAGAAATCAGGTAATTTACATCAAGTGTTTGCATAGTTTGAATTAACCACACCAAACTTACCCACATGTTAACTTGAATGTTGAAAGCCTAGTTCAAGCCACATAACTAAATCAAACGCCAAAAAAATGGACTAAACTAACACACGCTTTAAACCAAGACCAAAAGGACCGCACTGACCATCTATTAACCGAACACATAACCACCCTACCACATACTAATCAAACCTACATGGACCAAATGAACCACACATTAACCAGAACAATGTAGATAATCAAACCAAATTAACTAGACAAACATAGACTCATTAAACCACATGTTAATCAGATCAACATGAACTGATTAAACCACATACTAACCAAACTAATGTAGACATCCAAACCAAACTAACTGGACAAACATAGACCCATTAACCACATATTAATCAAACCAACCTGAACAGATTAAACCACAAACTAATCAGACCAAGATGGAATAATTAAACCACATTCTGATTGAGACCCACTGTTCTCATTTTGAATATACATTAAACTAGGATTAATCATCATCTAACCCACACCAATCCTCAAGCCGAAATCAACCACATTCGAACTATATCCAGTCTTAAACCAACCGACAATGAGACTAATCATATGAAACCTAATTCGAGAATAGATGATATGTGGAGAAGGATTCTTGCTTCACCCTAGGTCATATTTACTGATGTAAATCCAGAAGCAAGAATCGAAATTATAAGCATACTAATTAGCTATCCATCTAATCTAAATGGGAAACAACCATTTGCAGGATTTACAAGGTGAACATACATGGCAGTCGGGTGGGGGAAACAATTTCAATGAAATCCACAGGAGACAGACTACGAAAATAGGAATAACATACAAGGGAATTGGCTAACTTACCTTCAATGGAAGTATCGGTGAAAGGGACTATCAGGAGCTAAAAAGAGCACAGTCATCGACGATTTTCTCTTTGGATTGCGATGGCAGTGGTGGTAGTGACTCCTCTTCGGATTGCAGTGGCAGCGGCAGTGGCAGTTTCTTGATTCATCTCTCCCTGCTCGTGATAACGACGATGGTCCTCTCTGATCGTATCCTTTCCTTCTTCTCCTTCTTTCTCACCTTCTCTGCTAGTCTCTTTTTCTTCTCTTCTTCCACGGACACAAATCAGGCTACCCTTCTCTTCTTACTCTCTCACTGTCTCTCTTTCTTCCACTCTCACTTTCCCTAGCCAATTTCTTCTCTCTCTGCCAACAACAATCAAATGACTCTCCTCTTTCTTTCGATCAGCTCAAAGAAAAACCCTTTCTCTCACTCGCCCCTATGACCGAATGAGCCCCCCACTCTGTTCTTCTTGATCTCAAATGCACGACCCTTTCATCCTCTCAAGTCTCAACCAGATCTCGGCCCTCTTTCCCCGCTTCCTCTTCTCTCTCAGTTTTCCTCTCGATGCTCCTTCGCAGTCGAACAGAGATCACCACAGGAACTCTTCCTCTCTCGGGTTTTCTCTCTTTTGTCGAAATCTCTTACTCTCTCTACGTCTCTTTTCACTCACCCCTTTTTGATGAAAGTGAAGAAAACCCCCCCTTATTTAGGGTTTAGTTGGGGGTTTTATAAACCCTTGGCTAATTACCTTTATACTGCTTGCCCTCAATATTATCAATACCTATATATAATCATATATATAAAGTGATGATGATTTTTATTTATTATATATTTTTTTAGAAACCTCCCCTAATCTTTTATTTTTCTCAAGAACCTCCCCTCATTTTTTTTATATTATTTTTTCATAAACCTCCCCTCTCTTAAGGAGATGATGCCTATAAGAGGGCCCACACAACGGCAAAAATGGGGTGCTGACACCCAGAATAACCTCGCACATGAATTAGTGGCTCACCACCTCCCAGGATAGGCTCTGTCCTGGCATCTGAGACCCCTGACCGAATTCACCCCATCGCTAATACATCAGTGTATCTGGGGAGATAGGAGCCTAAACCAATACATAACCCCTTATTGGCAAGGGTTCAAGACCATGGTGTGAATGTAATAAACCACCTAGATCTAACATGTGCAAATAAAGTAAAGGGGGCGGCACCCCCGCAGAGATCCCAAGTCCTAGTAGCGTTGGGCCGTCCTATCCCTGCTAAAGCGCTAGCTATGCAAAGCAAGGTTTACATGGCTATGCGCCACCAATACTGTCGGTGCCTGCACGTTATATAGACTAAACAAACGCATTCTCCATACATCATACATAGTTATTGTTTATATGCTTATGTAAGAACAAATATCACAATAAAGTATGGCATGTTCTATTCTAAACACAAGCAGATGGAAGCCCCCAGCGAGAGGTGCTGCCGACTGACATCCTCATGCTATGCCAAAGCTCATAAGATCCCTCTGCGAGCAAGCCAGCGGATAGAGTCCGCCGGCTCTGGTAAGCCTCCGGCTATTAGCTGAGGCACTAAGCTAGCCCCATGAACTAGTTAGCCCCATGAACTAGCCGGTGGACAGTGACCCGGTGGCTAGGTGTCGGTGGCTTGTCTGTCGACTTAGGGCAACTAAAAATGGTAAGTGATGGTCTGTCGGTAGATGATAGCCTGGCAGACCAATCTGTCGGCTACATCTGCCTATCAGACCCTAAGTTAATTAACTGGAGCCAGGGCAAAGGCTTTGCCCCATCCGCCGGCTCGGGTTAGCTAGTTGAGTCCAAGAACTAGACTTACCCTTGAAAATGAAGTGGGAGTTGGGGATTTGTTCACCCAACTCACTCTCTTCCACAATAAGATGATGGGGAACATTTTCCCCACCCTTGTTGGTGTTTTTAATTTTAACAACACCTCCATTGGAGGTGTGTGGATCCTAGCCCAAAATTCTATGGTTTTCCTTGGTAGCCATTAATGGTGGTCAACCATCACCATTAATGGTGGTCTTGCATATACATTAATGAGAGAAGTTTGGTAGACTTACTTGAGTGAGTAAAAAAGAATTCCAAAAGCTTGAGCTTCAAGTTCCCTCTAAGCTCCCAAGCCTTCTCCCAATGATTTAGCATCTCCTCTCCTAATAGCCAAAAGAAATAAATGAGGCTTAAACCTCTATTTATAACAAATGAGGAGAGAGAGATAGAGTGACTTCTGTAGCTGAACCGACGGTAAGAAGCCGGTTGACTCATCCGCCGACAAGACTAAAATATAGCCCATGCTTTAGTATATCAGGGCCAACGCATTGGAAGGAGTGTTGGGCCCACCTAAGATCTACCACAGTAGTAAAAGTTCGAATAGAATTCCTCACCTAAGATCCAGACATATCCATCGGGTACAACAGCTGCCGGCATGGAAAGACATGGCACAGTAGAAATCCGGGTTAGTAGGGGATTTCGGGTCCAGGTCTTACAACTTTGTTATTAAATCAAATTAATCAATTTAGGCGAGGTGATGTCATCACGTAACAGACCTCTTCTAACGGACATGGTCTATTTGTTACAATCTTTGGAACTAAGGGGAGGTTTGAGTAATTTCCTCCAAATTTTGGGAATTTCCTAAAATTATGGCTAAGTTCATGGGAGGTGCGTGTAATTTTCCCTCTTTTTTTTTTATTACTGTTATGGATTTCCTTGTAAATAGGGGCTTCATTACTCGTCTTCTTAGCAACTCAATTAAGCATGCATTAATTGAGCATTATAGTGTAATTAGACTTACAGGTTGAGGAATCAACTTTGCATTGCATATCTAACGAACAGAAATCGTCCCCCGCCTGTGGTTTGGGCGGGAGATTGGGCGGCCCGGATGGATGGCCGCCAATTGGCACTCAGAGGGGTCCGAGCCCTCCATCCGAGCCGACCCCCCAATCAACAAGCTGAACCGACTGGGGGGTCGCCTCGGATCCCTCCGAGTGCCAGATGGCGGTCATCCATCCGGGACGCCCAGTCTCCCGCCCAAACCCAGGCGGGGGATGATTTGGATCCATATCTAACTAGATAGAGACATTTATTTCTATATTTAAACTTAAAACTCTTGTAAAGAGAGGTGTTGTGGGGGAAATGTTATCTACAACTTGTAATGTGAGCTAGGAAACAACTTACATGTAATGAAATTGAAATTGTAGGGGTCAATTAGGCTCTCTTTGGTTTGTATTATGTAATAAATTATAAAATTTGTGATTGTTTGGCATGATTTATAATATCTATTTATAATTAAAATAAATAGATATAATGCATAATCTACAAATAGGTTATTAGTTGTTTATCATTATAATCTATTTCTCATTATATAATGTATTATGTTTAGTGGTACCAAACGATCATTATTTATTACTCAGAATCTATTATCATAATTGATTTGTCACAAATAGCTCATAATACATTATATAATACAAACCAAAGAGAGCCTTAGTTGAGTTCAAGAAACAATAGATGGTTCTCTACCTTAGAAAGAGATTGTAAGAGTTGTTTAAGCCCGAGGAAACAATAGGTGGTTGGTTATCTACATTCGAATAGGACTACCTACTAGTTTGATTAGTATCACTATCAGGGAAGCCAATCGAAGAAGGTCTTAACCAACATAGAAGGTCTTAACTTACAACCACCCCCCCCCCCCCACCCCCCAACCCAAAAAAAAAAAAAAAAAAAAAAAAAAAACATAAGAGGTCTTTCAATCACTAGTCTCGAGCTCCAATGGAGCAATTATAATTATTGGAAGGTGTGGATATAGATCTATTTTTCTAATCACTCTACTTAGATCTTTGGGAGATTGTGGAAAATGGAAACTTTGAAACAATCACAATCATCAATGACAATGTGGTACTGAAGTCCATGAACTCAAAAGCCATGAATGTTTTAGATATATATATATATATATTTTTTTTTTTTTCTTCTTTTATATCTGTTTCTTGATAAACAAACACAACCTTGGGGGAAAATTTGCAAAAAATAGAGAAAAGAAAGAAAATATGACAAACAGTTTTTAAATTTTTTTCCTCCCATTAATTTTTCCGTTCGCTGTTCGTTACGATATCATAATCCGTCCTAGACCATATATTTGTTTGAAAACCATCCCGTCACATTTCCGCCTCTATTTTCATTTCTCTCTTTCCAAAAAAAAGTGATAGCTATATTCTCTCTCTCCCCAGTTACCCACCCCAACTGACTTGAGGAGCAGAGAGCAATGGTGGAATCTTCACCTCCAAACCCTAATTTCCTGCAACAACTCCCACCACCACCAGAAGCGGCAGGTCTACCATCCCCACCCCAATCATTACCGGCACCGGGGCCACCTCAAAGCTCAAGCTCTCGATTCTCTTTCCCGCTTCCGGCCTTCAGATTGACTTCAGAGTTTGACAGTGACAGTTCAATCTTCTTTCAAAAGGTCTCATGCAAACTCTTCGATAATCTCGCCAAGCTCAAGCTTTCCTTCCACAACAATCACAAGGGTGAGGTTTCTGATCCTCAGCTGCATTTTGTTACCAAGTATCTTTCCCTCCATTACGATCTCGAAGAGCACAATACATTGGTCAAGGGTTCTTTCGACGTTGGAGGCAGATTGCAGTTTAAAGCTGTTCAAGATGTCAAGGTTTCGCTTCTGCCTCAAAAACCTGTCTTTGCTTTCTCATAAGTTGTTAAATTAATTGGTTTGTTTACTTGAAAGACTGCTCCTTATGTTTGATGTTATCTCCTGTTTCTTGAATTCTATCTCTTATTTTTTTATTTATGAATTCCTTTTATCCCTATCATTTAAATGACAGCAAATCTGTGCTTCATGGGAAGTGTTGCCACATATTGTAAAACAAAATATAGAAATTAGGCATTGTTTTTTTTGATAATTAGAGCTGTATAATGGAAAACATGGCAACCCCACACATCCTTGTCTGAATTGTTTAGTATTGTATGATGGTCATAGTTGAGGATATGTATTATAATGTGGTGACTAGTGTGAAAACTGTGGGGGGTCAAGGTCGGGAATTCCCAATTACAATAGGGTTACATCAAGGATCAACTTTAAGTCATTATCTGTTTGCCTTCATTATGGATGATTTGATCAGAGGCATTCAAGATGAAGTTCCTTGGTGCATGTTTTTCACTGATGATATTATTTTGATGGATGAGACAAAAGCAGGGATTAATCCCAAGTTGAGGTTATGGAGATCAACATTGGAATCGAAGGGTTTTAAGATAAGTAGAACAAAGACAAAATATATGGTGTGTAACTTTAGTCACACAAGGACGGATAATGAGGTGGTGAACATTCATGAGAGGGAGATACAATAAAGTGATCATGTTAGATATCTAGGTTCAATCATAAATGTAGAAAGTGATATAGGGGATGATGTTTCACAGAGGATTAAAAATAGAATGGATGAAGTGGAGAGATGCGTTTGTAGTGTTGTGTGATTGACGTATTCCTTTAAAACTTGAAGGAAAATTTTATAGGACAGTCATTCGACCGGCTATGATGTATTGTGCGGAATGTGGGGCAGTTTAGAAACATCACATACATAAACTTAGTGTAGCTGAGATAAGGATTGTAATACTGTAAAAGAGAAAACCAAAGAAAGAGACCAATAGAAAGGAGAGAAATCATGAAAAAAGGGAGAGATTGATTGTAATTATCTCCCCCTATCCCTCTACTATTTATAATCAATTAGGCAGTCCATGTATAACTAATGACAGTCCATATACAGTTGTCCATATACAGTTATCTATGTACGGTCCCATATACAGCTGTCCATATACATGTACTACTAAAACACACCTAAGACCTAGTCATCATAAAACAAAGAAAGGAAAGATTAAAAATTATAAACATAACCATACGAGTGATACCTAGACAACTCTAGGTGACAACCATAAATAAATCTTAACACTCTCCCTCAAACTGGAGCATATATGTCATTGAGACCCAGCTTGGAACACTGGAGAAGAAAAGTTTCCTTGAACAGAGCTTTTTTAAACATGTCACCAAGCTATGAGTTAGAGCGAGTAAATGGGGTAGAGACTACTTTCACTTTACGCATGACAACATCCCGAATAAAATGGTAGTCAACTTCTATATGTTTGGTCCGTTTCTTGAACACTAGATTACTGGCAATGTGAATAGCTACTTAATTATCACAGTACATAGGAATAGGTTGAGTGATTGGAAACCCCAGTTCACCCAAAATATTCTTCACCCACATAAGTTCTGCCGTAGTTTGAGCCATAGCCCAATATTCGGTCTCAGCACTGGATCGAGCAATAGTAGTTTGTTTTTTGCTGCGTCATGTGATAAGGTTCCTTCCAAAGAATGTACAATAACCAGTAGTTGATTGTTGATCATTATCAGCCCCAGTCCAATTAGCATCAGAATAACTAGAGAGTTCAATATTACTATGAGACCGATAGAGTAACCCTTTACCGGGAGCGCCCTTGAGATATCATGATATGCGACATGCAACTTCCCAATGAACTTGTTTCGGAGCCTGCATAAATTGACTAATGACTCCCACAGTATAGGATATGTCAGGCTTAGTGATAGTAATATAAAGTAACTTGCCAACAAGATGACGATACTAATGGACATCTGCATAATCTTCTCCATCACAGGTAGCAAGTTTGAGATGATGATCCATAGGAATGTCAATTGATTTACCTCAAGCATACCGGTGTTAGTGAGGAGATCAATAATATACTTTCTTTGTGAGAGACTAATAGCTTTGGGGCTTCGAACTACTTCAATGCCAATGAAGTAACAATGCACACCCATATCCTTCATCGGAAAATGGTGATGGAGATAGGCTTTCATTTCATCAATACCCTGAAGTCATCTCCAAAAACAATGATGTCATCAACATAGGCCACAAGGATAACTACCTTGGAATTGTGATGACGAACAAAAATAGAGTCAAGAACACCTTTTTATATGGAGACTTACAGGAGGAGGTCTATATGGAGCAACCTCCAAGGTATGTTGCTCAGGGAGACACTCGAGTGTATAAGCTCCATAAGGCTATCTATGGATTAAAATAGTCGCCTTTGTCTGAAGATCATGAAATACACAACAAGTAGGGAAAAAGGTGACGGAACAGTTTAAGGTTTTAGCCAAAGAGCTAACGGATAGTCAGCATAAGACAAAGAAGGGAAAGATTAAAAATTGTAAACATAACCATACGAGTGACACCTAGACAATAGTCAGCATAAGACAAAGAAAGGAAAGATTAAAAATTGTAAACATAACCATACGAGTGACACCTAGACAACTCTAGGGGTAAACCTAAGACCTAGTCATCATAAGATAAAGAAAGGAAAGATTAAAGATTGTAAACATAACCATATGAGTGATACCTAGACAACTCTAGGTGACAACCAGAAATAAATCTTAACAAGGATGTTGAGATGGATGTGTGGCAAAACTAGGAACGATAAGGTAAGGAATGATCGTATTAGAGCTGATTTGGGAGTATTGCCAATAAATGATAAACTACGAGAAAGTCGTTTGAAATGGTATGACTATGTTCAAGGGAGGCCGTTCGATGTTCCTGTATGGAGGAGTGATTTGATACAGATTGAATGATCTAAAAGAATTAGGGGTAGGCTTAAGATGACTCTAGGGATGGTGGTAAAAAAATACATGCATAGTTTAGGCCTTGCTTCAAGTATGACATCGAACAGAGCTAATTGGCGAACAAGAATCTATGTAGCCGATCCCATTTAGTTGGGATAAGGCTTTGTTGTTGTTGTTGTTGTATGATGGTATTTTTGAAAACTCACTCACTGTAAATCCATTAGTACTAGTACAGAGTTCTGTTTATAACAAAGTGTTTCTGTCATTGGGATGAATATTGTTGAGGTATAACATAGCGAGAAAAAAAAGAATTCTAATCTTTGGGTAGTCCAGATCTTTAACATATTGTATTAGCAAAGAGTTAGCATTAATAACATTTCTACCTTTTACATGTAGAAAGCTGAACTGCAAATCTACTCCCAATGTTGCAAAATTTGAATGATGGTCCTTTTATCTTATCTTGTCTGTATCTTCCTTTCCTTATTGTCTTTTTAGGATGGTCAATGCTGCTTAAACTTTTTTAATTTTTTTGTGGTTCTCCTATTATAGAATAATTAACATTGAAGTCAGCTGCTAAGATATGTTTCAGAGTGGTCAGCTTGTGAAGCAAATATATTTCTACATGTTATACTCAACAAAAAATGTTTCCATATATCATACTCAACAAAAAATTTTGTATGTCGTGTACTTGCGATGAGAGAATCTTTCATTGACATGTGTAAATTTGTTCCTATTCAACATTTCAACCATTGCTGAACCATTGCTGAAATGTGCATGTTTCTTTTGTCATACAACTCATTTCCTCTGTCTTTTTCTGGTGGCATCATCTAAAAATCTAAATCATTTAAAAACATGAAAGTTGTTGTTCACATGTTTGGGCTAGTGCTAATATACACGTGGCAAAGTTTGTTCAATCATTTATTTTTCCCATGTTTGATATAGTTGCATTATAATATACTGAAAAATGGGATCTGAATTATGTTTTCTTGTTTGGGTATTTGAATCTATGACTCGGCTAAGCAACAGTACTAGAGAAAGGTCCGTGCCAATATCTTTGTACTCAACTTTTTAATCTAAGTAATGCAGATGCCAATCTTGAACCAGTGAAATTCAGTGGGAGATCAGCTTGCGGCAGGATCGCAAGTAAAAAGCTTGATTGAAATCTGATGGTCAGGCCAAATGCTTTGAAGAATGGATTGAATTAGGAAAGTTGGAACCAGAATAGAAGGTCAGAACTAGAATTGAAAAGTTTCAGATTTAATAACTTCCAATATTAGTGACTTTCAAATTAGTAACCACTAAATAGAAACTTACCAAATAATAACTTTCAGACTTAGAAAGTGGACTTTAGGAACTGCGACTGAAACTAGGAACATAACAGAGTAAGAAACAGTAACTAAACTGAAATCAGAATTAAAAACAAGAATTTAGTAACTGATGGAAAATGAAAACTGCAGTTCTTCAACAAACAGAATCAGACATCTAGTAGCAATACAGTTCTAGGAAACTGGAGTTTTTAGATTCAAAACAGAACCAACTAGAAGTCTAGAACTAGAATGTGTTAACTGATAGATCAATGGAAGAAGAAAAGAAGAAGATATGTTCAGGAATCCCACCTGAACTGGTGGGCTGGCATCCCACCAGTATCCCAACCTTGGAATCACCGCCAAGGGTTTCTTGGAATAACCACCAAGGGTTTCCTGGAATAACCACCTAGGGTTTCCTGGAATAACCACCAGGGAACCTACTAAATCGCCACAACAGGGTGCTCCGAATCACCACAGAACCAAAGGGCTAAGCAATATTTCATTACTCCAAATGATTCTGTTTAGCCATAGGCCTACTGTCTTTATAAAGACTCAAAGCAAGAAATAAAAATAGAAACAAAGACTAATAAAATATAACCTAAATCTTCTAGAAAACTGAGAATATAAATTAGAAACTAACACTTAATTCGTATAGGATTCAAATCATTCATTCACAGGCTTATAGAATTGGCCGATTACAATAGAAAATCAAAAAATACTTAGCCCATGATCTGTATAATCCATTGGGCACTCAAAACTAAGCCTATTGGTCCATTCTTGGTCCCATCTGACCCAACCAATGACCCTGGTTTGCTGCTGCATCACTGAGATTTCACAATTTGACCTTCTGGTTTTGATGGTCTTTATTGGTCTGATGATGGTGGTAATGGCAGTGGCTTCGACAATCTGGAACTCTGGAATTGATTGTTGATGCTATTTCTCATTTACTTGAGCTACATTTTTTGTGTTCTTACTGGTAAATTTGGGCTTAAAACGCATTTAAAATTTGTAATTTGTTATGTGTTTTCTACTGTTCTTAGGCACAACAAGGGGAGGTGGCAATGATAACAAGCCTCGCTGATCCTTCCTGTAAACTCGAATTGTCTTCTGCTGTTCCATCTGTTGGTTTGGTGAGTCAAACTCATAGAGTTGCATTATTCATCCAGTGGTTGGTCAGCTAGGTCTGCAGTATTTATTTGTTATTAAATAATGATCATTTGATTCCTTTCCTTTTCTTCTTTTCTAAATTACAATTTACAAACAAGGTCATGCTCTTCTGTTTATTATTTTATTATATTCCTGTAATTCATGTCATTGCAGCCAAAAGCAACCTTTAGATTCCCACTTGGTGAAGTTTCATTGGAGGAAAAAGAAGAGGAGGAAGTTAAGAGGGTATTGTCAATAAGTGGGATCCTGAAGGGTCAACTTTTGAATGGGGTTTGCACTGCTCAGTTCAAAGATAATGATTTGAATCTGAGATACTCCTACAAGGTGGTCCTCTTTGACTTGCTTCTTGCATGAATGCATCTTAACTATTCATCTTTCCTTATATTAGTTGTTTATGATAGAGATAACTAAAATTTTCTGATCCCTCCCCCTCCCCAAAGAAAGGGAGAAAAATGGAATTAATGTATGGTTTGAAGTGGGGAGCAGCCGTCTGACCTCTTTGATAAACTGCCAACTATTCAGTATGTTTGTGAAACATGGATTGGTCGAAAGATGACATGTCATGAAGAATGTAAGCATCATTCTGTTGGTTTGGTCTTATCTTTTAGGATTCAGAATATGCATGGCTTTGGTCATCTGTTTGTGCGAATTTTGCCTAGGAGATCAAATTTGGAGCTCGCTACCTCCTCAATCTGTGGATTTGTATGGTGGATGCAGGAAAAATGATGATATACAATTCTTATTATCCCATCCTAATTTAAGAGTTTGTTTTCGTCCTAAACTGGCTTTTAAAAGTTTAATATATGACAGGATGAGGAGATGTCATTTATCCCAAGCATTTCACTGCCATTAAATGTGGCTTCTTTTGCCTTTAAGCGGCGGTTTGGTCCTTCAGACAAGTTGAGGTGTGTGCCATTTTCATTTACTGCTGTAATCTGCTATTTAATCTCTGTGATCACTAGCTTAGTGGCTTAATACCAGCTGGAAATTGATAAACTTACGAGTCAGATTCAAGTTGTTAGCAGTCAAGGTATTCTATTGCTGATTTGTGTGCAATCATGATTTGCTCCATCCTTTAAGTCCGCCATACTATCATGTTCCAACGAACATTTAATGATCGCCATTCTTTTTGTAACCAAGTTAGTTACAACAGTTATTTTAATCCCTTGTCTTTCTCCTTGGTCACTTGACTCATACTTTTTAGATGAGGTCATCTTTCATAATTTGAAATAGAGGCTTTGGACCACTCAGAGAAATTCAATTTTCTCCCCCAAATAATTGAAATAAGAGTTATAATGCAGGAGCATAATCATCACCATTGGACATGGCCTGATCCTCTATTTTGGACTTTTGATTTATATTTTCTATTTTAGTTGTATTGTAATAATATAGGCTAGATACATAGAATTTAATACTAGATTGGGTTGGGCTTTTATTTTTGGTTTTATTCTTTGTAATGAGCTTAATTATAAGGTCCAAAAATGGGGGTCTAAAAGCTGTACGACATAGTTGTCAAGGCGGTGCCTAGGCACCCTGGCATCCTGGCACCTTTGTGATGCAGTGGAAAATCGGGAGCCTTGGTCGCCTAGGTGGGTGCCTTGGTCGTCTAGGTGCCTCGTCAGGCCTCCAACGCCTCGGGTCGCCTTGGTGCTTTGACAACAACAATAGATTAATTAATAGTGGGTCCCACCTTCTAGTTGATAAGGTTAGTTACTGGAGTGATAACTGATAAGGTTAGAGTCCTGTTTTAGTTCTAGTAGTTGATAAGGTGAAGTGTTTGAGTAAACTTAGAACTCCTTTATACTTTATAGCATGTGGCTGAAAGGCAGTCTAGTTTATTGTTGGTTTTTTTTTTATTTTTTTTTTATTTTCATTTCTTAAGCAGTTAGTGAGTCCGCAAGGGACTCTTCCAACAGCCTACACATGGAAGATTAATAGTTTTATCTTTTCTTTATTTTATTTTTAGATAAGGTTTGATTCTCATAAATATATGTAAGGCTATTCTAGTCACCCATGATTTGATTAATGGATAAGAGTTACTTTGAATTTAGAATTGAGGTTCTTGCTCTCTCCCCTCTCTCTTCCCCCACAGTTTCTATTTCTTCTCTCCTTATTCTCTTTCTTATAATGCATTATTCCCAAATTACTGTTCACAGGTACTGTTCACAGCCCCTAAACAACCCTTTTCTTCCCTTATCTTTTCTTATTCTCTCATTTAACCCACCACTGGAAGATCTGTCGATCTGATCTGCATCATGTTAACTATGTAATTTAAGACCCCTTTGCAGTTTGAAACTATCCCTTTTAACTCTTTAAAGTTGTCACAAAGTGCCCTTCATTGACAGTGTAAAATCACTCCATCTGCTCTTCAATGTTTGACCTTATCCCACACAATATTCCATGGATTTCTTCCACTTCAATTCACAGATAAGATGTCACTGCAAATAACTCTTGACACAAATTCTGGCTGTGCTTGCATGCTGCGGCTTGGAGGGTTGAGGATACCTGAAATCAAGCGGTTGTTGAATGAAGAATAATAAGGTCTAATAAGCGGGCTGATGGCAAAAGGGGTTAAAACATATCAAATTAACAAGCCCTCTTTGCTACAGGATCTTAATTCAGTCCAATACAAAAATCTGCAGAGAAAAGTAAGAGAAAAAAATTCTTGTCTGGAAATCCGACCGTCAGAAATTGATGAAATTTGGGTTGAATGACCTTTATAATAGTTATGAACAACCCTCCAAAGTTGAAAAAGATCGGAACAAAGCTGAGGAAGTTGTGGGGCCCACTAGTAGGCTGGACCTGGTAGTGTCTGGCTCTGGACAGCTCCACTGTAATTGTGTGATTTGATTTTAATTCAGCCAAAGAAATTGATGAGGCTTCTAGAAACAGTGTCGCCAACCAAGGGATAGCAGATCTAGATCAAAGAAAACACAGGAATTGCAAGGAAAAGAAGAACAAGAGGTTGAGTCTCACAACCAGGTGAGGCTCAACCAGAAATTAATTGATTCTCAATTTTTCTGGAAAAGCTCTACTGCAGCCAGCTTGCATTCTCTTTATTTATAGCTTTGAAACATTACAAATAAAATAGGAAAGAACTAAACTTGAAAAAGCTAAACCTCCTTTATAACTTAGGAAGTTTATAAAACATAGAAATAGAAAAGTTTCTAAAAACTGGAATTAGGAAACTAGATTTTAGGCAAGTTTTAATCTCCAAGCAACTAAAACTTCTAAACTAACTAGCCTAATTTTTAGGAAACTAAACAATGGAAATAAGTAAAATAAAAATTAGGAAACTAATCAAAATATTTTAAATACTGCTGTTGGTACTGTTCACGTGAACAGTACCGCGTGAAGAGTGTGGGTTGGGCCCATGTTGACAGATCCTTGGGCTGGTCTACTATTGGCTAGTCCTTGGACTGCATCAACTCCCCCCCAACTTAAAAAGAACTCGTCCATGAGTTTTGTAATGGTGAAGAATGACTAGAGAGGGGTCGGTAGGCAGCACCTGTTGATCTTGAAACTTAAACTGTGCTTGCGACGTTGGAAGAAAATCCATCACTTTGGGTCCACTTTCTTTAAGATATTTAGAAGGTATTACGAAATCAACATGCTCAACATTTTGAGGAAAGTCAAGTGGAATCGTGGTATCCATGGGGACGATCTAATTCAATTCTTCGTCTTCCGCAATTTTCTCCATAACACCGTGGTCTTCATCAGAACTGTGGTCACCATTGTCAATCCATGGAGCTTTAGTAAAGGCATCAAAATTATCCACATCCACTTTTGGGGTAATCAAGACGATACTGGTGATTATATGGATTCCATATGAATCCTCACCATCTTCTATGACATCCGTATTAGGAACAGAAGTGTCATCACTTTGTGGCTCACATACCTGTGTATCTGGGTTGGACTCGATTGTAGCAACTAAGGAGTTTACCTTTAATTTTTGTGGACAATCTCTAGCAAAGTGACCATATGCATTGCAGTGATAGCATTGCACATCCGTAGCTGCTATCATGAGAGTTTTACCTTTATCTGTCGTTGGAGTAGCATGAGATGTAGTCCCTATGGCTTTACTGTTTGGTGTAGGGTGCTTCAATTCATAAGAACTGGAGGTGGGCTTCGGTGTTGACTTCAAAAGATCCTCGGCTTGGAAAGCTTTATCAACACAGTCGTTAAAACTAACAATATCAACCACTCCCATTTTTTCTCTAATTTCAGGTCGCAGCCCCAAACGGAGCCGAGATATCATTTGAATCTTGATCATCATTGTCTCGTGAACCTAACCGTGCACATATAATTGATCAAATTGGTATACATAGTCTTCCATACTCATATTACCTTGACAAAGATTGTTCAGCTGGTCATGCAACCTTCTTTGGAAAGACTGAGGCAAATACTTTTCTTTCAATTCTTCCTTCATCTCCTCCCAAGTAGTGGGTTCTCTACGACTCCTCATGAGACTATATTCAAAGTTACGCCACCAATCACGAGCACCCCCCACTAGTTTAGAGCGGGCCAATTGCAGCTTTCGAAGTTTAGGAAGGTTAAACCAATCGAAATAGTCATCTAGAGCATTCAGCCAGTCTTGAAAGGCTTCGGGGTCTTGCCTCCCATAAAACTCCTTGAGGTCCATCCGTACCTTATGGGTTTGGTAACGGATAGGTTCATCATAGTCTTCATAGGGTGGGTTGTGGTATTCCTCTCTAGGGACTCTTTGAGGAGCCCTAATAACATGTCTTGGCATTAGGTTGGCATTAAGAATTTCTCTTCTAGGGGCTTCTATTCTAACCGGCCTAGGATTATCCCGTTCTTCCAAATTACTTATTCTCTCATCCACGTTATCTAACTTGGCATTCATTTTGGTCAATCGTTGGAGAACCAAATTAACAAGGTCATTGAGATTATTGGACTGATTAGGAGAGGTTGAACTCTCTTCAGAAACATATCAAATTAACAAGCCCTCTTTGCTACAGGATCTTAATTCAGTCCAATACATAAATCTGTAGAGAAAAGTAATAGAAAAAAATTCTTATCTGAAAATCCGACCGTCAGAAATTGATGAAATTTGGGTTGAATGACCTTTATAATAGTTATGAACAACCCTCCAAAGTTGAAGAAGATCGGAACAAAGCTGAGGAAGTTGTGGGGCCCACAAGTAGGCTGGACTTGGTAGCGCCTGGCTCTGGACAGCTCCATTGTAATTGTGTGATTTGATTTTAATTCAGCCAAAGAAATTGATGAGGCTTCTAGAAACAGTGTCGCCAACCAAGGGATAGCAGATCTAGATCATAGAAAACACAGGAATTGCAAGGAAAAAAAGAACAAGAGGTTGAGTCTCACAACTAGGTGAGGCTCAACCAGAAATTAATTGATTCTCAATTTTTCTAGAAAAGCTCTACTGCAGCTAGCCTGCATTCTCTTTATTTATAGCTTTGAAACATTACAAATAAAATAGGAAAGAACTAAACTTGAAAAAGCTAAACCTCCTTTATGACTTAGGAAGTTTCTAAAACATAGAAATAAGAAAATTTCTAAAAACTGGAATTAGGAAACTAGATTTTAGGCAAGTTTTAATCTCCAAGCAAGTAAGACTTCTAACTAACTAGCCTAATTTTTAGGAAACTAAACAATGGAAATAAGTAAACTAAAAATTAGGAAACTAATCAAAATATTCTAACTACTGCTGTTGGTACTGTTTACGTGAACAGTACCGCATGAACAGTGTTCACGTGAACAGTGTGGGTTGGACCCATGTTGACAGATCCTTGGGCTGGTCCACTATTGGCTGGTCCTTGGACTGCATCACGGGCGTATTAGGTGCACGAGGCTCCCGCCATTGCAGGGTCTGGGGAGGGGCTAAGGTATGCTGAAATATTTCTGTCAAAATAAGTCATCATGAGACCAACGCCATATCCTGAAACCTTTCCCCAACAAAAATTATGTTTTTATTTCTTAAATGCCCATGGAAAGGCACTCCCTTCTTGATGGCAAAGGGGATTCAAGGATGACAATCCTAATTAATTCCCTTTGCTGCAGGATCTTTCTTTAACCTAACCTAGAAATCAGAATAGAGACTTTAAAGAAAATTCAACTTATCTGAGAATCTGACCGTTGGTTGTTCTTCAAACTTGAAGGGAATGATCTTTAGGATGTATTTGAAGACATATCCAAAGTTGGAGATGATCCGATCACAGATGAGAGAGATATGATTTTTTGAACACTGTCTATCATCTGAAAACGGGACTGGTTCAGTTAGAGCTGGTCGATATGATTTTAATCTTTAATCCCACGAGCTTTCGTTGATCAGATCAGCACTTAATGGCACCGCAATTTAGTATGCAGTAATAAGAACTTGAAGGAATTAACAGAAGAACAAGAAAACCAAAAAACAGAATATTTCGGTTGAGTCTCACAACCTATGAGACTCAACTAGAAAATCAGGAGTTAAACTCTCTTCTTTTCTCTGGTCTAAATCTGATCTGCTGCTAGCCCCTTCTCTATTATTTATAGTCTTGAAAGTTACAAATAAAATAAGAAAGAAAACTAGCTGAAAAATAGGAAACTAAACTTCCTTTATAGAGTAGGAAGTTTCTAAGCAAAAAAATGGGAAAGTTTGCAGAAATAACTAACCCAAATAAATAGGAAACTAAATCTAACCTAACAAGATAACTAATCCTATTATTTAGGAAACTAAATAACCCAAAATTAGGAAACAAGATATGCCACAACTAATCGACTAGTTACTCAATATTGCAGCCAATAAAATAGGAAACCAAATAAAATAGAAATCAGAGATGCCGTAGGACAGCCAGCTGTATTGCTCCTCACATAACCAACTCTAGATCCAAATCTGAATGAAAATCTGGACAGCTTGGGTTGCCGGCTGGACTGGTCTTTGGCCTGGTCCATTGGATTGATTCTTGGACTGCATCACTTCTATGCCAAATTTGAGTGCACCACTCGTCTGCTGAAAGTATTTCTTGGGAACCATTTCTTCGACCCCAGCTTCACAAATGTTAGCAATAACATCTCTACCTGGCTATTACTACCCATCCAATTCACTTGCCGGCAGGAACCATGCATCTGTACATGGAAAAAGTTGTCGTGTAAGGACTGGCCGAAGTACATCAGTAATTGGCTCATGGAAAAAGTTGTCGTGTAAGGACTGGCCGAAGTACATCAGTAATTGGCTGATGCCTCAATCTTTAAGATATATATATATATATATAGCCATAAACCCCCTATTACTCGATCTAATCCTCCACGAAAAGCAAGAAATTCTGCATATTTTGACCAATTTAAGGTGAAAAATGGGGTTGTTCCCTCAACAAAACTGGGATAAAGTTGAGTAAAAAGATCCCGATTCAAGATAAATTCATGAGGAAGTGGGTTTTCTTTAGGATCTACTCCAGCGTCTAGAAATTGGTTGATCGGTAAAGATACATGTACTTGGTGTCCCACCCAAGAAAGAGACCCAAGTCCTAGTAACCCCGCTAAGTGGTGATTCAACATAGATTCTACATCTAGGAACCAAGCCAATTGTGAGAATACTAATAATTATATACATATGAAATCCAAGGCATAAATATTATTGGTAATGCTCAGGAAGAAGAGGGGGACGTCTTTTTCCCCACTTAATGGATAACCATTTGCTACCAATGGGAATTGCTTCTCATCTCAAATGAAGGTAATTGGATTTGCACCAAAGGAAACCATAAATTTCATACAAAATAGAGGTATATGATAGATCTTTTGTCTTTGACTTTGAGTCTTAGATAGTAAATAGGGAACTAGAATTCCAACAGTAGTGATTAAGATTGACATAATAGAAGTAAGTAGATCGATCAAGTGGCCGAACTTTAAGGAAAAATTATTATTGATGATCCAAGACCATACATATTGATAGATAGAACTTCCATTTATTTGCTGAATAGACAAATTGACCAAAAAAATCATAACTATACTTAACAAAAAAAAAAAAAAAACTAGGAAAGGCCCAAATACGACGAAGATTTTTTGTTGCTGTCGAAACAAAAAGAAGTCCCATTCCTATTAACATAGGAACTGGAAGTGGAAGGAATGGTATGATCCACGCATATTGATATGTACATTTCATAAAAAAATCAAACTTTTTTATTCTTATTAATTATTTCTGATTTGTGCTCTTGTTCAGTTAATTCAATAGCCTTTTTCGTTGCCTTTCGAAATGAAACTCTATTTTTTAATTGTCCAGCTATATATTCTTGCGTCCATAAGGTTTTGCCATTATTGAAAACCGGTATGGTTTTTTATTTAGAACTATCGAGGGTTCGAATCCCTCTCTCTCCTTTTGTCTCTCCTTTAGCTCCTTATTTATGTGGGAGCCATAAATGTCTTAATCATATTTGCTGTGATGTTCATGAATGGTTCAGAATATTACAACGATTTCTGTCTTTGGACCGTTGAAGATGGGGTCACTTCGCTGGTTTGTACAAGTATTTTTATTTCACTAATTACTACTATCCTAAACACATCATGGTACAGGATTATTTGGACTACAAGATCAAACCAGATTATAGAACAAGACTTGATAAGTAATGGTCAACAAATTGGAATTCATTTAGAAATTGCAATGGAAAAGAAAAAGGGGAGGTTTGTGATGATTTTGAAATCTTTTCTACTAGGTAATCTATTATCCTTATGCATGAAGATAATCAATTCGGTCGCGGTGGTCGGACTCTATTATGGATTTCTGACCACCTTCTCCATATCTTTCCGTTTTAAAACTCCATCCGAGAGTTATCAGTATTTGTCAAATTTGTTCCTATCTAACAGAACGCAATTGGATCAAATGACAAAGACATTGTTGAGAAAAAGGTGGCTTTTCCCGAATCGTTCGTAGAGCTATTTACTCGATTGTAGACATTTCTGGAACACCTCTAACAGAGGGGCAAATAGTCAATTTTGAAAGAACTTAAGTCAACCTCTTTCAGATATGAATCTATTTGATTTAGAAGGGAAGAACTTGCATCAGAGAAGAGCACTTTGAAGTTAAAAGTTATGAGATCTTGGTTAGGGAAGAGTGGTGTGTCATATTACCGTCTTACCATTGCTCTTGACCCAGAAAATTGATCTTGGATGGGAATGAAAATTAGGTAAAATTACATATTTGACCTTATAACTTTATTCCGAAAGGGTATAAGAAGTCTGTTTACAACTTCTAACTTAATCACCTTGGTTTCAAACAGATGGACCTTTTAATGATAGACTGATTAAGCAACAAAGAGAGTTACTTGGCTCATAATTCATCACACCAGGCCTATCTGTACTTGGAAATGCTCAGTGGCTGATGGCTTAGAGCTTTACATTTAGATTAGAGATATTGTGGTATTTGGTCAATGGTGCCTTTGGGGACTTCTCCTTCACAAATGCATCGGCTTTCATCATGAAATGGAACCATATGCTCAGCTGATGGCTGGGGTTGGGAGGTTATATGTTTTCCGTTGAAATGCTCCTTCTTAAAATTCTGGTTAGCTCTATGTAAGATACTTCATTCTACTTTGTATCAATTAGGATTGCCTTCCATAGTTTGACACTGCTAGCACAAGTGGGTGATGTATATTTTTCCTGTCCCTTCCCCCCCTCCTTCTCCTTCCATAGAGAAAGAAACATTTTTTTAGAAAGGAAGAAGATAGTGTTTGGCTATGTTTATATGGCTGTTGAAGGATTTCTCTCTTTTGACGCATTTTGAGATGATTCCTAGTTTATTAGAAGAGGTCAAGATAGTTTGAGGGTGTAGGGTGAGCCCTTCAGTAGAACTGTAGAAGCTTCTGGCTGGATGGTGGTTCTGGGGAAAATTTTAACTATTTGATTATCTGATTTGTGAAGGGACACAGCTACCTAACTGTTGAACATAGCTATGCCACCACAAATGATTTTCTTGTAGCTTTTCATATGTTGACGCTGCTCTCAAGTCAGCTCTAATACGATCATTCCTTATCTTATATTTTTAGTCTTGCCAATCATCCATCTCAATCATCTTCATCTCAGCTACACTAAGTCTATCTATATAATGCTTCTTAAGTCTTAACTACCCAAAATTCCACACCATATTATACATAGGTGATTAAATGACTGTCCTTTTTCTTTAAATGTTTTATAGGAATGCGTCGATCATACAACATTCTAGACACACCTCTCCGCTTTATCCATTGGCGCCTTGAATTTGTTTTCGTAAGTTCAAAATGAGTGCATGTGCATCTCTTTCCTTGACATGTTTTGTGAACTTTTTTGTTATTTTTCTTTTCCTCCTTGAGCTCTTCAATAGCTGCTAGTAGTTCACCTTCCAAGTCAGACTGGGCTTCAAGCTCCTACTCATTATCTTCTTCTTTGTCTTTTACTTAGAAGGCCATAAACAAGGTCCCATTTGATTCATCATCTGAACTTTCATCGGAGGAGTTGCTTCTTTTGGAGATGAAGCTTCTGCTCTTGGTCTTTCCTTTCTTAAGAAAATTTTTCTGCTTCTTCCCATTGCTGCTTTGCTTGCGTTCCTCATCATCATCATTGTCATTCTTGCTTTGGTTGCAAAGTGTCCAACTTCTTTACAATTAAAGCACTTAAATGGGAGTTTGCCTTTGTATTTTTCTGTACTCGTCAATTTTCTCAGAAAATTTGCAGGTCTTTCATCATGACCATTGTCTTCCTCTGAGTTTTCCTTGATTTTTAAAAATTTCAAGGCTTTGAAAGCTGCCTCTTTATCCGCATACTTCCTGCCTATCCTCATCTCATAAGAGTGGGTGTACCAAGCACTTCATCCAAAGTAATTGTATCCAAGTCTTTGGCCTCTTCACCTTTGCATCAAATCTAGAGCAGAGATATGAGGATTTTTTGAACAAAAACTGAGTCACTCACGACCTCACCATGTCCTTTGATGGAGTTCACAACTTCATGGAATCTGATAATGTAATTTTCAATTTTCATCCTCTGTCATCTCAAGCTCTCAAAACAGAGCTCTATGAATTTGAAGCTTGGCCTTCTTGATCTTAACATCCCCTTCATGAGCTCTTCAACTTGTCCCAAAACTTACTTGGCTGTAGAGTATAACTTTAGCCAACTCATAGTTTGCCAATCCACTTTGAATGGAATTCAATGCCTTGAGATATTTTCAATACTCTTTCTCCGTTGCATTTGCAGGAGCTATCTCAGGAGTGTATATACTATCCACAGAAGCCCAGACATCATACCCAAGTAGATCTCCATTATTCTTTCCAGTATTAATCACCCACTTGATAGCCAGATCACCAATGAGAAACAATAATGGGCTTATAGTAAATGCGCCAATGCAAGAACAGATTGGTATAGGTTTTTTCACAAGCACTTAACCTAACCAGAGACAAATACAGGCTCTCAGGAGTCAGGACTCAATCTGAGTTACAGGAAATGAAAATACCAGCCAAAAATGAAAAACTTACAACCTGTTGCTAGATAATCAATTCCTTGATCTCTGGAGAGCAAATAACTCCCAACATCTCACCCCCCCACCCCCAAAAAAAAAAAAAAAAAAAAAAAAAAAGGCAACTCCCAACGAAGCCTTGTTTAAGAACTTTAAAGCACCTAATGAAGCCCAAGCTTGATCAAAACCCTTTTCTTCTCTTTTCTTGCAAAATGCTTCATTAAATCCTTTACCTACCGATCTTAAACATTCATTTTAATGCAAAACTCCTCAAGAATAGTTAGTGAAGGTGAGTAATGTGAGCACCAGTCCCTAACTCTTCTTCTTCTCACTTTTCTCTTTTGTAATCTAATCTTCTTTCCCTTCCTTTCTTTTCCAACCCTTTTGGTTCTTGCACTTCTCTTTTCTTGCAAAATGCTTCATTAAATCCTTTACCTACCGATCTCAAACATTCATTTTAATGCAAAGCTCCTCAAGAATTGTTAGTGAAGGTGAGTAATGTGAGCACCAGTCCCTAACTCTTCTTCTCACTTTTCTCTTTTGTAATCTAATCTTCTTTTCCTTCCTTTCTTTTCCAACCCTTTTGGTTCTTGCACTTGCTTCAACAACCTCTCATGAACAATCAATGGATTCAATGTGTGGACGAGGTTGTTCTTCTATGGTTTGGGGGAAGGAAATTCACTCACTCCCTTTCTCTTCTCTTCCTTTCTCAAAACAAAATGAGTTCCTTAAGGTTCCCCCCTAATATCCTGAATTTTTAGAGGAGGTAAATTCACTCATGCTGCTTCGACCACCTTCTTCCTCTTGCTGGGAAAATGGTCACAACTTCCATCCCCATTATCAGATTGACTTGATTATGGCGGCATTAGAAAGAAGACTGAAAGCTCTACAACTTTCATATTTTTAGCTTCCTCAAATTCTACCAGTTGGACCGCTGAAAATTCTCTTGAAGTTTCTGTAAGGCCCTGTTTGTTTATAGGGGTTTTGGTGGGGTGGAATTAGAACATGGTTCTAAATCTCGGTGGAAACCATTGGTTTCAACTGTTTCGACCGAAATCATTGTTTCATTGAAACTTGGTCACCTTTTAAAATGTCAAGTTTTGGTCGAAACTTAGTTTCGACCTAAGAAGTTAGAGTAGTACAAGACAAGGATTAAAATCTTGAGTCTCGAGGTCGTCTCAACCTTGAGCCAGACCGAGATTTAGTCAGTCGAGATCTCTAAATCTCGGTGAGAACATGCTAAAAAGCTGTGAAGGCTAAAAATGAGTGTTTCGAGCCTTAAATAACCATTTTAAGGTTTGATACTTTAGGGAAGCACTATTTTAACTTATATAAACACATTTAAACCATAAAATTGAAAAACTAATCACACATTGTGGTTGTTTGGGTTTACACCCATGTTTAGCAGTGTCGGTCTGAAGTTTAGATGTAAGCCTAGGGTAATATTGGTTATTCTACATAATGTTACACCAGTAGAAGATCAAAGAAGACCAAATGAGCTAATAAAATTATATTTTAGGAGAAGAATAAACATAATAGCACTTAATAGTTAATTGTCATAGTCAAAAAACCCAAAGTAGTCAAGTAGACCATACAATCATAAATTCAAAATTCATACATTATGGCGAGACCAGTTGAGAACTGGCAGAGAATTAGTAAAAAATGTCGATAAATGATCGAAAACGTCAAGATCAATCAGACTGCTCAAGTATTGGTCGAGAATCTTGAGATCTCGTTTCGTATCCAGTCTTGTCTCGACCAAGTCGAGAAGTTCGAGAAATTCGAGATATCTCAACGAGATCTCGTCAAGATTTTAATCTATGGTACAAGACAGGGAACAATACATTGGAAGGACAATATACAACTCACAACATTTATTTATGACTTTTATATTTCATTTACTTAAGATATTATTCATTAATTAACGAACCCCCCATTTGAATCCAATAAACTTTCAACATGTCTATGTCCATTGTCTGAGTACAGTAGACCACGGACTGGAGCCTTATTGAGATACCATAAAATACGAATAATAGCATCCCAATTAGACGTTTGAGGAGAGGATAAGAGCTGACTCACAACACTGGCTGGGAAGGCCACATCCAGTTGAGTCACAGTGAGATAATTCAATTTGCCAACCAGCCTGCGATACCTCTCAAGATCTATCAAAATATGACCATCATCCGTTGTAAGTTTTATGTTTGGATCCATATCCATAAGGCTTGAACCCTAACATCCTTGTCTCAGTGAGCAAATCTATAACATATTTCCTTTGAGAAAGAGAAATACTTTTCTGTGATTGAGCCACCTCAACAATAAGAAACAGTCCTAGGGTTAAGAACCAAATCATTCCGCTCTAGAAAATTGTTCTCTCCTGATTCCCGAGTGATCCTCCTTAGGCTGTGAGCTTTTTTATAGCCTCCTCCGTGGCCGGCCCTACCCTGGTCATGGACTCCAAACCGCCACCCCTCCCTCAACCCCCTTCCCTCTCGGATTTGCCCCCTGCCCCTCCCCCCTTAAAGGAGGGTG
Source organism: Protea cynaroides (assembly GCA_028583415.1). Classification (NCBI taxonomy): domain Eukaryota; kingdom Viridiplantae; phylum Streptophyta; class Magnoliopsida; order Proteales; family Proteaceae; genus Protea; species Protea cynaroides. The sequence goes on from CM053274.1 coordinate 71,775,846, forward strand.
AGATCTGTGAAGACCAGCTTGGACCCCCCGCCGTCCCTGATCCAGGACCTCTGCCATCAACGGCAAATGGAGCGCCCTGTTCGACTCAGCCTCCCTATCTCAAGGGGAGGGCTTCCCCCTTCGTTTTGAAGACTCGCTGCTGGAAGTTGAAGGTCGGGTAGCTTCCTACTTGGATAGTACGCTATCCTATGAAATCTCCAAATGGAAAAATACACTGGTTCGGTAATTTATGGGACGCAGACTCCCGTTTCAGCTGGTTGAAAAGTCTCTACTCTGACAGTGGAGACTGTCAAGAGTGGAAATTTCCCTTGTGGATAGTGGGACCTTTGTTTTTCATTTTGCCGACGAAGATGACATGTTCAGTGTATTGGAGAAAGATATTTGGTACGTCGTTGGCAAGCCTTTGGTGGTTAGACATTGGGATAAGTCTCTACATTTTTGACATTATGAACGTGAGCTCCCTTCCATTTGGATATCCCTCCCAAGCCTTCCATTTCTCTATTGGGTCAGTCATTGACACCCCTCTCTTTTCTGATAGATGTACAAAAGCCCAAAGTCTGCTTTCTTTAGCTCGCATCTGCATTGCGGTGAAAGTAGATGCCCTCCTCCCTGAGTTCATCATCCGGTCAAATGAGGTATGCTCCTGGAGACAGAAGGTCGATTGGAGACCCCCCCTATTTGTACTTCATGTAAGGCTTTTGGTTACAATACCGGAGCTTGCTCTCCTCTGGTGAAGTCTATGGCTGATCCTAAGGCATGGAATCCTTCCCGCAGCAACCCCAAGTAGAGCCGAAACCAGTGGCGCATAATTCTTCTAACCCCCTAGAGTTGCAGGTAATGAGAATTGTAGGGAGGAAGAAGAAAATGATGTGGCAACATAGGCCAAAATCCCATGAGTTGACAATACTGGAAGTAGAAAGGCTACCACATAGCCTGAAAAGGTACATACCTGTAATAGGTTTGCAGCTCTGGTCTTGATCGATGAGGAGGATCTGTCCTAGTCGGTTGAAGCAAACCCCCTATCAGATGCATCCATCTCGGCACCAAAGCCTGAAGCGTCAGACAACCTCTATCCTGCCTCAGGTTGGCAGGCCTCAACCCCTTGGTAGGCTCTCCCTCTCTGCAGAAGCCTGCTTTGCAAACTTTCCTCTTCCTCACTCTACGTAGAACCATGCCTCCCCTAGCAATTGCATCCCTACCCCTTTTAAATCTGTCACGACTTATAAATATAGAAAAACAAACCACCATGGTTCTATCCTTGCAGTTCAACCAACCCGAACCAAAATCATTGCCCCAGCAACCAGCCCACAAACCCTTCGACCCTTAAACAAAACCCGAGCCTAACCCATACCCCCGAGACCCATGCCCTGACCCTTCAAACCCCAACGCCTGAAACCCGACCCCCAGCTCAACAACCACTAACCTTTCAAATAATAGGAATCGTCGTCCCAACCCAACTTCTCCCAGCTCCCCTGTTCATGTCAGCCCACTCACCCCCAACACATTACAAACACCCATCCTAGCTCCTTCTCCCTTCGCTACCCCCCTTGTCGTCCTTGGTCCCTTCCGGCTTGTCCCCCCAATGCTCGCCTGGAGGTCTGTCTGTTGAGAAGGATGATGATAGTCATGACAGGGATGATCATTGCTCTTATTTTGAAAATAGTTGCTGCGGATCAGTGGGAAACGACTAGAAAAATTCTCGTGGAAATCTTGTCGAGCCTTAAAGGGCTAGGGATCCCCATCCCGATCTTGTGTGGATCTCGTTTGAGCGTTGTTCCCTTGCCTTTTGTATATCCATGATGAAGGGTATTTTCTGGAATGTGAGGGGCTTGAACTCCTCTACTAAACAAGCTGAAGTGCGCTCCTACATCAAGAAGCTCCATCTTGATTATTATATCTTAGGGAAACAAGGGTGAAAGAAGACAAGGCTGCTGATATAGCCAGAAGTATTGCTGCAGGTTGGAATTTGGAGACCAACTACGCTTGTCATGCCAATGGTAGATTATGGGTTCGTGGAACAACAACAAAGTCTCCTGTTCGGTGGTTAGTATCACTGATCAAAGTATTCACTTCAAATTGTCTAAAAATTGTTGCTCTTCTGGTGTTTTTTTGACTGCTGTTTATGCCGCTAACTCTGTGATTGAAAGGAGGAGATTGTGGGAGGAAGTGTTTCAAATCCATTCGTCCCTCCCTTGGGAGCTACCGTTGGGGTTTAATGGGAGATTTTAACGTTATCAAATTTGCCAATGAGAAGGATGGTGGCATTTTTGATGATTAATCAGTGGGAAAGTTTGCATCCTATCTTGATGCGGTTGGGCTGGTAGACCTTAAGTGGACTAGAACAAAATTTACCTGGACCAATAGAAGGAATGGAGACCAAAGGGTTAGCTGTAAATTGGACAGAGCATTGGTTAATGATCAATGGCTTGCTGAGTTTAGCTTCTCGGAAGTCCACTTTGACTCTTCAGGAATTTCGGATCACTGTCTAATTATTTTGTCCATATCCCCTTATATTTCCTTTGGGCCCCAGTTCTTTAGATACTTTGACATGTGGTCCTCCCATGAAAGTTTCCAGGAGGTGATTAAAGCAGCTTGGGATAGGATTCATCCGGATCCCCATCATCCACTGGTGAGCTTTGCTAGGAAGCTTCAGGAAGCCAAACAGGATCTTGCTTATTGGAATAAAAGAGAGTTTGGAAATATATCAAGCACAATTCAATAGTGCAGAATGGAGTTAGCGGCATAGTTGTCAAGGCGTTAAGGCGAACCAAGGCGTTGGAAGCCTGACGGGCGCCTAGGCAACTAAGGCGCCCACCTAGGCGATCAAGGCGTCCACCTAGGCAATCAACGTGCCCACCTAGGCGACCAAGGTGCCCACCTAGGCGACCAAGGTGCCCACCTAGGCGACCAAGGTGCCCGATTCTCCAAGGCGTTACAAGGCCGCTTGGGTGCCTAGGTGCCTAGGTGATGCCTTGACAACTATGGTTAGCGGAGGTGCAATTTAAGCTTTAGAATGATTTTGAGGATGGTTTGCTAGCCGAAGTAGAAAAGGCTTTTTCTCTATGCTTGGCTTCTTTGGTCCTCTAAGAAGAAAGTTTCTTCAAGCAAAAGTCTAGAATAAACTGGCTCAAGTAGGGCGACAGAAGTACAAGCTATTTTGATAAATTAGTCAAAGCCTCCCAAAATAGGAACCACATTTGCTCCCACACTTCTGAGGAGGGTCTTATCACCTGGATGTAGTGGGCATTAAACAAATTATAGAAGCACATTTCCTCAAGCCGTATAGTTTGCCAATCTTCCGCCTCTGGAGCCTATTCCAGATGGCTTGTATGACTCAACTCTATCCATGGAGCAGAACCTTGGTCTTGCTTCTAGGCCTTCTGAAGATCAAATTTTGTTGGCAGTCATGTCTATCAAGTCCCTAAAAGCCTTGGGTCCGGATGGCTTCAGCATGGGTTTCTTCATTGCAGCTTGGGATATTATTACGAGGACCTCCTCTTGGTTGTTAAAAGCTTCTTTTCTAACCCAGATCAGATCAGAAAAGTGAACCAAACATTCCTTGTCTTATTCCCAAGAAGGACGAAGCATGCTCCATTGGTGACTTTAGACCCATCTCTTTATGCAACACTATACAAGATTGTTGTCAGGATTCTTGTTCTCAGATTGAAAGGAGTTATTGGGAGCTTGGTGAGCCTCAACCAATCGGCGTTTATCCAAGATCGCAATATTCAGGCAAAATTATGATATGCAATGATCTAGCTAGAGGTTTTGAGAGAAGAAATCATCCCTCCTTTGTCATTCTCAAACTGGATCTCCATAAAGCTTATGACCATGTAAGATGGAAATTTCTTGTGGAAGCCATGGCTCGAATGAACTTCCCTGACTCCTTCAGCCAGTGGATTTGGTATTGTGTCCTCCCCCTGATTTTCAGTTTTGGTGAATGGCAGCCTTGTGGGGTTCTTCAGTGCGTAGCGTGGGATTAGGCAAGGATGCCCTATGTCCTCTCTCTTATTCACCATTGTCTTGGAATGATTATCCAAGTCTATTCAGGCCAGACTCACCAGAATCGGTTGGATTACTTCCCTAGATGCAAGGCTATAAAACTGACTCATTTGGCATTTGCAAACGATATATGATTTTCTCCGAGGGAAATATGAAGTCCATGGAGTCCATATTAGAGCTGCTTCTTGCCTTCACTGCCATGTTGGGTCTGTCCATAAACAAACAAAAATCTATTCATTGGTATTGAAGAGCTGTTTCGCAAGGCCCTCAGAAGCACAATGGACTATTCCTTGGGAAGGCTGCCTGTTACCTACCTTGGGTTACCGATGATTTCGGCCAGATTATCTGCTCATCATTATATTCCCATCCTTGATAGACTGGAAAAAAAAAAGCTACATCTATGGAAAGCAAAATTTGTATCCTATGCGGGTAGGTTGGAACTTGTGAGAGTGGTCATGCAAAGTTCCTACCTTTACTGGTCCGGGATCTTTGGTCTTCCCAGTATGATCATGCAAAAGCTGGAAAGTCTGATGAGGGCATTCTTATGGAAAGGGAGATATGACAACAAATTCTTTCATACCATTGGCTGGGCCAAGATTTGTGAGCTCAAAGACGAAGGAGGCCTAGGCATCCAAAGAATAAAAGAGGTTAACAAGGCTTGCATTTTGAAGCTGGTGTGGCGAGTGGTGGAGAAAAAAGAGAGCATTTGGACCCAATGGATCTATAGTAGGTACTTTTAAAAAGGGATTCTATTTGGATGGTGGCAGCTTTTAATGATTCCTCTTGGGTTTGGAGGACTATTCTTTGGTATAGACAGCTTGCCCTACCTTCCATTGAATCCCTCATTGATGATGGTACCTTTACCTTTTTGTGGTTGGATAACTGGCATCCTCATGGCGATGGGATCCAGCTCGTTTTCGAGAGGGTTAGACTGGCGACTGTGCCTTCAATCTTGACTGAAGGGCTGTGGACCCCTGGTCGGGTTTCGCCCCCTAGACTGATGCAGGCTTGCGAAACTCTCAACTCTGTCTCTCGAAGACCAAGTGGGAGTAGTGACCTTACCACTTGGACTGCAGCCCCTAACGCTATTGTCTCTGTCCCCTTTTCTTGGGATCTTGTCAGATCGCGCAAGCCCATAGTTCCCTGGCACGATGTGGTTTGGTTTAAGGGTCATTCTCCTCGCCTTAGTTTCACTTTATGGCGTGCCCTAACCATGTCTCTTCCTATTGGATCTCTTCTGTGCAATAGGGGCATTATCCCTAGCGCTAGTTGTGATTTTTGTTGGGCCGCGGATGAAGATGTCCAACACATATTTTTTGATTGCCCTCTCTCCAAAAGAATCTGGGGAAAGATCCTTGGGAAATACTGGCCGTGCCACAGAAGGATACACTTTTGATCAAGAATGGAGGTGGATTGTCAAAAAGTTCAAACGGAAAGCTACTAGTGATACAATGGTTAAGCTGGCTTTTGCAGTGATGGTTTACCATATCTGATTCGAAAGGAACATCAGTATGATCCACCAAGTCAAGATCCTTCGCTCAAATATGGGAAACCATTATATTTGACGTGCCTGGCACGATCCAACCCCTCCACTGTTCCACCTCCCTATCCTTGGATCCCGAGAGAAATAGATTCATTCTATCCTCTTGGGATTTCCACACCAGTTAACATTGTCTGATTTTTTGCTCCCTTGGCCCTCTATTGGCTTGTTCTTTGGGCTTTAGCCTTTTTGTAAGGAGCTTGGCTCTATCCTTTGGATACCCAGGTTTGGTTCATTCGCCTTTTTCGAAGTGTTGTTAATATATTCATTTATTCACCAAAAAAAAAAAAAACTCCCAAAAAATATTTCAATCGGCCCAGATCCTTGGTATGAAACTATTGCTGTGAATGAGACTTCAAACTGTTGATACCTGTACGATCATCACCTGTAATCACTATGTCATCCACATAAACAATGTGGAAAATCCTCCTGTACCAGACTAACGATAAAACACCGGGTGATCACTGTCACATCGGGACATCCCAAAACCAAGAACAGCCTCTGTGAAACGACAAAACCATTCCTGAGGGGATTGTTTCAACCCATACAATGACTTCTTGAGCCTACACGACATTCCATACTCCCCCTAAGCAACAAAACCAGGTGGTTGCTCCGTATAAACTTCTTCATAGACCTGAGCATTGCCTTTGGCAACCAAGTAAGCCTTCAAACAAGCAAGAAAACCATCAGGGTTGACCTTAACCACATAAACCCAATAGCCGATTTGCTCGTTGGTAAGGGCATAAGATTTAGTAAGTTTTTGTTAGCTCAAAGGATCTTAGCTTAGTTTTAATTTTTGAGTATCTTTTTCTAGCAAGGATGTAATAGGAAGTTTCTATTTTCTATGTAATAGGGAGTTTCTATTTCTAAGAAGACTTGGTCAACAAGAGTTGCCATTATCTATTTTCTATTTTGTAATCAAAGCCATTGGCTATATATATGAATGAAAGGGGACAAGAGCGACTACGATATAAGAATAAAGAAAGCTTGCCATTATAATATCAAGTGGGCTTCCTAGCCTGTGGGACTCAGCCAACCTTAGGTGGGACTCCTAAGTTTCTATTCTTCTTCCTTTCTTTCTATTTCTACTGTTTACGGTATACTGTTCATGTGATATCTTGCTCCAATCCGAGTTCAATAACTCCAGATCTGACCATCGTATAATGTCCAATTTCTGGTCTGATCTTCCGTCATCAAAGTCTACCTTCAGTCATAGTTTTAGCACCATCCAACTAGTGGTTTGGCAGATCTAAGCAAGGCTAATTTTCTGGTTATTCTAATACCCTGTGGTGAGGTTATAATTGTATTTTTTTAGGCACTGTTTTGCTCACTGATTTGTGAGATATGCATTGCTGTACCTATTGGTTCTAGTAGTGATTCGATTCTCCTGTGGGGCTGATTCCTAATTTGTTGAGTTGGGGACTGGTCCTACATTAAGAAAAGATAACTTTGGGGGTCGCAACAATGTGTTGAGACTCCCTATTCCAGTCAATATATGTAAAGGGATCAATCAACCTAAAAGGGTACAAAGGTAAAAGACATAAAATAATAAAAGGAAGAGGGAGAGGAAACTTGTGCTATTGTGATTAGTGCCCCTGCTTCGACAACCTAATAACAGGTTGGAAACATGTCTAGAGAAGAGTTGGTGAAGTTATTATTCATTCATGATGAACATCAGAAAATCCTATATATTCCTGATGCATTCTAACATACTTATGTACATAAGCAATTATATATGTATACTGTATACATCTGCATCATAGTTGTCATGGCGTCACCTCAGCACTGCCTAGTTGCCCAGGCACCCTTGTGATGCCTTGGAAATTTGGGTGCCTTGGGCGCCTAGGTGGGTGCCTTGGTCGCCTAGGCGCCCCGTCAGGCCTCCAACGCATTGGTTCACCTTGGCGCCTTGACAACTATGAATTTTGCATACATATGTTAGTCATGCTGACACATGTTTGCTTTTAGATATATAGCAAGCTGAGAAAATGTAGAGATAATCCTTGTTAGAATATTACATAGTTGTTGAATTCATTTGTTTTCTCTATGAACTTTTCAATCAGAATCATCATGCATCTGCCTTTTGCAGTGCCATTTGCTATTAATCTTATTTTACAATGTTTAGTGGTTTCTTATTGCACAGTTATTGATTTGTTAGTTTTGTTGGTAGAATATTATTTAGTTCTGCCTTTTGCAGTGCCATTTTTATGAATCTTATTTTGCAATGTTAAGTGGTTTCTTATGTATTCAATGATTTTTCCAACAGCTACTGGTACAATTTTGATTCCAATAACTGGAGTACTGTATATAAGCGTACAGTTGGGAAGGACCTGAAGTTTAAGGCTGGTTATGATTCAGAGGTGCGACTTGGTTGGGCTTCTCTATGGGTAATTCTCATGTCTAACTTGTATAAATTAGAATTCCTTCACTGACATTAGTGGCCTTTTCTTTTAACCCACCCAGAAGTGAATTCTTAGAGGTCATTAAGGGCCATTACTCAGTTCTGGTCCTGCTTATGCAGGGTCCTAGGAGGGGTGAGTTTGGAGGCAGACCTAACCTTTGGCATTTTTTATTTTTTTTGCTTAGTGACCGCTCTCAAGACTCCAACTTGGGTATTTGCCTTGGCAGCCCAAACCTCTTACCATTGTTCCAAGCAATGGCCCCGTTCTTAGAGGCTGTTAATTACATTGTATTATTTCTTAGAGTGCTTGCTAAACTTTTACAAAAAAATTACAGCATAGAAAATGTTTCCCAACTTTTGGAATTCACTATTGTTGATTTGGGTGCTATATGCCTTCACATCAAGGTTCAAGATTTCGGTAAGGTAGGTGATTTTGCCTCCTGTCAGAACCAAAATATTTTAGCAAAATTTCCAAATTGGTGGCACACACTAGTAGATTTCTTTGAAACTTATAGAAATGCCCGAAATGTGCTCTATATGGTGCATTTTTTGCATGAAACTTCAGGGTGCTCTTTTTTTTCCATAAATACACATTTGAATCATTATGTGCAAAAAAGAGGGAACTAAGATACCCAACCTTTAATAAAACTATGTTTGGAGTACCTCAAAAATTTTCTAGGGTTCTTTATTTGTGTTAAGTTTCCATCTCAAAAGTTCGAACTGGTAAGTGGAAGGACTCTCACATATTAAGGCACCCAAGGTTCTAGTCTCTAAGTAATGTGGGACTATTCTCAACACTCCCCCTCACGTGTTGCCCCTCTTTTGGGTGGCAGTACACGTGGCATGTGGTCCCTCTTTTGGGTGATCGTACGGAGTGAACCTGGAGCTCTGATACCATGTTAAGTTTTCATCTCAAAAGTTCAAACTGGTAAGTGGAGGGACTCTAACATATATAAGGCACCCAAGGTTCTAGGCTCTAAGCAATGTGCGACTATTCCCAACAATTTGCAGTTCTGTTTATGACTGGATATATTTCCAACCTTACCCGTGGCCATCTCTCTCACCCCCGGTCCCACACCCAACTCTGCCCTCTGGCCTCATCACACCCCCCGCCGCGCATTCCTTTGCCCAGCCCTCAGTAACTCCCTGCCCCCTATCTGCGCCTCCATAGATGGAGAAGAAGAGCCACCTGTTGGTTGGACAGGAAATCTGGTAGGGATGGAAGTGTATTTTTTGAAACAGAACCACAATATCAGCAGTTGGTGTTTCACCTTCTATTTTACCTTAATGTGGAAACAGATAATGAAACATTTCAGAGAGAAGGAAAAGGAATAGAAATGACCAGACGTCTTCTCCTGGGTTTTTGGTGTGAGAATGTGGCTGATACAGTGGAATGTTTTGGCCTGGATTTCGGACTTTCACCCATGGTTTTCCTCCATCGAATCAAAGTGGAGAAGCACAGCAAAGGAATTTAAGATGCAGTGAAGACCATAGGTAATGAATTTGGAGTAATTGAAAAGTTTTTTTTTCTGGATAAGTGAGAAGGAGAGGTATTATGTATTTATGTGGCTGAAGGAAGCAATGACGTTGACATCCAACAATCTTTTTTTTTTCCTTATAGAAGTTTAATTACACTTTAGTGCTTTCAATGGCTGCCATTGCGATAACACAATGGAGAAGTCCATGTTATGTTTTCAGCAATCAGCATTAGCAAATACTCCCACTGGATAAAGATTACTCTTGTGGATGTTTACTTTCAAACTTGAAACTCCTCAAGGAACAATTAGGGTACGTTTCTATTTTCTAATGCCGAAGCTGGCTTCTGGATTTCTAAGAAATTGTCAAACAAAGTTGAGGAAATGCAAGTTAGTTGATCGAAAACGTATTTGTTAATAATGTCGATACTAAGGGAGTGGACCCATTCACTGTGGTTCATTATGCACCTGTTATTAGCACCATCGAGCTGGACATATAACACTGCTGTGACTTAGTCAAAGTTCAAGTCACTGCTCAAAGTTCAAGTCAAAGCAGTGTATGGTGAATTCTTTTCTTATGGCTAAGTCTTTTCTTATTTAGTTTATCTATTAGTCTTTTGTCATCTTTAATTCTGATCTCATTATGTAATTAGGACTCCACCTTATAATGACATGTGGAATTCCTTATCTCTTTATTTGATTAGGACTTCTTTCTCTTTCTCTTCCATTTCTAGGCACTCCCTGTCATGTTGACATGTGACAATCCTATCTTCTTAGGCTCTATCCATTCTACTCTATAAATAGATGGTGCAGGGGAGGGAGAGAACCATTCAGATCGATTCTGCCTTATACAGCAGAATCGACACTCTCTCCCTCCCACTTTGCTTCTCTTCTTTGTTCTCTTGTTTCCTTAGTTATTATTTCAATATTAGTTAAATGGTATCAGAGCATCAAAGGATCAATCTCTATCATCTCTTTGTTGCTGGTTTGGTAGTCCTCTACAACATCTTCCAAGTCACTGGTTGCAGCAACCACATGCTGCCTGTTTTCTATGTTTAGCCCAGTCAGGATAAATCTCATATAAACTGAGCCTATTATCGTGCTGTACACTGCTGCTGTGATCAATTACTGATGCTGCTATTAGCCTCCTACTGTCTTCTATCTTGATCAATTCATAGTTGTCTAGGCATCCGGGTGGTAATACATGTGCTAGACGATGAGTCGCCTTGTGGATGTTCAAAAGGCGACCGCCTAGGTCCTTTAGGCGTCACCTTGGAAGCCTTAAAGGCCTAGGCAGTAGCCTTGTTGCAGATGTGTAGGTAAATTATTAATTAAAATGGAAATTTCACGTACCTCCCTTAAGGTTTCCATTTACCCATAATTCAACCATCCCCCTTATCGGCCATACGCTATTCACTGTTAAGTTCCCTAACAGAAAAGATGAAAAGAGTTTTTTACCGTTGTACTAAAAACCAGTCCGAGAGTGAGATGTCGATGTCGTTGGAAAATTTATTCCTTGATAATCAAGATGCTTCAATGCTAAGCTGTCGTCAAAAGACAGAACTTCCCTTGAGAAATTGTTAGTCGAGAGATTGAGTTATTCCAAATTCTGACAATTAGATACCGATATATACACATTCCCTAAAGATTTTGTTTCCCCAATAGAGAAGTACTTGAGCTTGGCAAAGAGCTCAAGACTAGGTGATCTCAAGGAGGAACTCGAACGCACTCTCCCTCCGTCTACTTTCCTTATGTTGAATCAAAGATGGATGATGAATGAGTGAGTTGATACCTCACCCATCCTTCTTATTTATTGATAAATGGATTCACAAGAAAAGAATGTAGGTAAGAGAGTAGGTAAGAAAGTAGGTAGGGATGAGTCAGTATTCTTATCCCCACATACGTCGAACCTAGACATAAACCCATATTACAATAAAAGAAAAAATTACAAAACTACCCTGGAACCTAAATCGACTATGGATTCTAACACTCCTCAAGTTGGTGCATATATATCATGCATGCACAACTTAGACAATATCATATGAAAAGGGTTTCCCAGGTAGTCCTTTGGTGAAGATATATGCCAGCTGGTTCTCTGATCTGACAAAAGAAATCTGAATCTGTTCACTTTCTAGTTTCTCTTTCAGGAAGTGGCGGTTTATCTCAACATGTTTTGTACGATCATGCTGAACAGGTTCATGAGCAATGCTGATAGCCGCCTTATTGTCACAAAACAGAGTCATGGATTGGGGACATTGAATTTTCAAGTCTCTGAGTAAGCCTTGCAAGTTTACAGATTCCCTGGGCCATTGTCCTAAATTCTGCCTCTACATTGGATCGGGCCACAACATTCTGCTTATTGTTTCGCCAAGTAACTAGATTTTCACCTACAAACATACAGTAACTAGAGATAGACTTACGATCTGGACTGCCTGCCCAATCTGCATCAATATAAGCCTCAACTTTTAGATGACTATGAGGCAATAGGAGGATCCCTTTTCTTGGGGCTGTCTTTAGGTAATATAATATCCTACAAACTGCCTCCATATATGTAGAATAGGGATCATGCATAAACTGGCTTGCCAGAATTGCGGCAAATGCAATGTCTAGCCGCGTGTGTAACAAGTAGATGAGCCTTCCAACTAACCTCTGGTACCTGCCATTATCTGTTGGTGTTCCTTCCTTCTCTCTGAGCTTGGTACTGGGATCTAGTGGAGTACACACGGTCGGCACCCAAGTAATCTTGTTTCTGAAAGGAGATCAAGGACATATTTCCTTTGAGAGAGATAGATACCTTTTGTAGATCTGGCAACTTCAATCCCAAGAAAGTACCTTAGTTTTCCAAGATCTTTGATTTCAAACTCCTTTCCTAAAAACGCCTTTAGTTTCCTGATTTCATCTTTATTATTTCCACTGACAATGATATCATCAACATAGACAAGTAGAGCTGTAAAAGTGCCAACATATTTCCACTGACAATGATATCATCAACATATACAAGTAAAGCTGTAAAAGTGCCAAATGAGTGCTTGATAAATAAGGTATAGTCAACATTACTCTGAACATAACCAAATGCTACCAGAGCTCTATGAAACCTTCCAAACCATGCTCTAGGGGACTATTTTAGTCTATATTGAGAGCGTTTCAACTTGTATACCTTCCCTTTGGTGCTAGCATCTGTGAAACCAGGTGGGCAATCCATGTAAACTTCTTCAGTAAAGTTCTCCATGGAGGAAGGTTCTTCACATCTAGCTGTTGCAAGTCCCAGTTATGATGTACAGCACATGACAAAAGAACTCTGGCTGTAGTCATCTTGGCCACTGGAGCAAATGTTTCTTGGTAGTCAATCCCATATGTTTGGCTAAATATACGAGCAACCAGCCTTGCCTTGTATCGATCTACAGTCCCATCTGATTTTTGTTTGACTGTGAAAACCCACTTGCATCCTACTGGCCTCTTACCTGGTGGGAGTGGAACAAGGTCCCATGTATCATTCTTCTTCAAGGCTCTCATCTCCTCCACCGTTGTAGTCTTCCACCTTTCCTCTATAATTGCATCCTGCCATTTTTGGGGAACAGACAGAGGAAAGCGAGGATACAAATGCATAGAAAGAAGGGGAAAGAAAGTTATATGAAACCAAATTGGAAATAGGGTAAAGTGTAGAGGCCTTAGTACCTTTCCGAAGAGCAATAGGAAGCTCAGAATCAGAGGGAGGAAGTTCTTTACCAGGAGGAGACTCAGTCTCTAGATCTAGGGCTGGTGAAGGGACATGTAAAGTTGCGCTAATGGTAGTGGTCCTTCCTTGCTTTTGACACGGCTATAGACTTGCAGAGGTTTAGGATTGGGAATGGGCATAGGAGTAGATGGTATTTCACCAGATTCTAATGGTACATCTATGTTTGGAACATTTGGATCTAAATCTAGAATGGATCGTTCTTCCTTCATCTGGTATATAAAGAGGCACATCTTCAACTGTATCCTTCTCTCCCTGAAGATGGGATGGATAATATATGAGATGCTCATGAAAAAGAACATCTTTAATAATAAAAGTCCGTCGGGAGGGAGGGTGGTAACACTTTACCCTTTCTTTGTTGTTAAATAACCAAGAAATATACAACGCAACCCTCAGGGGTCAAGTTTGCCAAGAGATTGATGATTGCAAGCATACCAAACACAACCAATGACCTTTGGTGGGAGCACAAAAGAAGTATTACCAAGCAAGAAATCCAAAAGAGCTCTGCTGTCCAGAATTGATAAGAGAAGCGGCAGTGAGGACAGCATTACTCCAGAAGTGTGCCGGAACATGACCATTAAACATTAGGGCGCGTGCAAGTCTCAAGTGGGTGACGGTTCTTCCTCTCTGTTACTCCATTTTAAGCTGGTGTGTCAACACAGCTGGTTTGATGGATGATTCCATTATTGGCCACGTATTGTTGAAAAGTACCTTCAGTATATTCCTTGCCATTATCACTGCGATGTACCTTCAGCTGGGTTTGAAACTGCATCTTTATCATATTATGGAATTGTCAAAAACATTGAAAAACCTCATTTTTTTTATGCATCAAGTAAACCCATGTCGTGCAAGAATGACAATCAATAAATGTAACAAACCATCGATATCCGTAAATAGAAGTAGTCCTAGCAGAGCCCCAAACATTAGAATGTACCAAATCAAACGTACCATGACTGCTATTGGTAGAAGGTAAATAATAAGTATGAGCCTGTTTAGCCAATATACAGGCTTCACATGTTAACTCGTCTTTATTACAATTTTTAACTAAAAAGGGGAATAACTAAGATAGCACAAGAGTATAAGGGTGATCAAGACGACAATGCTACTGTTGTAGGGTGCTCACGGCCATATAAATGTGGTGTTGGGTGGTGTGAGGTGAAGAGGGTATATGGTTTGATGTAGGTTTCGAAAGACCATTATCAAGCAAGTAAAGACCACCATGCAATCTACCATGTGCAATTGTCCTCCTGCTCACCAGATCCTGGATCACACGAGGAAGGAAAAAAGCTTACTTTACAATTAAGGGACTTGGTAAGACTACTAATAAAAAGTAAATTTGTAGAGAAACTAGGAGCATGAAGAACAGATTTTAAAGTAAGGGAAAAAGAGCAACGGATGGATCCCTTGCCAGATATAGGTGAGAGGGACCCATTAGCTACCCGGACTATATCAGTCCTAGAAGAGGGAGAGTACAGATAAAAGGAGCTAAAAGAACTGGTCATGTGGGCAGTGGCTCCAGTGTCCATAACCCAAGGGCTAGAGACAGTGGAAGCACAGTGACCAGCATGAGGAATTCCTGACTAAGCAAAATATGAACCTGGAGTGGCAGATGCTGATGGAAGGTACTTGCTGCAGTAGATGGTCTTAGCAGATTTCGAAGAGCTTGAAGTTCTTCTGCTGAGAGCATTTGGGGAGGTCCAATAGGAAGGCAAGTCTCTGTCTGATGGGCTTGGGGTGTTCTGAAGTTCTTGGTCTTCTGTATCCCTTTTTCATGACGTTTGGGCTCAAAATCTGCTGGTTTCCCTTGTAACTTCCATCTGGTTTCTTTTGCTGCTTACAAATGAAACCCCCTCTCACTTTTAGGTCTAGTGGTTGCTTTGTATGCTCCTTAAAAGACCCATTTGCCCTTGCTTTAAACCTTAATGACCTTCTTATAAAAAGACTTTCATACCTTCCCCTAATATCCTTAAAGACTAACAACTACTCTTCATTATGAAGTAACTTAAGCCCATTACAAAAATAAACCCAAGCCCATTTAAGAAAACAACAACCTAAGCCCATTGACAAAATCCTCCTTTTTTATTATTTTATTTCCCTAGTGACCTAAACGGCCAAATGGTGCTTATACCCCCTATTTGAATCTAATAAAAATAGTCTAAAATTCAAATTCCAAAAGGATAAGAAGTCAACTCTCCAGTTCTAGAACAAAAACCACATTTTTAGGGGTGATTTTGAACTTTAAAATGCTAGGATTTTTCTCAAATATGAAAATTTCATTTTTTTTTTTTAAATCTTATTAGAGTAAAACATCACTAATAACTCAGAATGTGCTAAAATAATCTTTTCTTTTGATGTCCAAAAATTTATTTCAATTCAGACGACCTTAAACAAGATTGTCATACTCTAAATAAGGTTTGATTAGAGCGTAATTCTTTCAAATCGCCTCTGCAACTAAAAATGCGATTTTTGTTCTTGAACTAGAGTTGATTTCTTTTCTTTTTGGAATTTGAATTTTAGACTATTTTTGTTGGACTCAAAATTGGGGGGGGGGGGTCGTTGCTTATTTATGAATAATGTCTTAAGTAAATGAAATATAAAAGTTAATAAATATTTACTTAAATGACATTAATCATAAATAAGTGCTACCATAGTTGTCCAAGCGTCAAGGTGAACCAAGGCGTTGGAGGCCTGACAGGGTGCCTAGGTGACCAAGGCGCCCGATTTTCCAAGGCGTCACAAGCATAGTTGCCAAGGCGACAAGGCGATCCAAGGCGTTTGGGTCCATCCTGGGCGCCTAGGCGCCTAGGCGCCGCCTAGGCAACCAAGGCGTTCCCAATGCATTTTTTTTATTTCTAAAATATTAATGTTTATATATATGCAACATTCTACATAAATAATCAACATTTAAGACATAACTTAATTAATATGTGATGTGGACCCAAGTTTACTAATGTACACTAAGACCTGGGATTGTGTCTAGAGTTAAGTAAACAATTATTTATGACTAACATTTGCGTACTTTTAACGAATTTGATCGGAGCATAACTCCTTTAATATAGTTCGGATTCAAGTAATCTCGAATTCGTTGCAAAGCTAGCATAATCAGCTTTCCAACAAATCCGAGATTGCTTGAATCCAAATTATAATGAAGGAGTTACACTCCGGTCAAACCTTGTTCGGAATACGGGAATGCTGTTTAAAGTCGTTTGAATGTAAATTATTTTTTGGGCATCAAAGCAAAAGATTATTTTGGCGCACTCTTGGTTTTTAGTGATGATTTATTATAATAAGATTTATAGAATTTTTATATTTAGAAAAAAGCCTAGCATTTAAAAGTTGAAAATCGCCCTCGCACCCAAAAATATGGTTTTTGTTCTTGAACAGGGGGGGGGGGTTGACTTTTTTTTCTTCTGGAATTTGAATTTTAGACTATTTTTATTGGATTCAAATAGGGGGGTATTTGCTTATTTATGAATAATATCTTAAGTAAATTAAAAAAACATTTACTTAAATGATATTAGTCATAAATAAGTACTGCCTGATAGCCTGATAAATGTTGTTCCTGTCTTGGCCTGGGCGACCACAAGGCGCCCTGGCGCCCAGGCCTGTACAAACCGCCCGGACGCCTAGGCGACGCCTTGACAACTATGGTCACAAGGCCTCCTAGGTGCCTAGGCGATGCCTTGACAACTATGCACCCTACTTCACATAATACCGTTTTATTTTTTTTATCTGAACTAGTTAAGGGAATAATTGTAAAATGACTAAAATAGGTTATACAAATTAAATCAAGACAAAAAAACAACATTTGGCCTCAAATGCTAGGTTTCGAACTAACCCAGGAAAAATCCCAGGTTTCAACTGAGACCAAGGGCCAACTTGGTTTCGACCAGACTTTGAACCTTGATGAGAAGATGTTTTCCTTCTCCTTAGGGGACAAGTCCCTTAATGAGTATTTAGTGGTTTTAAGGGCATCATTATGGAATTACATGCAATCCAGCCTTTCACTTCTGATCTTGAACAACTCAAGAGTTAAGACCCAACAATCAAAGTTTTATGTCGCCAAGTTCCTTGCTGGCCTTCTTCTTGAATATTAATTTGTGAAAAGCCAACTCTTGATAGGTGAAAAGGTTCCCACTATTAATGAGACATTCATTCGTCTTCAACGATTTCTTCCTTTCTCAATGTAATTCTACTGCTGCATCCAAAGATAATGTTGCCTTATATGCTGACCATGGTCGCCTCCTCTAGAAAAAATGTGACATGGGCCAAGGAAGTGGCTGTGGCCCTCCTGGTCGTGGGGCTGGCCAATCTAATTCTAATAACCCCAACCGATGTTGTACCCACTGTGGGAAGATGAACCATAACATTAATACTTGTTGGGATTAGTACGGACGACCTGACTGGGCCTATGCTGTGGCCAACTCTGCTACTACTGGTGCTCCTCTTGTTCCTACACCTGTTCCCAGTTTAATGCACCTACTTATAGTACCTTGGGAAATGTGCCTCACGATGTAGAATTATTGCTCTAATGTGTCTAGCAACTAGGATAAGTGGGTCCATATTCCTTAGCCACTATAGTCCATACAGGTATCACTGCATTACGTTCTACTACATCTACTCCATGGATCATTGATTCAGGAGCTTCTTGCCATATGATTGATAAGTCGACCTTTTTACTTCATTTACAGATATTGCAGACTTTATACATGTTTTCCTTGTCAATGGTTTATCCACCCATTCGATAGGAAATAAAACGTCCACTCTTATACCCTCCATGACCTTGTAATCGGTCCTATATGTTCCAAACTTGCCCCTTAATCTTATTCTTATTAGTCAACTAACAAAATCCCTAAACTTTTCAATTACCTTTTATACTTATGGTGTTTTTTCAGGATCTCCGGACAAGGGTGACAATTGGTAGAGGACTTGAGCAACCTAGACTCTATCATCTGCAGAATACTTGACCAACGACTACTGTTGCTATCACCGCCACTACAACCTGACCTCTTACATGGCGTCATTGCCTCGGCCACCTTTCCGTCTCCAAAATGAAGCCCATTATCCCAGGGTGCAAGTCCATTTCTTGTCTGGTTTGTGAAGCCTGTGAGTTGGGAAAACATCATTGTTCCTCCTTCCCTGCTTGCATTAGATTTAATATTTCGTCTCTTTTTTCTTTAGTTCATTCTAATATTTGAGACCCTATCGTATCCCTAATAGATTAAGTTTCATTACTTTGTCCGCTTTCTAGATGAGCACTCTGGAATGACCAGGCTTTATTTTCTGAAGGATCGTTCTGAGTTTCTCAGTGTGTTCGAAGCAAGGTTCAAGGTGCTGGTTTTTTAGGCCGGTTTCGACCAGCCTCGAAACCGAGTTGTCTCAGGTTTTGACCGAAACTCGGTTGAAACCTGGGATTTTTCCCAAAAAAACCTTGAAACCATGGTTCCGAGGTCCAAAACTGTTTTTCTTATCTATTTTTTTTGTATAGCCTATTGCAACCTTGTTATACCTATTTCACATGTTAGTTTGGAAAAAATACATCCAAAATAATAACATGTGGTGTGGAGACCAAAGTTTGCTAGTTTATGTTAAGACCTATGATTGTATCCAAAGTTAAGTAGGCACTATTTATTTATGATTAATTT
Source organism: Protea cynaroides (assembly GCA_028583415.1). Lineage (NCBI taxonomy): Eukaryota > Viridiplantae > Streptophyta > Magnoliopsida > Proteales > Proteaceae > Protea > Protea cynaroides. The sequence continues at coordinate 71,794,642 of CM053274.1, forward strand.
TCATTTACTTAAAATATTATTCATAAATAAACGCCCCCCATTTGAATCCAATAAAAAATAGTTTAAAATTCAAACTACAAAAGTTTAAGAAGTCTACTTTCCTGTTCAAGAACAAAAATCAGATTTTTGGGTGCGGGAGCGATTTTCAATTTCCAAATGCTAGGTTTTTACCCAAATTTAAAATTTTCATAAATCTCATTATAGTAAATGTTAATAGCACATTCTACACACTAATTAAGAAGTGACACGTGTCCTGACATGTGTCCTGCTCTCAACAATCCTATTCCTCCGAGGAGTCTGCGTGTGCGCTGCCTCATGTTGGATTCGTGGGTACGTTACGTACGGCTGCTGGAATTTGACGAGAGGAGGAATCCTACTGCTACTTTATCTAGGGGTGATATGGGAATCTAGAAAATGTGTTCTAGACCGTCCCTATTACCTTCGACGATGCACATTGAGTCCCTGGGAATGCGATAGGCAAGTCCCATTACAGCTGTGGGATCTCAATCTAACAGTCAATGGTCAGAAATGATTGATCTCTTCTAGGAGTCAGTTACCTACGATGACTCTCTTTCCTCAACGACGTATCCGGCTCCATCAGAACTCTACGTAAGTCTATCTATACACTCGACGATCATAAATAAGTTACTCACCTTTTTACACCCTCAGAGAATACTCAAGCCTTACCCACACTCTAAGGAGCTTACGATATCTCGTTATCTCCATTCTGTTAGTTTTGTTACTGACTTGATCGTCGGAGTGGCCGCCGAACTACCCAAACCGACCCCTGGTGATCCTTCGTGGGTTTTAAGTTATGGGTCATCTCAGCATTCCCAATTTCAGTTGCAACAATAAAGCATCACTAAAAACTAAGAGTGCGCCAAAATAACCTCTTGCTTTGATGTCTAAAACTTATTTTCATCCAGGGCAACTTTAAACAGCATTCGCGTACTCCTAACAAAATTTAACCGGAGCGTAACTCCTTCAATATAAATCTGATTCAAGCAATCTCGGATTTGTTGCAAAGCTAGCGTAATCAGTTTTCCAACAAATCAGAGATTGCTTGTATTTGAGTTATAAAAGGAGTTACCCTCAGGTCAAACCTTGTTCGGAGACGTGAATACTGTTTAAAGTCGTTTGAATGGAAATAATTTTTTGAGCATCATAACAAGAGATTATTTTGGCACATTCTTGGTATTTAGTGCTATTTTACTATAATAAAATTTATGGAATTTTTAGATTTGGGAAAAAGCATAGCATTTAGAAGTTGAAAATTGCCTATATACTTAAAAATCCGTTTTTGTTTTTGAACTTGAGGGTTGACTTCTTCTCCTTTTGGAATTTAAATTTTAGACTATTTTTATTGGATTCAAATGAGGGGTGTTTGCTTATTTATGAATAATTTCTTAAGTAAAGAAACATTTACTTAAATGATATTAGTCATAAATAAGTACTGTCTAATAAATGTTGTTCCTATATGCCTAAGAAGTGTTGTTCTTGTATACAGTTTCTGCCTTTGGAGTCAAAAGCTGGTCAAGTTTGGGTCAAAACCTGTCAAAATAGACAGGTTTCGGTTGAAACCCAGACTTTTGTAAGGCTAGGTGGACCAAAACCAAGTTGAAACCAGGTTTCGGTCGAAACTTGGTCGAGTTGGATCAGGTTTCACTAATAATATTTTTCAATATTGACCTAAGGTTTCGTTTCAACCTTGGTCGAAACTGTGTTGTGTCGGTCGAAACCAATGGTTTCGATTGGCACCTCGAACCATGGTTTGAAGGTTTTTATCAGGAAATAACAGTTCAATTTGGTGCTTTTATTCGTGTTTTCCGTACTGATAATGTCTTAGAATATACTCGACGTGAAATTTTTTACTTTTGTTTTGCCAATTGTTTTTACCATCAAACTAGCTGCTCTTACACTTGTCAATAGAATGGGGTTGTTGAACATAAGAATCGACGCCTCGTAGAGGTTGCTCGCTCCATTATGCTTTAAATGCATGTACCTAAACATTTTTGGTATGATGCTATTCTAACTATCTGCTATCTTATTAATCGTATGTCTTTCGATGTTCCCCATCACAAAGTTCCATACTTTATCTTCTGTCCTACTCTCCCTTGTTTACTATATCCTCTCAACATTTTTGGATGCTTTTGTTTTGCTCATATTTTGCAAACTCCCCCCGATAAATTGTCTCCCAGATTCGTCAAGTGCATTTTTCTTGGTTACTCGTGCACTCAAAAAGGCTACAAGTGCTATGACTCCGTTACTCACAGACACTTTGTCAGTGCAGATGTCACTGTCTTTGAAAGTACCCCTTACTACCCTACTCCTGTCCCTGTCATCCCACCTCCCACGGATCCATCACCTCCCATCTCCCCATCTCTACCCATAGCCTGGTTTTATCCTTGTCTACCACATTTGCCCCTATCTCTCACCTCCATCCTTGTCCCATCTAGGTTGACAAGTGGCTATGGATGCTAAGATGGATGCCTTGTTCTCCCATCAGATATGGTCTCTGGTTGACTTGCTTGCCGGTAAAGTGGTTGTGCGCTGCCACTGGGTCTACGCTGTTGAACATATCATGTTGGCTCTGTTGGACTAATCAAATCCGGCTGGTCGTTAAAGGTTTTACTCAAGACTTATAGGGTTGACTATTTTGAGACTTTCTCACCTGTTGCTTGTCTCAACTCTGTTCGTGTTCTCATCTCATTGGCCATAAATTTTGATTGGGTCCTCTTTCAGATGGATGTTAAGAATGCATTTCTCTACGGGGATCTATTCAAAGAGGTTTATATGGACCAACTTCTGAGATATGTTGCTCTGGGGGTAACTCATCTAAAGTTTGCAAGCTACACAAGCTAAATATAGGCTGAAGCAGTCATCACATGCCTAGTTTGATAAATTTAGCTCTATTATTACTCATTGTGGTTTCTCCCCGTGTCACTCTAACCACTCTGTATTTGTTTAGTGCTGGCATTCTAAAGTTGGAGACAAAATTTGAAATAAAAAAAAACCTTGGTAAGTTCAGATATTTTCTTGAGATCGAAGTTGCTCATTCAGCTCAAGGTATCTTCCTCTCACAACGGAAATACACTCTGAATCTCTTATCAGATACAGGAAAGTTGGGTTGTAAACCTGCAAATACTCATCTAGATCTTTATTCTCATCTCAAGCACAAGGTTGGGGATTCAGTTGATAAAGGTAGCTATCAATGGTTGGTTGGACAACTGATATACTTGTCACACACCCGACTTGACATCGTTTTTGCTGTAAGTGTAATCAATCAATATATATGCATGATCCCTATTCCTTTTACCTAGAGGCCGTATATAGGATTTTTACTATATCTGAAATCTGCTCCTCGAATGGATGTTCTTTTCCCTCCTCTTAGTTACTTTTGTATTACGGCCTTTACTGATGCCGATTGGGACGGGTGTCATGATGATAGGAGATCTACCTCAAGTAATTGCACGTTTGTTGGAGGCAACCTTGTTACTTCGAAGAGCAAGAAACAAGCTATTGTTGCTTGGTCCAATGCCGAAGTTGAGTTTCAAAGCCATGGCCCATGGCATTTGCGAACTCCTTTGGCTTTGTGGTCTTCTTCAAGATTTGTGTGTTACAGTTGAATTGTCTATGCGCTTGTACTATGACAACAAACATATAATCTTGTTTAACATGATCGCACTAAGCATGTAGAGATCGTTCGTCACTTCTTCAAGGGGAAGCTCGAACAAGGAGTCGTATATGTTCTATTTGTTTTTGATGCTCAATTGGCAGATGTTTTTACTAAAGGGCTTAGTAGTAAAAGCTTTGTTCCTATCATTAACAAGTTGGGAATTTTTGATATTTATGCGTTAACTTGAGGGGGAGTGTTGTAATTATAAGTTTAGGTTTAGGTTCATTATATCTTTTAGTAGGTGTGGTGTAAGTCTTTGGTGGGTGGTATAAGTGTTCTGTAGATATGGTATAAGTCAATCTTGGTAGGTCTTATTTCACCAATCGCCATACCTTATTTATGATGAGTGGTTAGTCATCATACCTATTTATGATGAGTGGTTGTAGGTATCCTAATATTTATGTAGATGTAAATCTCTTTTCCTATAAATAGAGAAGGCCTTTGTCATATCTGATAGCCAAGTATTACGTCATTATTATTTCAACATGGTATCAAAGTTTGTCGATGGGGCTGTAGAACTTGTTGCACAGCTTGTAAAAGTAGCGCATACCAATCTTACCAAAGTAACTCGGATGGTATTTGTCGAACAGGATCCTGTGGTGGTGCATACCACCAACATTACCCTACCCACTTGGATGTTACCTATGTTTACCTATTCTACCATGGCCAGCAGAGACATGCCCTATCTTTTTCCTGTTTATCTTGAACCTCGTCATACTTTCTCTTGCCTTGCTCTTCCGCTCTCTCTTCTCCTCCTCCTTCCGACACAATGGAGCATCGAGTTGAGGGAATACTTGGCTTATCAGATATGACAGAGGCTTCTCTATTTATAGGAAAAGAGATACACATTTACATAAATATTGGGATACTTACCAACTGCTCATCTTAAATAGGTATGATGATTAACCACTCATCATAAATAAGGTATGTTGACTATGGTGACATAAGGCATTCCTAGATTGACTTATACCATAACTGCAAAAGACTTATAACACTTTCCAAAAACCTACATTACACCTAAAAAAGATCTACACTACACTTACGAAGATACAATGAACCTAGACATAGGCTTACAATTACAACACTTCCCCTCAAGTTGGTGCTTGAATATCAAACATGTCTTAACTTGTTAATAGTAGTAATAAAGCTCTTACTACTAAGCACTTAGCACTTAGTAAAGACATTTGCTAACTGAGTATCAGATGGAACAAAGGGAAACATACAACTCCTTGTACTAACTTCTCCTTCATGAAATGATGATCGATCTCTACGTGCTTAGTGCAATCATATTGAACATGATTATGTGCAATGTTGATTGCTGATTTATTGTCACAATACAAGTGCATAGGCAATTCAACTGGAACACAAATCCTGAGAAAAACCACAAAGCCAAAGGAGTTTGCAAATGCCATGGGTTATGGCTCGAAACTCAGCTTCGGCACTAGACCAAGGCTTAAAATCTTGGTTCTCGGAGGCGTCTTGGCCTCTTGGAAAATCGAGATCTCGACGAGATCTGAGACAGTCCAAAAAATCAAGGCACCTCAAAAAAGGCTGTCTCGGTGGTCAAATGTCATTTTTTAGGTTTGATACTTTAGGGAAACCTTATTTTAGCTTACATAAACACATTTAGAGCATAAAATTGTAAAAATAATCACGTTTTGTGGTTGTTTGAGTTTACACTTGAAATCCAAATCTGAAACTGTGAGCTCGTAGATCGGGCTCACGTGTTACATATAAAAATCTCGTCACATTCTACAAACTTTAGTTTTCTCTCATGTAAAATTCCCATTTTTGGCCAAGAATCTTACCTTTTACGGTTGACGTGGAGCTCCCACAGCAATCTCCGCACTCCAAAGCACCACTGGCAACAATTTCAAAGAGAAAACTAAGAAGAAAAGAAGAAGATTTGAAGTTTTTTTGAAAAAACTTAAAAGAAAAGAGGAAAACCTGTTCTCGGTCGAGAACTTGACCGAGATTAACAAAAAAAGCATAAAGCAATTTCTCGCCAAGATGGACCGAGAAATTGCCGAGAAACCAGAATATCCCGAGATCTCGCCTCCCAAGATCTCTCTGAAATCTCAAGCGAGAACTTGTAACCGAGATCGAGATCTAGTATCGATCTAGATCTCGTCTCGGTCTTCACCGAGAAGATCGAGATTGCCGAGATCTCGCCGAGATTTTAAACCATGCACTAGACCGAGCAACAACTTGTTTCTACTTTCTTGCTCCTCGAAGTAGTATGGTTGCCTTAACAAACTTGCAATAGCCCGAGTTAGATCTCTTGTCACCTTGACATCCACCTCAATCGGCATCAATAAAGGTCGCAATATGAAAGTGACTATAAGGAGAGAAAAGAACATCTTTTCCTGGAGTGGATTTCATATATCGTAAAATCCTATATGCGGCCTCTAGGTGAAAGGAATAGGGATCATGCATATATTGATTGATTACACTTACAATAAAAGCAATGTCAGGCTGGGAGTGTGACTAGTATATTAGTCATCCAACCAACCGCTTATAGCTACCTTTATCCACTGAGTCCATAACCTTGTATTTGAGATGAGAATGAGGCTCTAGAGGATTATCTGCTAGTTTACAACCCAACATTCCTGTCTTTGATAAGATATGTTGGGTGTATTTCTATTTTGAGAGGAAGATACCTTGAGTTGAATGAGCAACTTCGATCCCAAGAAAATATCTCAGCTTACCAGGTTCTTTGATCTCAAATTCTGTCCCCAAGTAAGTGTTTAGGTTGGATATTTCGTTAGCATTATTGTCAATGATAACAATATCAGCTACATAAACGATCAAAACTATAATGTGCTCGCCGGTCTTATTGATAAACAAAGTTTGATCAGCATTACTTTCTTTATAACTAATCGATATCATCGTTCGATAGAAACGACCAAACCATGCTCTTGGAGAATGTTTCAGGCCATACAAAGTTCGTTTCTACTTGCAAACTTTGCCATGAGTTTTTTGAGAAGCAAATCCAAGAGGGATGTCTATATAGATCTCCTCTTTAAGTTCCCCATGGAGGAAAGCATACATCAAGTTGCTGAAGATTCCGTCCTTGGTTAACGGCACATGAGATGATTACTCTGATAGTGGTCATTTTTTGCTACTAGGGCAAAGGTTTCCTGATAGTTGATCCTATGCCTGAATGAATCCTCTGGAAACCAGCCTTGCTTTATATTTGTCTATAGATCCATGAACCTTTTGTTTGTCAACAAAGACCCATTTGTATCCTACAAGTTTCTTTCCTGGAGGGAGAGACACCAAATTCCACATATCAGTATTCTCAAGTGCACTCATCTCTTCATTCAGTGCCTCTTTCCTCCTTAAACTTGCCAGTGCATCCTACCAGGAGTTAGGAGTGGAAACAGACGATAACGAAGAACAAAAGTATGGAAGGAGGGAGACAGAGAATCATATGCAACAACATTAGAGATGGGGTGCTGAGTACACGTTATGATGCTCATATGGATAGCAATAGGTAAGTCAAGACTAGGATCACTAAGAGGAAGAGACTTAACAAAGGAAGGATTTGGAAGACTTGAATTTGGAATGGAGAATCAAATGCAATGGTGGTGGTACTTGCTTATGTCGAATAAATACTTTGAGATGTAGTTGAGTCGGTTGAGAAGGTCCCTGAGGTTGGGACAAAGCTGAAACCTGTTCCTGATTTGTCACACCCTGGGCAGAGTTGAAACCTGTTCCTAACATGTCACACCCTAGGTGGAGCTGAAACCTGTTCATTACTTGTCACACCCTCAACATCAGTTTCAGCCAATATAAGAGACTCGAGCAGAACAATGATAGGCATATCTTCCCAAACATCTAAAGTTGAAGACTCTCCCTGAAGAGGGGTCGGATTATAAGCTTCCGACTCATGAAAGACAACATCCATGGTGACCAACAGTCGTCGAGTCAAAAGATGATAGCATTTGTAACCCTTCTGAGTGGTAAAGTAACCAAGGAAGATACAACGGAGCCCCCGTGCCATGCTTAGAAGATAGCATACATTAACTTGGGCCGGCGAACCTGTTTGTTGGTTGCGAGCAAACACCACATAACCAAAACCCGAGGTGGAACCACAAAAGAAGACCAGCCCATGAGAACATCAAGAGGGCAGCAAGAAGCCAAGACATGAAAAGGCAGCCAGTTGATAAGGTTGGCTGTTGTAAGAACTGCATTGCCCCAAAATTAAGGAGGGACAGTCATAGTGAACAAGAGAGACCGTGCCACTTCCAAGATGTGACGATTCTTTCATTCAGCAACACCATTTTGAGCAGGAGTATCAACACATATAATCTGATGAATGATCTCATGATCAACAAATACAATAGCAAGGTCCCGTCAATGTACTCCTTGCCATTATCAGTCTGAAGAATCTTCACCGTAACATCAAATTGGTTATGAACCATCTTATGAAATAACTGAAAACAGTTTGCCATATCACTCTTATGTTGCATCAAGTAGATCCAAGTGGTATGAATAAAGCAATCAATAAAGGAGACAAACAATCGGTAACCAAAAGCAGGTACATAACGGGCAAGGCTCCAAATTCAAAACGGATTAAGCCAAAAGGAAGTAAACTTATATTATTGGATATTGGATAAGCAACTCTAGTTCGCTTTGCAAAGATGCATGCATCACAAAAGAAATTATTAAGAGTACATTTCTAAATTAAAGCTAGAAATAAAGTAGATAAAATTTTGGGAGGAGGGTCACTCTAAGGACAATGCCACTGATGTCACTCGGATAAAGCAATAGTAGAGGATTTAGGGTGAGAAGCCTGAGTCGCCAAAGGTGATGGAGAATTGTCAAGCAAGTAGAGACCACCAACCAATTTTCTACTGCCAATCGTACGACCCAAATTTTACGTCTTGGAAGACACTATGTTCAGGAAAAAAAATATTACTTTACAGTTCAAATCACAAGTAAGGTTATTAATAGAGAGAAGATTAGTAGAAACTTCGGAACATGTAAGACAGAGGAAAGGGATGAAGGAGTACATTGGATGGAGCCCTTGCTCAAAACAATGGACAAGCACTTACTTTACTATTACTAGACAAAGGGAAGTACCAAAAAAATTGATTGGAGAATCCAGTCATATGGGCAGTGTGTCACGACCTGCGACCCGCTCCGTCTACATGGTCCATGAAATGGCACATGGGTTGGTGGGTTGGCCCATATTCTAGAATTCTCTACACTTTGGTATAAATGGGGTTCTCTAGAAACCTCCACACTTGTATAGACTTTCTTTAGAGTTTCTAAGGAGGTGGGAATGTTCTAGGCCCTAATGCTAGAATGTTCCTAACCATTGGATAGGAGACACATGTAAAGATCATAGCCATTCATTGTACCTATTGGTGCCTATAAATAAGGCCAACCTCATTTGGCCAAGGCACTCAAGCAATCAAGCATTGTAAGAGTTCCTTTGCAATATAAGTTGCTCTTTCATAATTCTCTATTGTGTGCTCTCTTCCTTAGTAAGGGGTTAGGCTGACTTAGTGCTTCAAGAAGGGTTGCAAGCGACTAAGTGCCGCACGGTTGGCTTAGTTACACTAAGGCCGTGACAAGTGGTATCAGAGCGTGGTTACGAGGAAGACTCTTGAGTAACATCGTCACCATGTCTAGTGTGGAAGATCTCAACGTGGAAGGAGAGCATGGTCGTGGAAGGGATGACCATACCAACACAAAGAGCAAGAGGAATAAGGATAAGTCCGTAGACGTTGTGGCTGCCATGGAAGCGCGACTAGCTCGAGTGGAGCTAGCCATGGCCGACACCCAAGAGAGGGTCGATGTGTTATAGGGGTGCGAAGAGGAGATCAAAGGTCAATTGGAGGGGATCATTGGCTGAGTGGATGAGCATGATGTGTCCTTACGCAACACCACAACACAGCCACAAGGGGAGCTTGATGCCTCCAAAGTCACGTATTGGAGATGATGGCGAACTTCCAAGCATGTCTAGACGAGGTACGAGCCGATTTAACCCTATGCAAAAGGGCAATGGTTGGGGGAGCTATGATCTCAAGAGAGACACCTAGAGTAGATGTGCCAAAACCTATGTCCTATGATGGACAACGAGATGCCTGAGAAGTAGACAATTTCTTGTGGCACATGGAGCAATATTTCAAAGCAATCGCCCTTGAAGACGAGCAGATGAAGGTACAAACTGCTACCCTTTATCTTAAAGACACAGCAACTCTATGGTGGAGACGACGACACGGCGACATCGAAAGAGGTACGTGCACCATAGACACTTGGGATAGTTTTAAGAAGGAACTAAAGAAACAATTTTATCCCGAAAATGCATCATTCATGGCTAGGAGGAATCTTAAAAGGCTCAAACAGACGGGGTCTATCCGAGACTATGTGAAGGCATTCTCTACACTTATGCTAGATGTCCAGGATATGACCAAAGTAGATCTATTGTTCAATTTCATGGAAGGTCTCTAAGGTTGGGCTACGCAAGAGTTGCAACGACGGGGTGTACAAGATGTTGCTTCAGCAATAGCCGCGGCGGAGTCCATCGTTGAGTATAAGAGAGAAGATTCCTCAAATCCCAAGAAGCCATCCTATGAGAAAGGTGGGGGAGTATCGGCATTCAAAGAAACTTATCCCAAGGAAAGCATAGATAAGACCTCATCAAATAGAGAGGGAAAGACTAGGGATGACAGGAAGATTGGACATCGACGGAAGACTGCTTGTTTTCTTTGCGATGGTCCATACTAGGCGAGTGAGTGTACTAAAAAGAAGGCTTTGACAGCCCTGCTCGAGAAAGGAGATGAAGAAGAGGAGGCTCATATGGGTTCGCTCCAATTGGCTGCTATCAAGGCCAAGACAAAGGAGGTCAAGGTCACGCCTTTACAAAAAGGTTTGATGTACGTGGAGGCATGCATCAACAGTAAGCCCACATATGCTATGCTTGACACGGGCACAACCCACAACTTTGTCTCAACGGACGAGGCGAAGAGACTCGGTTTGAAGGTGACCAAGGAGACGGGATGGCTCAAGGCCGTCAACTCCCAAGCTCGACCCATCCATGGTGTGACTCGAGGGGTCAAGATGCATATCGGGACATGGAAAGGTACCGTAGATTTGTCGGTGGTACCTATGGACGATTTCCAAGTGATGCTTGGTATGGATTTCCTAAGGAAGGTAAATGCAATTGTTATGCCTTCCATTAACACAGTATGCATCATGGAAAAAGGAGTTTCTTGCATGATTCCAATGGTTCAAAGAACCAAGGATGGCCCTAAGTTGCTATCAACAATGCAGTTGGAAGACAGGGCCAGGAAAAGAGAAGCTACATATCCTGTCGAGGTTATCAACAAAAAGGAAGAAAGGTCTAAAGAGGTGCTACCTAAGCCTACAAAAAGTCTTTGACAAGTTCAAGGGTATAATGCCTTCAGATCTGACGAAGAGGCTTTCACCTAGAAGCGAGGTGACAAACCAAGAACGATTCAAGGTCGTCAAGTCTTACCTTGACAAAGTCACAAAGAAGATAAAGAGGTGGACTAACAAAAGGAGGCGACCAGCAACGTTTATAGTAGCCGACTCGGTGCTTGTGAGGCTCACGAGGAAGGAACGCCGATATGAAGGGCCTTTCGAGATTGTGAGGAAGGTTGGTAAAACGTCCTACGAGGTTAACCTTCCTCCAAAGTTCAAGATTCCTCCGGTTTTCCATGCAAGGACGTTAAAATTGTATCATAGAGACATGGGAAACCCAAGCCATGAGACTTCAACTAGAGCACCATTGGGTGTGGTTACTTCCTTTGAGAAGGAGGGTGAATGCATAATGGCGGATAGACTTATACGAAGACGAGGCGTTCCTCCTTGTAGGGAGTACTTAGTCAAAATGGAAGGGACTCCCAGAGAGCGAGACAAGCTAGGAACCATCAGATGCCCTATGGCAATTCCAAGACATGATACAGAAGTTCCATGAGGAAAATGCAACGAGGACGTTGCCAACTTAGGTGGGGGAGAATGTCACGACCCGCGACCCGCTCCCCGCTCCGTCTACATGGTCCATGAAATGGCACATGGGTTGGTGGGTTGGCCCATATTCTAGAATTCTCTACACTTGGGCATAAGTGGGGTTCTCTAGAAACCTCCACACTTGTATAGACTTTCTTTAGAGTTTTTAAAGAGGTGGGAATGTTCTAGGCCCTAATGCTAGAATGTTCCTAACCATTGGATAGGAGACACATGTAAAGATCATAGCCATTCATTGTACCTATTGGTGCCTATAAATAAGGCCAACCTCATTTGGCCAAGGCACTCAAGCAATCGAGCATTGTAAGAGTTCCTTTGCAATATAAGTTGCTCTTTCATAATTCTCTATTGTGTGCTCTCTTCCTTAGTAAGGGGTTAGGCTGACTTAGTGCTTCAAGAAGGGTTGCAAGCGACTAAGTGCTGCACGGTTGGCTTAGTTACACTAAGGCCGTGACAAGTGGCACTGACTAACGGAGACTACGAAGGCATAATGGCCACCAAAAGAAATACCTGAAGGGGTAAAAGGAGACGAAGCAGAAAGCATTGGCTGGATGGTAGTGGACGCTGCAGATGGCCCTGAGGAAGGTGAGTCCAGCCTATTAATCAGACGGCGTAGAGTCAGTAACTCCTCTTGTGAGGGAAGAGTCTTGAGGAATATTGTCAGTGGCCATATGGTATGCCGTGGCAAAGGTGGGACAACCCTATCCACGACCACGAGTATTGGAAGGACAGCCATGTAATTTCCAACACCTGTCTTGAGTATGTTGTTTTTTCCCACAAAAGTCACACTTCACAAGAACCTTATCAGAGGCAGAATGATCAATAATACTGCAAGTCAGACCTCAACGAGATAAGGAACCTAAGCCAGAATAGAGAGTTGAGCATTCCTGTGTCACAAGGAGGACCATAGCAATGTGGCGATTATCTTCAAAAGACACCATAGCATAGGCTTGCTCGAGGGAGGGTAACGAATCACGATTAAGGACCTAAGCCTGAATTTGATCAAACGCGATATTAAGGCCAGCAAGAAAATTGAATATGCGGAGGTTGCCCTCCCATTGTTTACAGGCAGTGGCATCTATACATAGGTATTAGTAAAAGAACCATAAAAATCCAACTCTTGCCACATACCTCATAGAGTGGAATATACTGGGAATAGATAACTATTTTTGTTTGGTCTCGTGAATCATCTTCTGGAGTTCATAGCACTGGGCAACATTGCCAACCTGAGAGTAGGTGTCTGTGGTAGTCTCCAAATCTAAGTGGTAGTGTCAAGAAGAAGATAACCTCTAGAAATAGATTGATCCATAGAGTTGATAAGATATGACATGACCAGATATTTAGAGGTAACCCATTTATACTGAGAAGGACCAGCAACGGTAGGCTTAACAGTGTCCCCTGTAATATAGCTAGAAAGACGATAACCAATAACAAGATAACACGAATGAGACCACATCAGATAATTGCTTCCATTTAACTTGATGGAATAAGTAGATAAAGAAGGAAAGTCACGAGAAGGGACTCCTTATTTAGTTGAGGCTGATGAAATCTCAGACATGATTGCTGGTCAACTCTAGTCACAAAAAAGACACAGCGTGTAGACAACTATCTAGAAGTTGGAACTCGGCATACGAACTTCCAGAGAAAGCATCAAGAAATCATGATTCAGTTCATGATCTAGATCTGCATGGTGTAAGTGGCCCTTGGTTGGAAAAAAGAACTGAACACCAACGGTAAAGAGGAAAAGAGACCAAAGAGGCGGCTGCTTGCGTTGGTGGGAGCCAATACTAAACAGAGAGTAGGAGAGAGACGAGCGACGGTGGCTGTTGGCATCAAGAAGGAAAGAGAGAGGCGGTGGTGGTGGGCGGTGCTTATAATTTCGTGTCTAATAGCATTAAGGTTAGGATCCCAATATTGATCCTAGCTTTGATACCATGTTGAAATAATAATGAGAGAATACTTGGCTTGTCAGATATGACAGAGGTCTTCTCTATATATAGGAAATGAGATTTATATTTACATAAATATTGGGATACCTACCAACCACTCATTATAAATAAATATGATGGTTAACACTCATCATAAACAAAGTATGTTGACTATAGTGACATAAGACCTACCAAGATTGACTTATATCATACCTACCAAAGACTTACACCACACTTACCAAGATACAATGAATTTAGACATAAACTTACAATTACAACTCTCTCCCTCGAGTTGGCACATAAATATTATACGTGCCCAACTTGTTAATTATAGGAACGAAGCTCTTACTACTAAGCATTTTAGTAAAGATATCTGTTATAACTGAGCATTAGACGGAACAAAGGGAACACATACGACTCCTTGTTCTAGCTACAGCAATGGATTTCCAAATCGATGTTTGAGAGGAAGATATTTGAAGGAAAGGTCTAGGGTGTTCAGGTTTTTGGCTGCTCTCCTGTGTTTCTACCTCTCTCAATTCTCCCCCCTAAACCCAAAGTAAATCGACACCCCTTGAAGAACCAGAATACATTCTAATCATTTTCCCATATAAATCTATAGTGCATTCAATTTACTGAGGTGCACTTGAAAAGCTTCATGAATAAGGTAATACCAAGGTACACAAAGTAAAATGCTATATGAATATACGTTTATTTTTTTTTTATTTTTTTTTTTTTTGGGGGGGGGGGGACCTCTTACAAAAATGTATGCAAAAGTGTGGTGGAAATAGTATACTAATAACTAATAATAAACTAGAACAAGCGAAGTCTATTGATGATTGGTTGATATAGATAGAAGTTTTATTATGGGATAATGAAAGTGGGAAACAACAACAACAAAGTCTTGTCCCAACTAAATGGGATCGGCTACATGGGGGGACCTCTTACAAAAATGTATGCAAAAGTGTGGTAGAAATAGTATACTAATAACTAATAATAAACTAGAACAAGTAAAGTCTGTTGATGATTGGTTGATATAGATAGAAGTTTTATTATGGGATAATGAGGTCAAGTAGACAACAACAACAACAACAACAACAACAAAGCCTTATCCCAACTAAATGGGATCGGCTACATGGATTCTTGTCCGTCAATCAGCTCTGTTCGATGTCATACTTGAAGCAAGGCCTGAGCTATACATGTCTTTCTTCACCACCTCTCCTAGAGTCATCTTAGGTCTGCCCCTTGCTCTTTTAAACCCTTTATTCTGAATCAAATCACTCCTCCATATGGGAGCATCTAACGGCCTCCGTTGAACATGGTCATACCATCTCAAACAACTTTCTTGTATCTTATCATGTATTGACGCTACTCCCAAATCAAGTCTAATACGATCATTCCTTATCTTATCCTTCCTAGTTTTGCCACACATCCATCTTAACATCCTCATCTCAGCTTCACTAAGTTTATCAATATGATGCTTCTTAACTACCTAACATTTTGTACCATATATCATAGCTGGTCGAATGACTGTCCTATAGAATTTTCCTTTTAAGTTTTAAAGGAATATGCCAATTACACAACACTCCAGACGCACTTCTCTACTTCATCCATCATATTTTAATCTTTTATGAAACATAGTCTTTCTTTGTTTATGATTGAATCTAGATACCTAAAATGATCACTTTGTTGTATCTCCCTCTCAAGAATGTTTACCACCTCATTATCCGTCCTTGTGTGACTAAAGTGACACACCATATACTCCGTCTTTGTTGTACTTATCTTAAAACCTTTTGATTCCAATGATGATCTTCATAGCTCTAAGTTTGCATTAATCTCTGCTTTTGTTTCATCCACCAAAACAATATCATCAGCGAAAAGCATACACCAAGGAACTTTATCTTGAATGTCTTTGGTTAGATCATCCATAATGAGGGCAAACAAATAAGGGCTTAAAGCTGATCCTTGATGTAACTCCATTGTAATTGGAAAATCACGACCTTGACTCCCTACAATTTTCATACTAGTCACCACATTATAATACATATCCTTAACTGTGTTCACATATTTGCTTGAAACACATCTCTTCTCTAGTACTTGCCAGATTAACTTTCTAGGGACTCTATCATAAGCCTTTTCTATATCAATAAAAACCATATGGAAGTATTTATTGCCTTCTCTACGTCTTTCCATGAGTTTCTTAAGCAAGTAAATAGCCTCTGTCGTAGATCTACCTGGCATAAAACCAAACTAGTTTTCCGTAATGGTAGTTTCTTTTCTCGAGCGGGTTTCAATAACACTCTCCCACAGTTTCATAGCATGACTCATTAGTTTTATGCCTCTGTAGTTATTACAGCTTTGAATATCACATTTGTTTTTGTAGATCGGGACCACAATGCTTCTCTTCCATTCATTTGGCATTATCCCTGAGCTCATAATTTTATTAACCAACTTAATAAGCCAAGATATTCCATACATTCTTAGGTTTTTCCAAAATTCTTTTGGGATCTCATGTGGGCCTAGTGCTTTGCCTACATTCATCCTCTTTAAAGCTTCTTTCACTTTTGTCATCCTAATTTTGCGTATATACCTATAACATGTGGTGTCATGATGGGTAATGTAACAATCTAGTGCATTGTTTCCTGAGATGTCTTCGTTTAGTAGGTTGTAGAAATAATCGTTCCATCTTTCTTTAATGTCCTCATCCCTTATAAGAACTCTGCCATCTGCACTTTTAATACATCTAACATGGTCTAAATCTCTACTCTTCCTTTCCCTCATCTTAGCTGTTTTATAGATAGCTTTTTCTCCTTCCTTTGTGCCTAGATTGTTATAAAGATCTTTATATTTCTTCGGCCTTATTTTTTTCACAATATTTTTTGCTTCATTTCTAGCAAGTTTATATCTTTTTAGATCTTTTATATCCTTAGTCTTTTGTCATGCCTTAAAACTATCTTTCTTAGCTTTAATGGCTATTTAAACCTTATCATCCCACCACCAAGACTCTCTAGGAGAATGACATTTTTCTTTCGATACATTTAGAACCTCTTTAGCAACTTTCTTAATACAAGCAGTCATCTCGTTCCACATTGTATTAGTGTCTCCCTCAAAGTTCCACATTCCTTGGTTGGCTACATTATTAGTAAAAACTTTCAAGGTATTTCCTTTTAAGCACCACCACCTTATCCTAGGGCAATAAACATGACTTTTCCTACTACTCAGCGTAGTGAAACATATCCATGACCAATAATCTATGCTGGGTGGTTAGGTTCTTCCCGATAACTCTACAATCCTTATATAACAATCTATCAGACCTTCTAATTAGAAAGAAATCTATTTGGCTTTTATAATGCCCACTTTTGAAGGTGATTAGATGCTCCTTTCTCTTTTCAAAGTATGTGTTCACGATGGATATATCATAAGCCGTAGCAAAATCTAAAATTGAGGTTCCCTCCTCATTCCTCATTCCAAAATCATATCCCCCATGCACATCTTCATAACATCTACGATTTTCCCTTACATGGTCATTCAGATCACACCCCCTATTATAATCTTTTCTCCTTGTCGTAAACCTTGCACTAATCCATCCATGTGTTCCAAAAAATGTAGCTTACTATTCGCATCCAATCCTACTTGGGGTGCGTATGTGCTAATTATATTGACTATCTCTTTCCCCATTACTAACTTGATGGCTATAATTCTATCACCAAATCTTTTCACATCCACCACATCATTCTTTAAATCTTTATCCATTGTTATACCCACTCCGTTGCTATTATTTTTATCCCCCGTATACCAAAGTTTAAAGCCATCCAACTCCTTAACTTTTTTACCCTTCCATCTAGTCTCTTGTATGCAAGTTATGTTAATCCTTCTTCTTCTCATAACATCTATCAATTCTAATCTCTTACCCGTTAAAGATTCTATGTTCCAAGATGTTATTCTAATCCTACGCTTATGGACTAGCTTCTTTGCCCGCACTCGTCCACAGTGCGAGAACCCATGCCAATTTATCACCCATCCGGGTACCGATGCGGCAGCCGTAGCCAAGTTTTCACCTCATTCGGGCAATGCAGCGGCCTTTGCCCATTTTTCGCTACAGCAAGGGCCAAGTGTAACGCGTCGTTTACAGATAACGCTTTAGTATTACGTTGATTATTTTTTGTTTATGAATCCATGTTAAGGGTTTGGCTGTGTTTTTGGGGGTATCAGTTGCCGACCTGACGTATCAACCCTCCTCCTTTATCCGGGCTTGTGACCGGCAGCATAACACGGGTGGAGTTATATAATAAGGTCAAGTTGATCCCTCGAAAAATTACTTCTTGTTCAGAATTATTGCCTTAATATTAGTAATGAAAAATGTCCTTTACATTGCCCGTATAGTAATTTTCACGTGGAGGTTCAATTGGGGGAGTTGATTTTGTGACTTATGTTGTGTGCAAGGTACAATGACCAATAGTATTATACCATCAAGGAGTTAAACATAGCTTTTTTTTTCCTTTTTTTTTTCAGTGTCAATTGTTTATCAATGACCCGATGGGGTCTAGGAGATGGAATCAATCTTGAACTGGCTATTTGAGATGGAACAGTTTTGGTTTGACTTCTAAATTTTCTTGTTTCAGTTTGGAGGTGAAGAGTGCAAAGTGACATTGGCCCCAATGAAGATGAAGGCCCAGTTCATGCTCCAAGTCCCTCAAGATGATATTAGATCATCAGCTCTTATGTTCCGGGTAAAGAAGAGGTGGGATTTTTAGAGTTTGGCACTTGATGAACCATTATATATGTTCTCACTCTTCAGTTTTAGTTCAGAAAAGCAAGATGGCATTGGCCTAGCAACCTGTTGTACTAACGTTCATTGCTATTTGAACAAAACAATTCAGTTTCTGTATATTTTTCATTTGTTTCTCAAGATGTCCATGGTTGCAGAACTTGATAGTTCTCTCTCTCTCTCTCTCTCTCTCACCCCCCACACACACACACACACACACACACACACAAAAGAAAAGAAAAAAAAAAGAATGGAAGTCATGTTGAAATGGATTTTATAGCAAATGAGGCAAAAGCCAAATCTGATTGGAACTCCATTACTCCTGATACAACAAGTTGAAGAGTCATGTACTCATGTACAATCAAACTCCCTAAACTTGGAAGGACATACTCTTCTGTTATAATCTGCTGAACTGCTTTCTTCGTATTAAATAATTAATTGGGGTTTTTTTTCCCCATTAGAAAAGTTTGAAGACATGGAAACAAAAACAAAAGGGAAAAGAGAAATTGTGACTACCCAAACGAGGATAACGCTAATTCTTTAGTGCACATGTGAAAACAAGAAAAGAATAGAGAAATTGTAACAAAACTATAGATCCCATAACAAAGCTATAAAGGCATGACTAAGGTTATGTTTGCATGCCAAGAAACGAAAAACATAATGAAATAATGATTATTTATGTGTTTCTCCTCTATTTCAAAATTTTCTGTTCTCTTCTTTTTGCTCTTGGCTTCCAAATATAACCTAAAGGAAAAGAGAAATTGTAAGAGAACTATTCGAGATTTTCCCAATGTTGGTTACAAGTTTTTTCCCGTTTATTTAAGGGTATAAATTACACCAGAGGTACTTGATGTTTTGACAAATCATACGAGAAGTACCTCACGTTTCAAAAATCATACTAGAGGTATCTCTTTTCATATTTCCAACATTAGCCCTACCTTAACATTGACATCTTACAAGTTGATCGTTAGATCTACCTCAAACTTTCAAGGACTGATCGTTTCTTGTTGAACTACCCTTATTTGGTACCTGATCGTTGGTACACTCGTCAAAAAATTAACAATTTGCTTGAAAAATAGAACTAGATTTGAAGTCTATAATTACATATTTTTTCAAGTTTTTGATTTCTTCAAAACCAACCATCTTGAATTTAAATTTTGAAGGGAATTTTTATATGATGTTTCCTTTCCAGTTCTTGATCGTTGACATGATGGCTAAAAAAAATCAATTTTTACCAAGTTTTCTATGACAAAGGTGGCGTAGGTAGTCACCAACGACTAGATCTAGCAGTTATCTCCATTAATCGGTGAGGAACTATAAGCTGGGGTGTGGAGTTTTCACTAGAAGTGTGTATCATAGTCGAGATCTGTGACTTGATGATGAACAATCGCCAATGAGGAAGGGGCAAGGGAGAGGACAGTGGCAGGAGAAGGGGTGGGCAATTGAGACAACGATGAACACATGGGGAATCTGAGTGTTGAGTCATTGGGAAACAGGATGATGAGAGTGAGAGAGGGGAGAGATAAAGAGGTCAAAAGACGAGCCAAAGGGGACTAAGAAAATTATGCCAAACAAGGGTAAATTTAGAAGTACAACAATAAGAGATATCCCAAACTTGATATTGTGAAATGTGGGATACCTCTAGTATGATTTTTAAAATATGAGATACCTCTGGTATAATTTTTCAAAACGTCAGATACCTCTACTGTGATTTACACTATAATAATTGACTAAAACAGAATTTTGGGTTCTGTATAGAGAATGTACGTATCCAGTTCATATTTAATGGGTAATTGCACATGAGATGGACAGCTCATATATAATGTTCGAGGTGCCTCAATTATCGAGGGTTGAGTCCAGAGTAAGCCAATCAAATTACGTGACCTTTATGTATTTTCCTATTTCTTACCTTGTCTATTGCAAAAACACCACCATTGACCCCTCTCTTTTTTTCCTTTTTTTTTTTTTTGGTTTTTGGTTTTTCATGATTTTGTGAGTGATAAATGATTGGTTGAAGCTGTGTTGTAGTGACTTCATTCTTTAGCGGCATTTTCTACAAATGTGCTTTTGCAGTATAAATTAAACGCCTTTGCAATAACATTTTCTACGGCGTTTTATAAACGCCTCGCTTAGGTGTACTTAGTTACAGCATTAAAATAAACGCCGTTGAAAGTTTCAATCAGCGATATAAAATTAGCCTTCATGCAGAAGCACTGGAATAGTCTAGGTGTTTACAGCCATAATGGAATAGACCTGATTGCATAATTAAATCCATAGACCCATGCCGAGAAAGAAGTATTTGGTACTTTTGTAAATCAAATCGGATCCAGCTTACTTGTTGAAAGCTTCCTTTCTCCTTCTTCCATGTCAATCTTAATATTTTAAACTATCCTTTCTTTTTCCATGTTGAAAGCTTCCATTTTCTTTCTCCCTAGGAGGAGAATGTAGTGATCAAATAAAACCATGAAAACCAAATAAAAAAAAAAAAGGAGTCAATGAAAACCAGCTGTGCTGACAGAAGGAAACTAGTGAAGCGATGGCTATTTTAGTCAACGAAACAGCTGAAGACAGTGATGGAGAAACTTGAAAAGCACCAAGCCAAAGCAAAGGTTCTAAACCAGGTATCAGAACATTGTACAATGGGAAACTGGCACATGGTTCACGTGGCTAATAACAAATATAATAATATTAAAATAGGGTCGAAGAATCGAGAAGTACTAATCAGTTCCAAAATCGATATGAATCTACTAATCTCATAACCATTACTTGATCCATGTTCTGGAATCCTATCATTTGAAAAAAAAAAAGGATGATGAGAGTCTGGGGTAGAAGTGGGAACGCAGGGGAACAACCTTCATTTTCATTATTGTAAAGCCATAAAGCTGTCATTTGTAGAGCAAATAGAATATTTTATTCCTATTCTTGTAGGACTCTTGGCTCTCTTAATTACATGCTCCTAACTCTATAAAACATCAGGCTTCGAAGACTTGGGTTTGGTAACCCATGTGAAATGAAAGCTAGACGCAATATTGTTTTGTAAAATAACAACTCTTAGGAGGAGACGTCGGCCGTGGGGACTGGCGACTGGGGACCCGACCCCACCAAATAAAATAATATGATGTTATACAATTCCTGTGTAAGAATTTAAGAGTAATAAAACCGAATTTAGAGAAAATTTTCAGTATTATATTTCTTTCCATTATTCTTGGATTCTCGTCCAAGGACCGAAAGTCATGCTTTAGACTTTAGAGATTCTCTTCACACATATACCATGGGTGACCAACAACTGGGTTCGATCGATTATGTCATTTTTTTATTTTTTTTTTATATGGTTCGAGGATCAGGTATTGCAGGTGAATCAGCTGTACATCTTAAGAGGTTTGGGTATAAATGTTAGGATATGTCTATCCTACGTGGACTGTGGGACCTATCATTCTTAGAGTTGATGGATGACTGAGAGATTGGATGGTCATGGTAATCATCTAGATCTTAGGATGTACAAAAGAGTTTTAGGATCCAGGATTTTGATTCTCACCAAGTAGCATTGTTCTCACTCTTGTTTTCTGGGATCTCGATTTACCATTTAAGCAACTCTTGAAGGTGACGAATTAACTACTAAGAGACTTATTGTTGCGGAAAACCTTCCACATAATCAGCCCGTATGATACCGAAATGATGAAAAATGCAAAGCGTCGAAAAATGAATACGATGCACAGACACAAAGATGTACGTGGTTTGGAACCGATATGATAGCCTACGTCTACTAGGCAATCTCAACAGAGCTCTTTTGTTGTATCAGGAAAAATTACAAACCACACCTCTCACATTGACAACGCAATGCATGGATCCCACACTCTACAAAGATATTTCACCAGTATAACTCTCACAAGTATTCCCACAAGAAATACTAACCTAGAGAAATCGTACACCCAGGAGATCTTACAAGTGAACCCAAACCCAATACAAGAAATCTAATCCAGAGATGACCCAAAGCTGATCAATTGCTCATGACTCTCTTAAGCTACCTTGGCTTGTGGTTGTGTTGTAATTATTGTCTTGTATCCTCTCCCTTTATATAGAGGGAGAGAAAGACACCTTCGATCCTCCGCCCATAAGAACCTCCGCTATTTGACATTTCTAACTCGTGCAGCAGGCAACAGAGACCAAAGTGAGACACCATCTTTAATGCAATGAATGGGGCAGCACCCCTTTGTCAAAATTAGGATGTTGTTCATTAATGCATTGTATTTCAACTTTGACAAAGGATAAGGGTGATGTCACATCCATAGTAATTTCACATTCTCCTACTTGAAGACTAATTCCTAAATAGTCTTCACAGTTTCAATTTGTCCAATCGTCACCACTCACTTGGTAATTGCAAGTCCAAGGGAAGTTCTACACCATATGAACTTCTCCCTCGCAATAGGCTTCGTCAGCATATCTGCTACATTGTCATCGGTATGAATCTTCTACAACGAGATTACTCCGTCTTCCACTACGTCACAAACAAAGTAATATTTTACATCAATGTGCTTTGTATATGAGTGAAACATTAAATTAATAGCCAAATGTAACTCACTATGAATATCACAATGAATAATTATCGTTTTCTGCTTTATCTTCAGTTTATCAAGCAATCTCTTTAGCCATATCATATGCCTTCTTTGTATGAATCTATTACCACGATGTACTCAGCATCTATAGTTGGCATTGCCACTACAAATTACAATCTTGACATCCAACTGATTGCACCATCGGCTAAAGTGAAACAGTAACCAATGGTAGATATCTGTTTGTCACGATCTCCTGCATAATCTGCATTCACAAACCCAATCAACTGTAAATTTTGGCTACTGTAATAGATAGTCATGTCAGAAGTACCCTTCAAGTAATGAATGATCCACTTCATAGCAGTCCAATGATCTCGACATAGATTCACCATATTCTTGGTAACTACTCTCACTGCTTGTGCAATGTTTGGTCTGGTGCAAACCATGGCAAACATAAGGCTTCCTACTACTAATGCATATGGTACTCGAGCCACCTCTGTTTTCTCTGCTTCCATGCTAGGACTCTATTCAGAAGACAGTCTACAGCCAATAGGAAGTTGGATATTAACTAGTTTAACATTCTGCATATTGAAACGACACAGAACCTTTTCAACATAACTCTTCTGAGTTATCCAGATTTTCTTATTTTCTCAATCTCGAAGTACAAGAATTTGATTTACGGCACCTAGATCTTTCCTATCGAATTCCCTATCCATATGAGCTTTTAGTTCTGCAATATCATCTTTAAAGGTACCTACAACTAGCATGTCATCAACATCCAACAACAAGATTATGAAGCCATCATTACCATGACTGCGAACATAGGAACAATGATCTGCTTCATATCTTTTGAATCCCAAGCTCACAATGAAAGAATTAAATCGCTTGTTCCAGCATCTTGGTGCCTGCTTCAAGCCATATAGCGATTTGTTCAACCGACAAACCAAATCCTTTTTGTTTTCTTCAATAAAATCTTCGGGTTAAATCATATAAATTTCTTCATCAAGATTCTCATGCAAGAAGACAGTTTTCACATCCAACTTCTCAAACTCTAAGTCAAGCACAGCTGCCATACTCAACACAGTATGAATAATAGTTAGACGCACAACTGAAAAAAATATTTCATTGAAATCAATACCTGATTTCTGAGTTTAACTCTTCACTACTAATCAGGATTTAAATCGTTCAACATTTCCATTAGTGTCCCTTTTTAGCTTGTAGACCCACTTACAATCAATAGCCTTTCGCCCATTGGGAAACTTGACAAGATCCCAAGTCTTGTTTTTAGTGCTTCCATCTCCTCTTCTATAGATATCCTCCATTGAGATGCAAGCATAAGCCGTGACAAAATCCTTGAGACAAACAGGAGGTTTTGTAGTCCTCTTGGGTTGTCCTTGGTCACCTTTGGTTGAATATGCTCGTCATCAGTTTTATCTCCTTCAATATCGGTCAGTCGTTCTTTAGATTGATTTTGAACTTCTTTGAGTGATTCAAGTTCAAACATCTATGGCAAGTCAAAACTTGAAGTGTCTTTGTCCTTCTGCAATGAATCTTCATTAAAAATAATATCTCAGCTAATAACCAACTTGTGGGCAATAGGATCCTACAACCTGTACCCCTTTACTCTTGTTGTATAACCAAGAAATATACATTTTCTAGACCTCGCATCAAGCTTAGTCATTGACTCGTTAGGAACCCACATGTAAGCATCACAATCAAAAGTACGGAGGAACGAATAATCAATAGGTTTTCCAGACCATACCTCTTCTGGAATTTTTTTCGTCTAGAGCAGTTGTTGGGGAAAATAATTCACCACGTAACAAGATGTACTTATAGCTTCAGCCCAAAACTTCTGCTCTATTCCAGTACAACTCAATATGCTTTTAGCACAATCCATCAATGTACGACTCATACACTCAGCCACTCTGTTTTGTTGTGGAGTTCTGGGAACCATGTAGTGCCTCTGAATTCCATACTCAAAGTAAAAATCTATGAATTCTTGCAATATATATTATCCTCCATTATCAGTTATCAGACACTTTATCTTTGTTCCTTTCTGAGTTTCCACCAATGCTTTAAACTTCTTAAAAGAAGCAAAAGCATCACTTTTCTTTTTAATAATATAAATTCAAACTTTTCTGAAATAATCATCGATAAAAAAAAAATACCTTAAGCCACCAACAGACTCAACAGGAACTTCTCAAATTTCATAATGTATCAAATCAAGAATATTCTAATTTTAGTAGTGGAACAGTGAAAGAGAGCTCTATGATGCTTTCCAAATAGGCAATCTTCACAAAAATCTAAACTAATAGATTTTAAACCAGAAAGAAGGCCTCGATCAAGAAGTACCTTTAGTCCTTGCATGCTCATGTGTCCCAAGTGTCTATGCTAGATAGTTGCCGACTTTGTCACAGCATTGGCAACAATAGCTTCACCAACCATAGTGTCTCCAATCAGCTTATACAATTCGCCCATCAATTCTATTTTTGCCACAATAAGTGCTCCTTTGACGATCTTCAATCTATCATTTTCCAAAGTAATTTTGAAGCCATCTTCATCAAACTTTCCCAGTGACAGTAAACTCTTCCGCATGTTTGGTACATGTCTTACATCAAAAAATTATACGTGTAATGCCATCAAACATTGTAACACGAACATCTCTGATCCCCATAATTCTACATGAATTATCATTATCCATGTATACGGTACCGCCACTACAAGACTGATATGTATGAAACCAGTGTCCATGTGGCATCTTCTGGAAAGAAGCGTCCGAATCCAAAATCCATTGATGGATTACGCTTTCAACTGGAACCACGGACATCAC
Organism: Protea cynaroides; assembly: GCA_028583415.1. Lineage (NCBI taxonomy): Eukaryota > Viridiplantae > Streptophyta > Magnoliopsida > Proteales > Proteaceae > Protea > Protea cynaroides. The sequence goes on from CM053274.1 coordinate 71,820,395, forward strand.
CTCGCCATCATCGGATGAATCTCCCTTCTCAAAAATATTACCTTGAGCACTCATTAATGATGATACATTTTGATAATCAGATTTAGAATTTTGATTCTCCGTCTTGGATTTACAATCCTTTCGCATGTAACCGTTTTGTCCACACTTCCAACAAGGACCTTGTTTATGCCACTTTGACTTTGATCTTGATGGTTGTCTTCCACTAGAACTTTGTTCTGTAAGTCTTCCTTGGACTATCATTGCATTACCAGAAGAGCTCTCCAGTGTAATTTTATCAACCTCTTCAGAAAGCAAAGTGCCCACAGCTGATTCTATATTAAGATTTGATCAAGTACTGAGACTCATAATCAAAGAATCCCATGAATTCGGCATAGAACACAGAAGAAGTGTTACATTTTCATCGTCCTTGATTTTGACGCTGATGGCCATTAGTCTACTCAACAGGGTATTAAACCCATTCAAGTGTTCTTGGAAAGAGGAACCTTCCTTCATCTTCAAACTGTATAATTGTCGACAAAAAAATATATTATTTGACATCGATCTTCCCTCGTAGAGATTCTTCAACTTATCCTACAAACCTTTAGCAGTAGGTGGTTTGATTAGAGACATTGAAGAGAACAGAATCGTCTAGCGCAAGTAGTAGATCTGCCATTGTCGTTTGATCTTTCTATGCAAAATCTTCATCTTTCATATATGCCGGTATTTTATCTTTGCCATCTAGAACAACGTCACATCCATCTTTCACCAACCAACTCAAATTTTCAGCTTACAACGGATAAATTGATCCGTTAAACTTTGGCACCTCGAACTTGTTAGAAATCAATCCTGTCGTAATGTAATGTCGAAACATATATATAGGTTTCTCAACCTTTAGCTCTGATACCAATTATTATAGAAAACGTCCCACACAATCGATACATACGATACCAACACTATAAAAAATGTAAAGCGTCGAAAAAGAATAAGATGTGCAGATACAAAGATGTAGGTGGTTCGGTATCGATGTGATAGTCTACGTTCACGGGACAATCTCAATGAAGCTCTTTTGCTGTATCAGAAAAAATTATAAACCACACCCCTCACTTTGACAACACAATACATGGATTCCACACTCTACAAAGATATCTCACCAATACAACTCTTACAAGTATTCCTACAAGAAACACTAATCCAAAAAAATTATACACTCAAAAGATCTTACAAGTGAACTCAAACCCAATACAAGAAGCCCAACTCAGAGAGGACCCAAAGCTGATCAATTGCTCACGACTCTCTTAAGCTACCTTGGTTTGTGGTTGTGTTGTGATTATTGTATTGTATTCTCTCCCTTTATATAGAGGGAGAGAAAGACACCTTGGATCCTCCGTCCATAAGAACCTCCGCCATTTGACATTTCTAACTTGTGTGGCAGGCAATAGAGACCAAGGTGAGACACTATCTTTAATGCCATGAATGGGACAGCACCCCTTTATCAAAATTGGGGTGTTTCTCACTAATGCATTGTGTTCCAACTTTGACAAAGGATAAGGGTGAAGTCACACCCATAGTAACTTCACAATTATCACATGGAAGTCTTATGTGTTAAAATTATAAACTTGAATTCTAGGTTAAAGTGTAATTTCTAAAAATATGAGGAAAGATTTATAAATAGTATAATATTATAATTATTTATAATTGTAGAGGATTCCAAAATCTAAAAGGGTATAAAGGAAGATTCTAGAAGTAATGTGTAGAAATATCTTATGAAGTGTGAAGAAATATCTTACAGAAGTGCATAGAAGAGAATTGTGTAGAGTAGCTAGAAACATCCTTAGGGGTCTATAAAAGGAGGTCTCCTATAGCCATTTTGATCAAGCCAATTTAGATATTCAAGTTAGTAATATTATTGAGTGTTCCTTTATATCTCTTCTCTTCCACTTCACCTCATTTACATACCTCATCTTCTAACATAGTGGTATCAGAGCTAACTACGAATATGATGAATAGAATGTTTCCCTTTCAAGTTTCTCGTCTCACCAAAGACAACTATAACAATTAGAACATCCAAATGAAGGTGTTGCTAGGTTCACAAGATGTGTGGGAGATCATAGAGAAAAATTACAATGAGCCAAAAAATGAAGCTACATTGTCCAAAACTCAAAGGGATGCTTTGAAGGATGCAAGGAAGAAAAATAAAAAGGCTATCTACATCATCTATCAAGGTATAGATGAAGGCACATTTCAGAAGATAGCATATGCAAACGCCACTAAACAAGTATGGGAGATTTTTTAAAACTCTCACAAAGGAGTTGATAAAGTGAGAAAGGTGCGTCTCCAAACCCTTATAGGTGAATTTGAATCTCTACATATGAAAATTCAGAATCAATGCCCGATTATTTTTCAAAAGTTTTGGCAGATGTAAATCAATTGAAAAGAAATGGAAAAAATTTAGATGACACTCGGGTGATTGAAAAAATCCTTCGATTTGTGGATAAAAAATTTGATTACATTGTTGTGGCTATGTGTGAAGACGATGGTGGAAAATTGGGAATTTCCCATTTATGATATGGATATGATCCATATTTTTTAAGATTTTTTAATTGTTTAAGTTTTCTACTCTCAACACACAATGGAGATCAAAAGATTTTCACAATTGATCTCATCTACTTATGTCGATGGAGGGTAAAATCTAGAGTCGCCACCTAGATAAGGCTTAGGGCCTATGAATTATTATCTTTCATTTAGACAAACACTAATGACTCATTGACTCAATGGATCGGCTCACTAATCTCATCAAAGGTGGGTACGCTCCAATTTACGAGTTGGGAAAGTGTTAGGCACCCAACTCGTCCGGTCTCCCGATGTTCTATCATTTCTTAACGATTATGCATGTTTTGGGGTAATCTAATCTATGCTACACTACACAAAGGAGGATCCTAAATGAGTATTTAATTCTCATTAGCCTAATTGAATTACACTACATATTTGCAATTCTACAAATAATAAAGATATACAGAATGAACATACAAATAATTGAAAGAATGAATAACCATGAAAATAAAGAATGATATACAGAGTATAAGACAAACAAACAAAAAATACAACAAAGATATGACCAGTTTGAGAAACATCTCAAACTGCCTACATATCCCTATGCGATGGGAATCGGGCCAAACGTACTTCAAACGGGCTTACGAATACCAGTGTGTAAAAGATGGTCCCATAATCATTGAACACATCAAGGCGGTGAATACTCCTACAACTATGGATCACATCCGATGGTGAGACGCTCCCACAGATCATGGAACACATCTTGAGATGAGATGCTCTCATAGATAGTGGAACACATCTTGTGTGAAGTGCCTCCTATCACAAGGACGTCCCCACGGTGAGGTAATCCCATAACACATGTGTTAGCACTCTAGTTTTGATATATATATATATATATATATATATATATCAAAAAAGAAAAAAAATCTGATTTAGAGCTTAGGATAAATCGGGCATTTTAGACACCAAAGGGGGGGTATAATAGAGATTTTGCTTGAGAGTGGGTCTTTAAAAACCCGCTCTCATGCCCTAATCTAGGGGATTTTTCTCTTTTTGGATTTGAGGGTTTCAAAGGGAACCAGAGAGAAGAGAGGTGAGCGCAGAGAGATAGATGGGTTCTCAGTTCTGCTGGGTTTGAACTCAAGGAGAAAGAGAGATCCAAGGGGTGCTTCTCTGATCAAAGAAGGAATCGACACGGAAGGTGGAGGCGACTAAGTGAGGGTTCTCAGGTCGTCGGCAATCAGAAAAGAAGAAGAGGGAGAAAACAAGGGAGAATCAGAGAGCAGTTCGGTGGAAGGGGAGAAAGTCGAAGAGGGCTTTCTCTATCTCCAACTAAGAGGGAGCTAGGAGGGAAATCGAAAAGCGGGGGTTTGTCGGTAGTGAGATTGGGAGAAGGAAGAGGTCGAGAGCAGTAAGCTGGGTTTTTCGGAGGGACCAAGAAAAGTGAGAGGTATGGGAGAGAGTTGAGAGAGGGGAACTGAGATTGAAGACTGAGAGAGGAGTTCTGGGAGAGGAAGTCGGGCAGAGAGAAATAGTAGAGAGAGAGACATCGCGGTGCACACAAGAGAGAGAAGAAAACATCGGTAGGAGGGAAGAATAGCAAGAGGGACGAGCTCCAGTTTAAAGAAAGGGGGCCGTAAACAAAATTCATATGTAAAAGAGAGATCAGTTTATTATTCTTTACCTTTAGGGGATTGCTTATATTTATAGAGCGAGGCATGAGGTGTTAGAGTCTAGATCTAACATTGAGTCTTTAGGACGGAGTGCCAAGTATCATGTTGTTGTTCATTTGAGTCTTAGAGTCCTAGTTAGAGTGAAAGACTATGACGCGGATGGCTGAGTCCAACTAGTTCGGGATGACAGGTGTCGTCCAGCAAATGAATCCTCCTCCGAGTAAGTCGGCGTCGGGTATGAGCCATATTCTTCATGGGAGCGGACTTCTATAACCATGATGGGATTGGTCTTAGAGATCTAAGGACGATGGATACATCGCAGTAAATTGTACCCTGCGAGGGATAGGATTCTTCTGACATATCCTATGAGGATAAGACTTTCTCAAATGGATACTCGACTGACGTTGTGGTCAGCCAGGTGTATGTTCAGAGTGCAGCCAGGTGTATGTTCAGAGTGTGCCAAGGGCGCGGCCAAATTTGTTGCAAAAGCGTCTACTCAACCTCAGCGGGATGATGTGCTACGTGTCAGTTTTTTATTTGGGGGGGTATATTTTTCCCCTAACAATACATATAAGATATCAAAACCAAACCAGCATGATAATGGTACAATAGAATCCATTAAGGCAACTTTTTAGTAAATATAAATATAGTAAACCGAAGCTGAATCGATATTGTACCGACAAAAGTCCATTAATCCATTTGCAACAATTTGGGGGGATATAGAGCTCTCTCTCTCTCTCTCTCTCTCTCTCTCTCTCTCTCTCTCTCTCTCTCTCTCTCTCTCTCTGCTTCTTTCTTGATAAGGAATAATATAATATAGGGAAATTTTCACCTATCACCCAAAAAGATTTGGACAAATCATTTACCACCCAAGTTTTTTTAAAAAAATCACACCTATCACCCAAATTACACAAACATTTATCAAAAAGATCCAAAAGCAACTAACAGAGCCGTTAGTTGCTAATGTCAGCCGTTAGAAAATACATGAATGACAATAATACCCTTATTGTAAGGGAAAAAGTCAAATTTACCCTTACTTATTTTTTTTAACCTACCCTTATTGGCGTTAGAAAATCTAGACAGAGCCGGTAGTTAGGCAGACGCCTCGTTGACTGGATTGTAAGAGGGAGGGTTTGGAGAGAGAGGGTTTGGTTTTTGTTCTTCATGCGATTGACTTTAGTAGCAATGGCGATCTTCATTCTACTTTCTTCACTAATTCGATCTACCAGCGGCTTTACTTTCTCCTTCAATATGCAATCGATTCATTGCTGAAATTCATGGTGTTTTATCAGATCTTGCAATTGATTCGCTTCCAAAGTTCTTGGTTCTCTGGTTGGCGATCTATTTCTAGAAACAACTTCTTCATTTCTTTCGATCTTGATGCGCGACAGCAAAAAGAGTGATAGTATCGCCTCAAGGGCGGAGGAGGAGGCGGTGATGGTGAAACAGGAGAATCTACTAAAATCCTCTGTGGTATTTACCCCCAACAGATGGTTTTGTTGGAGTTTAAAACATCTGAAACTAAACATGGCAGTGGTTCAATTTTCAGCTACGTTGCAGATCTTGGTATACCTATATCAGATCTAGCATACAATCCATCCCATACAAAGACTAAAATACATTGATAAAATCATAGAAATAATAATAATCATTAAAAGGGACATACCTCTCAATGGAGATTGATTTTCGATCGTGATGTTTTTCCTTCTTGATCCACAGAGATCTTCTACAGCCTCCTCTCCACTGGGTATGGGTCCCTTTCTTTTCTTTCACGCAAAGAGAGGCTATAGGGACCCTGTATTACCTTTATATGAAAATGGTATTACCAATCTATTCCAATCTCATAATAGGAAAGGTTGAAGTTTAAAATAGGAAAGGAATAATCAATAGACCTTGATTGGATTCCCACCAGTTATACAAGGCAAGTAGAAAATGTTGCCCATAATAAAATCCTAATGAAGATTTTACACTTGTTCTCCCAGCAAAATTAATTCCAGCCAGTAAGATCCTAGGATTAGGATCACCCAGGACCAGAGAACCTGTGCTCCAAGTTTCAGGGCAAACGAAGCTGTATTCAGGGAGGTCAACCTAACTAGGGTTTAAGAGTAGAATTCTGAAGCTGGCAGTAATTTTAAGAGTAGAGTTCTGATTTTTCTCTTCGATCGATGTTGTAGTAACATTGGAAGAGTATACTTACCCAAAAAAAAAAAAAAAAAAACATCGGAAGAGTACAGAAATGCCTAGCAAATACGAATATGCGAAACCCCATCCATTATAGGCGGAACTGAATCCATTCAATGCTGTTTTCTACCAGTTTTCCGCAAATTGAAAGCTTGCAGAAATGCCAAGCAATTACATCAGGTGGAACTGAATCCATTCGATGTTGTAGTAACATCGAAAACGCAGGAAAAATGCCTGGCAATTAAAACAAGAGAAACCCAATCCATCTCCATTTGCATCTGTATCTTCATCTTCATCACAAACAACATCCCTCCAAATCAAAAAAAAATTTAACTCTCTCAGAGCTCCAATCAAAGCCGAAATCTAGGGTTTTCTAAAGCTCTTCTCCGATCACCGATTCAGTTTGATTCTCTGTTCTTTCTAATCGCTGTGAGTGTATTCGTCCTTCTTTTTTTTTTAGATTTGTTTTGATTTTCTTTTTTCTTTTGTTTAAAATGATAAAGGTATAAACATCTATACACAATTTTAATTCTTTCCCTTCAGTTAATAGACTAACGTTTATGTAATTTTGATGATAGGTGATTTTTTTTTAAAAACTTGGGTGGTAGACGATTTGCCCAAATCTTTTTAGGTGGTAGGTGAAAATTTCCCTATAATATATTATTTATTTAACCGATTTAATGACGTAATTGGTTTGCAATAATGGGTTTTTCATTTAAAGCCGAAAGTGAACCAGTTATTAGACTTTATAACAAAAAAGCAAACCGGTTCTCATCAAGGAAACTTTGTGGGGATATTATTACTAGAAAACCCATTTATGATTGATGAAAACTCTACCTAATCCAGTTCCAGTCTCGCCCAAATACAGCTTACGCCAGTTTGGTTATTACAGCCATGTAAAACGGGAAGCAAAGAAACCAGCAGTTTAATCCGTCATTCGTTCCAAATGTGTATTTGATTGGCATGCCAATAACGTGTTCGAAGGGATTCCCAAATAAACCAACTTAAAAATTGCTGACTTTCTCTTTCATTCCACCAAACGCGTTTCTAAAACCTGTTCCTTTCATTCCTTTTCTTCGTTTTGTCCTCATTTAATTACATTATATTATTATTATATTAAAAGACAAAAAGAAGAGAGAGAGAGAGAGAGAGAGAGAGAGAGTTAAATGTTTCATATTGGGTTGTTAGTTAGGATGTCATGAGGGTTAGTTTCTTCCTAGAACGCACCTGTAGGAGTTGAAACATATATATATATATATATATATATATATATATATATATATATATAAAAGTTTAAGATTAAGATATCATCAACTAACATGCATTCATTTAATTTGTTCCTCTTAAGCCTGCCGGCCCTTTCATTTGCTCATCTACTCATTATTACTTCTTTCAATCATGAAAAAATATAATATGAATCCAATCTTAACCATGAAATGCTCAATAACACCTACCCACGTTCTTGATAATTAAATTTCCGCCATTCAAGCAATTAAATTTATTAAAAAACAATTAATCACAAACAAGCCAAGTGAAAAAAAAAATAAATAAATAAATTGGTATCACTCCCAATTATGAAGGTGGCCATTCTTGACCCGGTCTCCTATCACCCCTTTCTTCCCAATTTCTAAAGTGAAATTGACTTTTTCTAATCTAAACCATGACAAATCATCATTAGGAAGCTAAGAACCAGTTTTTTCTCTCCTAACCCACTTGCAACTTTTTTTATTTTTTTTTGAAGGTGTTGGTGGTGGTGGTTATATATGGTCGAACCTATCCAACCAAATGGCTCAACTCATTTAATTTTATTTTATTTTTTTTTCATTTGGTTCTCTTTATTTCCAATAAAATGATGAAAAACAAAAAATTTCTCGTGAAATAGGATTTTTCATTACAACAATCGGATGAAGAAATATAATCTCAAAACTATCCGTCTATTAAATGAATGATTGATACCTTGATCTTGTATATACACAATCCATGTATGAAAACGATCTCCAACATATATATTATGTAAAAATATCATTCATATGGACGATTTTCAATGAGCCTTAAGATGATTGCCCAACGAACCTATTAGGTCGTAAGTGTGCTTTCAACCTTCAATACAATAATACAAGATGCACGGCCACCTATTGTCTTGAGAGGTATGAGAGGAAAATGGCCCCATTGGGTTTTGAAAATGGAACCTGCACGATGAACCTGCTATTTTAAGCTAAAACTTTTTTTTTTCTTTTTTTTGGGTAAGATGCTAAAACGTTTATTAATGAGACTAAAAATAATATTACAATACAGATGAATAAAAATAATATAAGAATTGAAAGCAAATCCTAACAGTCATCTTAACCCACTCTAATATCAACAAATTTTCCACCCCAGCGTCCAAGATGCAAGATGAGTTTGTCTACGTCAACCACCTTCTTTGCGTGACTCAAAAAAATAAATAAATAAATAAAAAGGGAAAATATCAGTTACATTCCCTGTAGTATGACTTAATTTCACCTTATCGTCTTTTTTGTGATAATATCACTAACACCTCCTACTTTTGAAAATATAGATCAATCAAACCCCCTCCGTTGAGTCATGACCATTAACTAATGATGTGTCACTGTTTTAAATTCCTTAATGACAAAATCCTTCTTTAAACAATTTGCCTAATTTACATGAAAGGCTGATGGAGGAGGTAGGAGTTCGTGAGGAAGATCTGGTTGTAGCGAAGGACCCGAGGCCTGAGGGTGGACTTGGAAAGCTTCCCAGCTTTGCAAGGTTCGAGTGGAATGAATGCCGGAACTTGTGTATCAACTATAGTATGAAGGATCTGTTAATACACATTCACTTTTGGATCTACTAATCAAATCGGATTCCGGGGACGGTTTCTTCAAGCGAGGAAGCCATGAGTTTAGGGTAAAAAGCAAGAAAATGATGAACGAAAAAAGAACAGGGGAAATGTGAAAATAAAGAAAATAAAAATGAAATTAAAAGGTGTTAAGGGTAAAAAAAAAAAAGTCTTTTTAATTATTCTATGAGTCTAAATAATGTTTGAATGTCTGTCATGGAAGTTAATGATATTATCGCAAAAATAAACACATGGGTGAGATTAAACGATAATACAAGGGTTGTGACTGATATTTTTTCAAATAAAAAATTACCACCTCCCTTCGGTTCCCCTTTCTCTCTCTCTCTTTTATTTTTTTATTTTTTTATTTTATTTTTTTCTGTGTACCTTCCAAACTAGTATTAAACAGTAGCAACGAAGTGAATAAGAAAAAACCCATCTCTCTCCCTCTCTCTCCCTCTCTCTCCCCTCATCAAGTCAACTCTTCTCTCTTCTCTTTTATAGAGGAAAGATCAGAAGAAGAAAAGAAATGAGGATTGGGGCTTTTACAGTTTCATAGTAAAGAGGCTCTGTGTTGAGGCAATTGGGTTTGATCACTTGACTTCTTTCTCCCTTATAAAAGACAGCAAGGTTCCATCTTGCATTCCGTGCTGTTTCTGTTCTTGTCTCCTCTACACCTTTAATGGTTAGAACATCCCTCTGTTCTTTTTCCATTATTGATCAATTTGTCAAACTCACCTTGGATTCCACAGTTCATCGTATTTCAAGATCACCCAACTGCGTTTTCTAGGATCATCGATTGATATCTGAATAGGGTCTTCTTCCTTTTTCTTCCTTCTGTTCTTCTCCCTGGCTCTGTTTTGTTTTATGAACACCATTGAAATCTGAATTGGGTACACCATTATTCATTGAACCAGTCCTTTGGCGAAACGAAGGAGAAGATGAAGTTTTCACATCGTTAGGAAACATCGGTCTTCCATGAATTGTGGATAAGTTGGTCAGTTTTGGAGAAGAGAAAATGGAGGCGGTGAATCGTTGGGGTGGATCGTTCGAATTACATGGAGAGTCGGCTGTGGAGGATGAGAGAAGCCGGAACCTGGATTATGATCCAGCAGCACTACTTCATCACTCTCAAGAAATAGATGAGACACGGCAGAGTTGGTTGTTGGGACCTCCGAAGGAAGCTAAGAAGAAGAAATACATTGACTTGGGTTGCATTGTTTGCAGTCGTAAGGTGTTCAAATGGACAGTTTGGTCTTTAATCATAGCCTTTGTAGTCATAGCACTTCCTACAATCATAGTCAAAACGTTGCCCAAACACCATGCCCCTGCTCCTCCACCGGACAACTACACGGTTGCTCTTCACAAGGCTCTCATGTTCTTCAACGCCCAAAAGTGTAAGCTCAATCTCTCTCTCTCTCTCTCTCTCTCTCTCTCTCTCTCTCTCTCTCTCTCTCTCTCTCTTGGATTAATCTTTAATTTTGTATATATATATATATATATATATATATATATATATATATATATATATATATATATATATGACTGTAGGGATGTCTTGAATTCTAATAAATTTACAGTTATGAAGTCTGTTTTCCCGACACTACGTATCACCAAGCACTAAATTTTTTGGGCCTTTTTTATTCTAGGATATTCTAGTAATTAAATTTAGGAGTAGATTAGTAATTCCATCTGTTTTTGGAGTATTATATAAACTCCTCTTATCCTAAGATTTTGTGCATTACAAATCCGTGAGAATTCTCTCTATAATCAGTTTTCGTCTTTGAAATAGTAAAAGATTCGATTTGCAGCCGTGAACTAGCCATCACACACTGTGTTAGTGAACCACGTAAATATTTGTGTTTTGTGCGTGTGTTTCTCTTTTCTATTTCTTGATTCCGTAACAATGACTCTTATCAATACATGTCCTCACAGCTGGTCGTTTACCGAAGAACAATAGTGTGTCATGGCGAGGCGATTCCGGCCTAAATGATGGGTCAGATGTACAACAACTGAAGGGCGGGCTTGTCGGAGGTTATTATGACGGCGGTGATAATGTGAAGTTCCATTTTCCGATGTCTTTTGCTATGACCATGCTTAGTTGGTCTGTGATAGAATATAGTCACAAGTACAAAGCTATAAATGAGTATGATCATGTAAGAGAGCTTATCAAATGGGGTACAGATTACTTACTCCTTACCTTCAATACCAGTGCTAAAGTTCCCAACCAAATCTATTGCCAAGTAAGTTTTATTTCTTCTCTCATTTTACCCATTTTGTGAAACTTGGGGTTACAATTTTATTGGGTCCAACCAAGCAAGTCCAACTCAGTATTGGGTTTGAGCTTGAGCAACTGAAGCCCAATAAAATAGCCCAGTTATAGGCTGGGTAATTGGGCTGAATAAAATTGGTTTTGCCCCCAATTATACCCTTGGATGATGATGATCTTTGATATTGTTGTTTCCAGGTTGGTGGAAACCCCATCAATACAACTACCCCTTGCGATTTATATTGTTGGGAGAGACCAGAGGACATGGACTATCCACGGCCCACCCAAATCTGCACCGCCGGACCTGATTTGGCCGGTGAGATGGCGGCGGCACTAGCATCCGCCTCAATTGTCTTTCGAGATGATTGGGCTTACCACCAGAAACTAATAAAAGGAGCCACAGCAGCCTACAACTTTGCAAGGGATGGTGGAAAGCGTACGACTTACAGTCGTGGGAAACCAGACATTGAGCCATATTATAACTCTACGGGTTACTATGATGAGTACATGTGGAGTGCTGCATGGATGTACTACGCGACGGGTAATATAAGTTACATATCGCTTGCGACCAACCCGGGCATATCGCAGAATGCTAAGGCATTTAACGGGAAGATTGATTTGAGCGTATTGAGTTGGGACAACAAATTGCCTGCAGCCCAATTGCTTTTAACAAGGTTGAGGATCTTCTTGAATCCTGGTTACCCTTATGAGGATATGTTGAAAATGTATCAGAATACCACCGGTCTAAACATGTGTTCTTATCTTCGGAAATACAATGTGTTCAATTGGACTCAAGGTAAGGAATGGTCCATCCCTCAGTTCCTCTCACCCAACCCAGCCCAGCTCAGCCCATTTTAACCTTTCATCCAGGTTTGTATATTTACTTATGAATGTGTATCTTTGCAGGGGGCATGATCGAGCTGAACCATGGAAAGCCACAGCCACTGCAATATGTAGTTAATACTGCCTTCTTGGCTTCTCTCTACGTCGATTACATGAATGCCACTGGTGTCCCGGGTTTTGTTTGTGGCCCAAATTACATCTCATCCAGCACGCTTCGTGAATTTGCCGTCTCACAGGTTGGTTCTCTATCGATCAAAACAACTATAGAATAGATAGTGTCATAGGGAATCACTTAACCCAAATGTCAAAAATAATCACTTAACTTTTGGGTCTCTTGGGATTCACTTAACCTTCTCTCTCTCTCTCTCTCTCTCTCTCTCTCTCTCTCTCTCTCTCTCTATATATATATATATATATATATATATATATGCAACAAGGATTTATTATTTTTTCAAATGTCACAAGAAATTTATTCTACCACACAACCGTTGGATAGAGAGAACATGGTCTAGATTACCCACATGTCAAATTTTAAGCTCTAATTCAATCAAATACCTCTTATGTATTGGTATACATCTCGTATATATCTACGTGTGTATACGAATACTCTAAACATTACTATAACAACATAACTTATTGCTTTATTTGTGATACGGGTTTCTACAGATTGAATATGTTTTAGGAAAAAACCCAATGAAGACAAGTTACTTGGTGGGTTATGGGTCAAAGTACCCAAGGCATGTGAACCATCGTGGTGCATCGATACCCCACGACGGCAAAAAGTACTCATGCACCGGTGGATGGAAGTGGCGAGACAGCCCAAATGCAAATCCTAACAACATCATAGGAGCCATGGTTGCAGGTCCAGACAAGTTTGATAAATTCAGTGATGTACGTAGAAATTACAACTTCACTGAACCAACAATGGCCGGAAATGCAGGACTGGTAGCGGCACTCATCTCACTAACCAGCAGTGGCGGTTATGGCATTGATAAGAATACCATCTTCACTGCAATTCCACCCCTCTACCCCATGAATCCACCACCACCTCCACCTTGGAAGCCATGAATCATGATGCTACCCTTCTGAAATTTTTGTTTTACCTTTATTTATTTATTTGGTTATGCATGTAAAGAATTGAAAGACATTTGATCTATGTTATGTATTATTTAATTACTTGTCTGATATATAATGGAATCCTTCTTCATACGCTACCTCTTGTGTACTGGTAAAAATACTATATATATATATGGAAATTAGAGCAATTAATCCAAAAAGACCACTCATATTTGGGAGAAGGTCAAAACATGAAAGTTGTAGCACTGTACGTTTGGCTTTATATAATATCAAGAATCACATCAATCCGAGTTCATACAAAGATATATATGGTCAATTTAGTAGACATATGATGAGAGAAAATATGACCAGTTAGTTTCTGAAATTGGTCTCTTGGCCTATAAATGGAAGATTTATGAGAGATTTAAGAGGCTTTGGTCAACTTTGGTCAAGAAATGTGACCATCTTAAGAGTTCAAACAAGACTTGGAACACAAACTTAAATATCTTTGCAACTCTTCACCATGGGGTTTTGAGATGGTGGATCAAAGAGGAGCTTTATTTGTATATAATAAAAATAGGTTTAATGTATAAGTTTGAAACTCAACAAATTGACAAATTAATATGATTTGATATGGAAACAACCAAATCAATAATATATGAAGCATGCAAAATAAATTAAACAAGTAAATGACTTATAGATTTGAAGAAACAATCACTTGTAATGATGGTAGGGCGGGGTCATGTTACCGGTCACTATTTTTTAAATTGTATTCACACCTATTAGTGCAAAAGGTTCCCGTGAACAATAGCGATTGTGATTAGCACTCGTAAAACAAAATAATAAAACAGATAAAAACAATCCATTCACAAAGAGAAAGTTGGAGAGAGAGAGAGACAGAGAGCGAGAGAATTGATCTTAAACTTGGACCCTGGTTACCTCCTCTTATTTATAGAGTGGTGTCCTTTCAAGAGGATACGATGAAAAGGCACACTCATTCAAGCGAGACGATTGAAAAGTCATATCCTTTCATACATGAAAAGTCGTACCCTTTCATACATGTCTACACATACACGTCCTTATGTAAAAACATCTTTTCATATTAGACATGTCCCTTTATAAAGGTACCCTTTCATACAAGTCATACATTTTCATGCATGTCTATGCATACATGTCCTTATATAAAAGCATATATAAGCATATTTTCATACATGGAAAGGTATCAAACCTGTCCTTATACCAAAATGCATAATACATATGTCTACGTCATAGAGACACATCCCTTTCCAAAACGTCCATAAAGCACCTTTACTTTCATAAAAAAAAGGGAATGTAATACAAAGTAGAGACACCCCTTTCCAAAGGTACCCTACGTAGAGACAAACTCTTTTCAACAATTAGAAGTGTATCTCTCCTCATCTCTATCCCCAAGAAAAGACAAAATTATTTAAAAAGTTCCCTCCAAACGAAATATTTTAAACTTATTAACCTAACACTTACTGATAGCACCAATTTTTATTTCTACTACGAAGCCAAATATTCTGGTGATTTTTTTTTTTTTTTTTTTTTAATATTCTGATGATATTGAAACCACAAAATAGGAAGAACGTCAAAAAAAGTATGCAATGAATAACGAAGTGGCAGATGTTTGGTTTGCTAAAGTCCCTGATTGTATGTTAATATGTTATATCCCTGCCAATCTGAGATCACTGATACAACTGTTTCTTATTATTAATGGCTATTAACCATTGAAAAAGGGCAAAAAAAACACTAAGTTCGGGTTTGAGGGTTTGTAGGTCTACCTCAGTCATCTTGTTTTTATTAAGGAAAACAATTCAGAAAGAAATTTGTAGGCTCAAGTAATCAACAAATTTTATTTGCAACTGCATTCAAATTCCTATGTGATAATATTATATCTGACAACCTTGCACGACAAAGAATTCCCCATCATGGTTTCCCTTTTTCTCTTTGATGTAAGACAAGCATACCTATCATAACCCCCAAGGGGTAACTCAGTTGGTAAAGACCAACACCTCAAAGAAGTCATAAGTTAAAACTCTCCTTGCGGCCTATCTATACAAAATAATAATAATAATAATAATAAATAAATAACTATCATAATCATGTCCCACAGCCAATTTCTTATGAACCAAATCACACTTCATACATAGAAGAAAATAAGGATTTCAATAAACAAGTTTATTTCCAGAAACAATGAACGTTCTCATAGCATAGATAGCTTTGGAGATCTCTTCCACCTCCCCAGCTTCTCTCTTCCCTGGCAAAATCAAATTGTTTAAGTAGTTTCAATAAACTCCATAATCATTACTTCATTAAAATCTGTCTCCCCAGACTCTGAATCTTCTATATCCTCTACGCAAACGCATTACACTTACAAAATATGTAGAATAAAATTCCAGAAGACAGGGCATAAAAGGTCAGCAATAAAATACAGAATTCCAGAGGATGCAATGTAGCATAGAATGGCTATGCACGATCTGAGGACCATTTATATGCATCAGGAATGGCAAATTGTGATCTGAAGATGCATAGAAATACATACATACATACATGTATGATGTTGGTGGTGGTGATGGGTGGGGTGTGTGTATGTGCGTGTGTGTGTGGAAGACATTTAATCTAAATATAAACAAGTTACTGGTAAGAAAGGAGCATTGAATGGATTAAGTAGGTTGGAGCTACGCTTGAATAGACACGCAGCACATTAGTTCTTATCCCAAGCTTTTACCATTACCTTTCGTGGCCCTATTGCAAGCTCATTATCCACTATGGAGATTGCCTTAAAGCCCATAGGATGTAATACCTCTTCATAGCTGCAAAGGCATAAAAGTATTGATGAATGGTTAATCATCCAAAATGATAAAATGCAAATCATTGTTGGATTAGTTCTTGATAGCAGTCTTTTCATTAGTGATGGTCAACTTTAATTAGTCTCTGCATGACGTACAAGGAGGCGGGGGATGTCTATACTAAATTTCTGTGGTGTGTTTTCATTGAAGTTAATGGGACAAAAGCTTTTGCTTATTTAGGTGCTTTAGAATATACAATGAAGCTTTCAGAACCTAATAAAATTGAAATTAAGAGCTTGTGACAGAAAAAGAATAATACATCATGGGAACTATTTTTACTACTGCATTTTACCATTGTGTGGAAGAAATGGCTCCTGATGTACCAGGTTTCTAGCTTCAAAAAATCTAGTTATTAATCTGGTTTTTTTTTCTTTTTTCTAATTGAAATTCAATTTTGCACAGAGTTGGTGAAAAAGGATTCACGTAGCCCGCTACTTAGTTGGGATAAAGTTTAATTGAGTGAGTTAGATTCAATTTTGCAAAAGATATTGATGCAAAGGCTAGGGTTAATAGTTAAACTTTAGGCCCTTAGCCTTGCTATAGGATCGATTACAACCAGTCCCAACAATATATGAAATAAAACTAGGAAACCAGCAATGGAAAACTTATCTTTCCAGTCAATCTGACCATTAGTTGCTCATATAATTTGGGGGGGGGGGTTGTAGATTGATATAACCTTGCAATCATATCCAAATTTGAAGTTAATCCGAACAATGACTGGAGAGATACGAAAATTAGAAACCTGCTGTAACTGGTTCCTGTTCTTGTAGTAGCAACAGCAAATCAACACCTTTACTGCATAACTGATTGGAGGAAGAGGAGATAGCAGGTAGGAAATCAATGGAAATTATATATATATATATATATATATATATATATATATATATATATATATATATATATAGAGAGAGAGAGAGAGAGGGGGGTCAGTATCAGCAAGAGGGAAAGATTAGTGAAGACTTAAGAAGAAATTAGAATAGAAACAGTGCAGTCGGCTGAGTCTCACAGCACTCAGCCTAGAGACTCAGCCAGAATTGCATATAGCCTCTTCTAGTTTTTTTAGTCTTGCATATATATATAAGAGATTACACAATATGGAAGGAAGACCTAGTCAATCCTTCCATTGATGAACAAAATCATAGAAGGAAAGTCCATTCTTTCCTTGTTACAAAGTTTCCTAAAACTGAAAAAGGAAAAGAATCAGAAACTCTCCTAAATAGATAATGGAGAGTTTCGTAAACAGAAATTCCTAACTTTAGGCAAGTCTCCAATAGAAATTTGCTAACCTGGAAACATGCTTATATAGTATATTAGATATTAGGAAAGTAGGAAATTAAGGATAGAGGGAGGGGAGGAGAATCTCTCCTTAGTGGGCAGCTGTCCATGGCTTCTATGGTTGGCCAGCAGCCTTGACTGGTCAATCGCTCAGCCACTAGCCATGGCTGGCTTGGCTGGTGATGGCAAAGGGTATTCAAGGATGACAATCCTAATTAATTCCCTTTGTTGCAGGATCTTTCTTTAACCCAACCCAGAAATCAAAATAGAGACTTTAAAGAAAATTCAGCTTATCTGAGAATCTGACCGTTGGTTGTTCTTCAAACTTGAAGGAAATGATCTTTAGGATGTACTTGAAAACATATCCAAAGTTGGAGATGATCCGATCACAGATGAGAGAAATGTGATTTTTTGAAAACTACCTATCATCTGAAAACGGGACTGGTTTAGTTAGAGCTAGTCGATATGATTTTAATCTTTAATCCCACGAGCTTTCGTTGATCAAATCAGCACTTAATGGTATCGCAATTCAGTATGCAATAATAAGAACTTGAAGGAATTAACAGAAGGACAAGAAAACCATAAAACAGAATATTTCGGTTGAGTCTCACAACCTATGAGACTCAACCAGAAAATCAGGAGCTAAACTCTCTTCTTTTTTCTGGTCTAAATCTACCCCAGCCTTCTTTTACTTCTTACTTATATAATTTGTAAGATTACAAAATAATAGGAAATCCTAACTAAAACAGAAACTTCCTTTTTAGAGAATAGGAAAGTTTCCAAAATAGAAAATAGGAAAGTTTCTAAACACTTTTAGGAAACTAAATTTAAGAAAGTTCTTAGTTTCCAAACAATTAAAATTCTAAATAACTAACACTATATTTTAGGAAAGAAATAAAAAAAGAGTGAAAAATCTGCTGCTAGTACTGTTCACGTGAACAGTACCGTGAACACTGTTCACGTGAACAGTGGGGTGATTGGTCAGCCAGTTGGGCCTGGCCCAATTTTGAGAGATTCTTTCTTCTTTCGGCCCCTTCTGGAGTAGACT
Organism: Protea cynaroides; assembly: GCA_028583415.1. Taxonomy (NCBI): domain Eukaryota; kingdom Viridiplantae; phylum Streptophyta; class Magnoliopsida; order Proteales; family Proteaceae; genus Protea; species Protea cynaroides. Next base: position 71,838,975 of record CM053274.1, read on the forward strand.
TGGACTGCATCAGCTCCCCCCGGCTTAGAAACATTCGTCTCCGAGGAATGGAGGAAAGACATGTAGTGATCATGAAAATCAGGGTCGATGCGCTTGAAGTCATCTTCATGTATCCACGTGCTGTCACTACGTGGGTGCCCTTTCCACTTGATTAAGAATGACTGGTAACCTCCACCATTGCGAGTCATAGTATACTTGGAATCAAGAACATCTTTAATTTGGTCAGCGGAAGGAACAGCAAACTGTGGAAGACGTAAAGTATGTTCCGTATCTCCCTCTTCAGAATGATGACCCGTGTAGAGAGTCAAATCAGCAACGTTGAAAATGTTACTGATAGCCTGGCTCTGATACCAATTGATGACAAAGGGTATTCAAGAATGACAATCCTAATTAATTCCCTTTGATGCAGGATCTTTCTTTAACCCAACCCAGAAATCAGAATAAAGACTTTAAAGAAAATTCAGCTTATCTGAGAATCTGACCGTTGGTTGTTCTTCAAACTTGAAGGAAATGATCTTTAGGATGTACTTGAAGACATATCCAAAGTTGGAGATGATCCGATCACAGATGAGAGAGATGTGATTTTTTGAAAACTACCTATCATCTGAAAACGGGACTGGTTTAGTTAGAGCTGGTCGATATGATTTTAATCTTTAATCCCACGAGCTGTCGTTGATCAAATCAGCACTTAATGGTATCGCAATTCAGTATGCAATAATAAAAACTTGAAGGAATTAACAGAAGGACAAGAAAACCATAAAACAGAATATTTCGGTTGAGTCTCACAGGTGTCTCACAACCTATGAGACTCAACCAGAAAATCAGGAGCTAAACTCTCTTTTTTTTCCTGGTCTAAATCTGCCCCAGCCTTCTTTTACTTCTTACTTATATAATTTGTAAGATTACAAAATAATAGGAAATCCTAACTAAAACAGAAACTTCCTTTTTAGATAATATGAAAGTTTCCAAAATACAAAATAGGAAAGTTTCTAAACACTTTTAGGAAACTAAATTTAAGAAAGTTCTTAGTTTCCAAACAATTAAAAGTCTAAATAATTAACACTATATTTTAGGAAAGAAATAAAAAAAGAGTGAAAAATCTGCTGCTGGTACTGTTCACGTGAACAGTACCGTGAACACTGTTCACGTGAACAGTGGGGTGATTGGTCAGCCAATTGGGCCTGGCCCAATTTTGGGAGATTCTTTCTTCTTTCGGCCCCTTCTGGAGTAGACTTGGACTGCATCAGCTGGCCACATCGGTTTGCCTCGGTTTGGCTGGCTTAGCTGGTTTGGCTAGCCTGGCTTGCTGGCTTGGCTCTCCTTCTGCAAACTTGTACTGCATCAGATATATGCTTTGATGGATAGGTCAGGTTGTAAGTAAACCAAAAAATCCTTGCTGAACAAATCTTCGGTTTCAGTTGATTTCTCCCCTTTCTCACTTGTAGTTATTGATAACAAAGCATAATAATAATGTCACTATTGAAATCAGATTATATTGTTATCATTATTTGCAAGACCCACACCCAAAATCCCCTACTAACTTGGACTTTTATGTGCTGGATCTTCCCGCTCTGTCAACAGTAAGGCTCGAAAGTTGGTGTGCGACGACGCACACGACGCCTAGGTAAAAACATTTACCTTAGCATGTAATCCATTTAAGAGGCCTTAGAAGAACCCCCAAGGTGACCCATGAGGTTGGGTGCTGAAAGTAGCAACCAAGGTTGCTTTTTGCCCCAACCGGTGGATGCAAGCCGACGGCAACATCCACCAGTTGCCTGCCTCCGCCTCAGCATGTGAGTCAGCCCTTTTGGCTCTCTCCTCACTTATAAAAGGGACCAAACCCCTCATTTGGGGTTTTGGTCATCAAAGAGGAGCTGCAAGCTTGGAGTGGGAGTTTTGGGTGAGCACCTTGGTGGATTAGAGCTCAAACCATTCTTTGCCTTCGATTCCATTCTCCCGGTAAGTGCCAACACTCTCCCTCTCTTTATTGACTCCATTAAAGCTCATCAACGGTGGTGGTTCCACCATTAATGATACTTGAAAGAAAACTCTATAAACCCATATAGGTTGTGCACACCACCAATGGAGGTGTAGCTTGATTTAAACCACCAATAGGGGGAAATAATCCCCACCATATAAAACCCATGAGAATGAGATGGGTGAGACTATCCCCCACCTCCCATGTCTCCTTCTCTGGTCAAGCCCTAGTTCTTGGACTAAACCGGTGGACCCGAGCCAACGACAAGAGCAAGCCCTTGTACCCGGCTCCGGTTTGGTTGAGCAAGGGGTCTTGTCAACAGATGTAGCTGGCGGACAAGCTACTATCCATCGGCAGACCCACACTTATACATACTTGGCTTTGGGCTAAGCTGGCGGATAGAAGCCAGCAACACCTTCTGCCAGACAAAGATCCACCAGTTTGCCCTCAGATAACTTGTACCCTCGGTAACCAACCGGCGGATATAGAGCCGGTTGAATGGTCAGCCTGCTAATATCAACCAGTTGACTTCCAGTAGCCCCTTAAGGACTTAAGCCTAAACCGGCGGATGCGAAGCGGAAAATGTGAACCAGCAGATACTCCTTTCCACCGGTTAGGCATGACCATTCCTCTAGACTATATATAACGGAACCAGCAAAAGCATCCACTAGGGGCTCCCATTTGCAGCCTTGACAGCAAATGCCCAAATAGGATACCTGTTCCTTCGGAAACCAACTGGTTCTCTATTTGTCTTGGGACCCGCATAATGATATTGTGGACACACCTACATTGGTTTAAAAGTTATCTAACCAACATATAAAAACTTATGCACATGATTAGGTAAACCGACATGGGACTCCGGATGAAATCTATTGCCGACTTCAAGTTCAGTAGCACAATTTGTGCTATGAGGTGAGAGGTTGGGTCCGTACTCCGTAGTTTAATAGGACATTTTGTATGTTGCTTGTGCTTGACTATAACATGCCACAAATGACTGTGATTATATGAGCATGCATTTGCATACAAACAATAACTATGCATATGATGAATGTGTTTGGTTAGTCTGTGTGGCATATGCGTGCACCTACGATACTGATAGCGCATGGTCATGTGAACCCTGTTTTGCATAGCTAGCAACCTAGGGGGACACGGCGACCCGACGAGACTAGGACTGGTGATCTCTACTGGAGTGCGGCCCACTTCACATTGTGCATACTTGTAAACATAACTCATTGGCCCTAGCCTGCATCTCCAGTACCCTAGCAGGGGGAACTATTCCATGTGTGGGGGAACGGATGTTCAGGTGGGGGGCACGAACAGTTCAGGTGGGGGAGCACGAACAGTCCAGGCAGGGGTGAACGGACAGATCTCTATTGGGGTATGACTATAGTAGCATACATGAGCATGTGCATTTGATATTTGATCTCCAGCATACATGTGCATGTGCATTGAGACTTGACTCCTCACAGAGCTGGGATGGGAGCTCACCTCTCGTTTCGATTTTATTTTCAAATTATGACGCAGGTACTTCTTTTGTGGCTGACTTCATGGAGTCTCCACTAATGGAGGACGTCTCTGCTAGTGAGGACCCCTTGGAGTATCACGGCAAGGACTGCGTCTCTAGTGACTGCACCTATGTAACCTGATGCGGCGCACCCTCTCTCCTTGATTTTATATCTGTAAATAGATTGTGGTTATCTACATCAGTTATTGATCCAGATCTATTCGTTTTTGGTATACTTGTATAGAATGATACACTATGGTTATGTTTTGGGAACAATATTGAATATTGGATAATAACAGTGTATTTATGTTATGACTACAATTTAGATGGCATCCAGTTGCTTATCAGTATTATTGCTTCCGTTGATATTTATCTCTGATTCTTTACTTGATTTCTTATTGGATATTGCACATGTAGACTATTGTGTGATTGGTGGATCACAACAAGTGTGTGATCTTGGGTGGCTCGGGTCACCATTCGGGCAACCCGAGTATCACGCCCGTATCCAGAAATGGGTCGTGACATTATTAATGATCATTATCACCATTATTATTATTTTTATTAAAATCAGATAATTACTCAGCCACTGAAACTTTGTATGGAGGTCCACCAACATGATCGCTAATCTGCCACAAAAAAAAAAAAAAAAGATAAAAACAATGTGATTATGGAAACTGTTTCTTAATACACTGAAAAGACTTTTAAATGTGTAAAACCAAAGAGTAAATTTATCTTATAATTAATTTTCTTTGGAAAATCAAATAAAAATTCCAATTAATTCAGATGGAAGATTAACACATAGAAGATGGGACTAGTGTTCACCGGAAACATTAGAGTTATCAGCTCTCCATCTGGTTTCAGGTAATCCTGAATTCGGCTTGCCCAAGCTGGTCTCATGGATGGTTCAATTGCACAAAAGAACCTGAAAAACTTTACATTCTAATGTGACCATCAAAACACAGCTTCTTAAGATAAGAAAAGAATGCAAACTCAATATGGAGACTTACGTATAATCATATACGAGATCAAACAATTCAGTTGGTTTCCAAGTGAAGAAGTCCGCCATTAAAAAGGTAAAATAATTTGCATTTGGCGATGAAGAGAACAACTGGCTTGACATTTTATGCAAAATGTTAGAGATAGGTTTATTCAACAACATGTCCAAATTAAAAGAGTTATAGCCTGTAAGAGTTTAAAAAACTATAAGCTTAGATTTTGATTTTCAGAAGCACCCCTAATCCAAATCCCCTTGACAACAAGCAACTCATTGATCGAGTATTTTTAGTTAGTAGAAGATCAAGTTTTTAGTTCAATCTATGATTTTCACTTGAAATCCACAACTTGAGTCACTTCTCATTTCCCAACCTCCTCCCCCCCCAACAAAAAATAAATAAATAAATAAATAAAAAGAAAGAAAAACCACCAAGGCATGCCAAACCCGAGTAATTGGTCAAATATATCAATTATCAGGCATATTAATCTATGCTGACCCTCTAATCACAAAAACAAATTAAGTTAGATTAGGAAAAACCAATCTCAAAAGCTACTAATGATGTTCTTTCCCATGCAAAACTGCAAGTGAAACAGCTATACAATTGAAACAATGGAAGATTCAACTGGTCACAGACAGAGAAAAAAATGAAGTTTCAAGATTTATCAAAATGAAATGTTCTTACTTCTTTGGCTTTCTTAACAGCATGGCTTGATATCTCCAGTCCTACAACATAGCGATCAGGGCTAGCAATTGCAACCACATCATAACCCTGTCATATCTGAAATGTTAAATTGTTTGCTATAGTATTAGTGGTCCCAAGCCCGACTTTCATTGTGTAATGAATAGAACTCCCAATAATCAGCAAATAAGATATAGGCTCTCAGTCATAGTTGTCAAGGCGTCGCCTAGGCACCGCCTAGCATGGATTAAAATCTCGGCGAGATCTCGCCGAGATCTCGCCGATTTCGCTGGTTTCGACACTAGCCGAGACGAAAACAGAGGCGATAACCATTTTCGTCTCGGCATTTACCTATTCTCGCGAGATCTCGCGAGAGATCTATTTTTCACTATTTCTCGCGAGATCTCGCCGAGATCTCGCGAGATTTTGCTTTTTGCTTCTTTTTTTTCCTTTATAAACAGACAGAGGGTCTGTTCTCGGTCGAGAACTCGACCGAGAACAGTCCCCTCCGATATTTTCTTTAAATTTCTTCATTTCTTCATTTCTTCCCCTTTTTTTTTTGTTTGGACTTCTAAATTGCTCGGTGGTGCTTGACTGCGGGGATTCTGTAAGAGCTTCATATCAACCTGAAGGTAAGTTTCTTGTCGAAAAATGAAATTTTTACATGAGACTACAAAGGGGAGAAATTTTTTTCTAGAATGTGATGAAATTTTTATATGTTAGTTACGTGAGCCCGATCTAAAGCTCACGGTTTCGGTTTTGATTTTGATTGTTGTAGGTATTTTTTCAATTATTTGCATTTAAAATGAATTTTCAGCAATTAAAATTTAAAATATTAATTATTATTACTCATTTGATGATGATGCCTATTTATATGTTAATCACCGTTGGCGATTCTTGTCCTACGATTTCAGATTTCGATTTCGGTTGTGTATGTTTTTTTTTTGAATTATTTATATTAAAAAATAATTTTCAGCAATTAAAAATTAATTTAAAATTGATTAAAAATGCTATAAAATCAGGAAAAATAAGGAAAAATGTTCGATCGCATTTAAAATATGAGAAAATTTTTGAAATGTAATTTACTGCGTGTTCAAGTTTGTAAGGTTATTGAATTTTGTGTTTTCTATGAAACAAGTGCTTGGAAATTATGTCGAGACCAAGTTCCGGGCGGGCGATGGGGCGACGGTACCGGTTCCCGAACCGACCCGCATGGCGGTATGCGCCGCCCTCAGGTGATAGGAAGAAGACCCGGTGTAATTTTTGTGGGAAGAAACTTCGGCCCCGGCATCACAAGACCAAGCAACACTTGAGTGGATTGGGCAAAGATGTTTCCAAATGCCCCGTGTCCCTGGAGATATCCGGGGCCATAGGTGAACATTGAGGGGAGGGAGGCGAGGAGGGCAGCAATGGAAAGAGAAAAAAACAATTTGAAGAGGCATCGAGGCACCGTACCAGAATCCGGGTGAGGAACATGAGGTTGAGGGATGGAATGTAGAAGATATGACGAGAGGCGAAGCAAGACAGATCGTCATGCGGCAATGGCTAGTAGAGAAACCCTTAGATCGATGCGAGAGAGGAGACGGACGGGAGCGGGGTACATCCGGAGCGGTGCGTGGTAGTGGATTTGTTGAGCCCGAGCCACGAGAGACGGAGCAAAGGGATTGGTTCTCGGTTTTCTAGATCACGAGTAGAAGGGAAGAACCCGTGCCACGGGGACGGGATGATTATGTTCAAGTTCTGTAGCAAGATCCCAGCCTTTACGAAGCAAGGTAGTAAGCAAAAATAAAAAGCAATGTTTGGGGGAAAGAATGGGGTCGGTAGGGTATTCTTACTCTAAGTGGTCGTTTTATCATGGCATCCCGAAGAACGCCACCACAGCCCTTTCTTTCGGAGCATGCTGATGCGCTTGCGAGGCAGTACGGGGGTTAGAGGGCCAAATCAATATGAGTTAATGACTCATTATTTGCCTCAACATAAGAAGGAATTACAAGACCGGATTCTAAGCCGGAAGAGGAATTGGGAAGATTTCGAGTAACTATTATGTGTGATGGTTGGACCGGTCCTACCGGAAAGTCCATCATCAACTTCATGGTTTCTTGCGATGGGAGGACCGGTGTTCCTTAGGTCCGTTGATGCATCACCGAAGTAAAAGATGCATTATATTTATGGGCTGTTGCAAGAGGTGGTGGTTGAGGTGGGAGCTCGGATGTTGTCCAGTTGCGACGGACAACGGCAATTTTTTAAGAAGGCGGGGAGATGTTAATGAACAATCCCGACTACAATCTCTTGGACTCCATGTGCTGCCCATTGTATTGATTTGATGTTAAGGACATGGGCAAGATAAGTAAAGTCAAGAGAGTGGTTGAGCAAGCAAGACAAGTAACCACTTTCATCTACAACCATGGTTATTCCTTGAACATGCTCGGGGAGAGATGTGGGGGGGACTTGGTCGACCGGGCATCACCGGTCGCTACGAACTTCATAGCATTGAAGAGCTTTGGGCAAGATGGCGGACTCGGATCGTGTTTGCATCGGGGATTGGTTTTCTGGAGACAATCGCTACACCCCGGGAGTGGAAGCACGAGTACCATCGCTTGCCGAATTTTGGCAAAATGTGAAGGTGGTAGTAAGGGTGTTGCATCCTAGTACAGTGTTGAGATTGGTAGATCTGAGCGAAAATCAACCATGCCACTTCTTTATCTTCTTTGTGGACGCATTGAAAGTACGTGTTAAAGCTTTGATACCACGTGGTACAAGAATTATATAAAGATCATCAATGACCGATGGGAAAGCCAACTCATGCATCCATTGCATAAAAGGTCGGTGAGTAAATTTGATGATGTATTTCTTTAGTGTTACTTATGTACCAATATAATTTTTATTTGTTTTAACCATGTGTCCACCGTCAAATATTTCAGCATCCTATTTGAACCCCAAGTACCAGTATACGCATGTACTTGGGACGAACGCAGAACTCATTGGGGCGGTGAAACTAGTGGTTGCAAAGTTGGAGCCGGATCCCCAAGCACGGGCATTGGCAAACCTAGAGGTGAGTTGTGTGCTTCATTCTTGGAAATATGTGCTTCAACTATATATTGTAATTGCAAATATTTATAAGTTTTTCGATTGTGTGTAGATTAAAACCTTTAGGGAAGCCCGTGGGAGTTTTGGGTTCCCATTGCGGTGGGTCGGACGTGACAAAAGTGATCCGTGTATGTATTACGTTTAATTGACATACGAAATTAAATTATCTTATGTTTTATGTATTACATTTAAATGACATACGAAATTAAAATTGTTATTGTTCTTATACATGAATGGTGGGTGTTGTATGGTAAAGATGCACACGCTTCGAAGAAGATAGCAAAGTAGAGTGTTAGCTCAAACATGCTCGTGCATCCGGTTGTGAGCGAACTGGAGTACTTTCAACCTCATTCATTCAAAGAGGCGAATCGACTTGGCTCCCAACGGCTAATGACTTGGTCTTTGTGCATTACAACATGAGATTGAGGGTGCAAAACATGTTCTTTGATAAGGAGGATGATACCCGCTCGAGCTCGCCAACATCTTCCACTTGACTCAAGAGGAAGATCCATTAGTAGAGTGGGTGCGGGACAGGGGAGTACCTGTGATGGGCGAGCCCGGGGATGCGCTCCATTTGGCCGCCATTTGGATCCCGATGTGACGAGTTTTTAGCCTCGGAAGAGGGTCAAGTCCATACACGGTCACCCGTGCCATTTGACCCCCCTGCGGCACCGATCCGAAGATCCCGAGTGGAGTTGGGTGGGTGCGGGACGGGGGAGTACATGTGATGGACGAGCCCGGGGATGCGACTCCCCATTTGGCCAGCCATTTGGATACCGATGTCGACGAGTTTTAGCCTCGGAAGAGGGTCGAGTCCATACACGGTCACCCGTGCCATTTGACCCTCCCGCGGCATCGATACGGAAGATCCCGAGTGGAGTTGGGTGGTAGTGGAGCTAGTGGTAGTGATCATGGGGGTGGGGTCGAGCCACTTTTGTCAATATTGGGTCTGATCCGTAGCCACGAAAGCATCACCGTTAGATACACCGGGAGAGCCGGTCCCTTCATACAACACGGGATGATGACCATGGTGCACGTGCGCCATCCTCATCACGTAGACCAACCGTATTCGCGTAGGCCCCGACATCATTCCCATTCCAACATGATGAAGATGCGATTGTAGTAGCACGATGGGCGCCGATGTTAATAGCCTCTCAGTGGCTTACGAGGATTGAGTATGGAGGAGAATAGCGTTCTTCGCGGTGGACATGAGCGGTGGAACTTTCCCGGATATAGCACCGGTTCAGATACACCTCAAATGATTATGTTGATATCAACTTCGCCCCCATCCCACTACGATCGCATATGGTTCTTCTTTCGGCGATGGTTCGAGATGCGGGGAGCACATACCGGAGTCATAGTGGATCAACCAACTTCTATTCCATTCCATCAGACTTCGCAAGATTCTACGCGCCAGTACTACTCCAAAGTTTTTCCATTCTTCCCAAAGATTGGTATCCTTCTGACAGCCCCGATGTTATATTTATGAATCATGTGCAAGACTACGAAACTACTTTGCATCAAGAATGTCATGGGAAGATTATGTTGCTCAATTGGAAGACAATTTGCGTCGACAACTTTCCCGATGTATGATGATAGTAGGATGGATCATCCACGACACTCCCACGTATTACTAGACATTGTATCCGTATAAGGATTGTGGAATTGTGGACTATAGGCACATGGGGACTATGGGATCATTCATGTTGAATATTTGAATTTTGAACTATGATGTAAATTATGTAATGATTTATAATGAAGTGTAATTTTGTTTCTCTTTCCCCTATGCATTATGTTATTGTCTCATTTGCCATATTTGATTGAATATAATAGCTAATATTAACCTAAATTAACAACGGACTTCAGATTGACCCGTGAAAACATGGGTGTAAACCCAAACAACCACAAATGGTCATTATTTTTACAATTTTATACTCTAAATGTGTTTATGTATGTAAAAATAAGGTTCCCTAAAGTTGGGACCTAAAAGGCATTTTGGCCACCGAGACAGCCTTTTTAAGCTGTTTCGGACAAAATGCATAGTCTCGGCGAGATCTCGCCCTCGGAGGAGGCGGCCTCCTCCGAAACTCGAGATTTTAAACCTTGCCGCCTAGGTGCCCAGGCTGCCTTGGGTCGCCTTGGAAAATTGGGCGCCTTGGTCGCCTAGGCGCCCAGTCAGGCCTCCATCGCCTTGATTCGCCTTGGCGCCTTGACAACTATGCTCTCGGTCACGAACTTGAAGAAGAAAAAACAATAAAAGCAGAGCTTCAGCACGCACTTCATTATGCCTCTGAAGAAATACTTTTGAAGTGTAAATAACAGTAGCCACAAAAATCACAAAAACAATGGAAAATGGCAGTATGTAACAGTGCAGAAAGCAAAGTAGCTCAACAGAAATCAGTCATAGAGAAAACTAACAGATAATATCATTCAACTAGGCCTTATCCCAATAAAACGGAATCAACCACTTCCAGCAACGCTGCTGAAGCAGGACTTAGACCAGGATAAGGCCACCCCTTAATTTATGGGCTCCAAAAGGGGAGCATGGATTTTAGTTGTCTTTAGGATTCCTTTAATTTTTTTGAGTTTTTAATTAAAGAGAGGCTCAAGTGGTTAGTATTGCAGGTTGTTTAAAGAGTTTTAGGAAGTCAACTTTCCATTTCAAACTAGTCCTAATGATGCAGAATCCAAGTATAGGATCAAATATAAGAGGAAGAAGCAAAATCAGCAGAATAGGCCTGCGGCTACTTGAGGAAGGCCTTTGCTAGGCCTGCAGTTCTGTTTTGAACCAGTTTTCTAGCATGCAGTTTTAGTTGCTGGTTCCCATTAGAACCAGAATCAGGGAATGGTTTGGGAGTCTTATTTTCTTAATTTTATTTTATTGTGTTCTTTATTTCAGGCTGGAATTGATTCTATAAGTTCTAGTCCTTTTTAAGTCTAGTCCTGTTTTAAGTCTATTTTCTCAGTTTTGTCAGTCCTAGTTGCATTATGATTTCTCATTCACAGCCTACAATTGGAGGAGAATTTCAGACTTTGTTTTGGTTTTTATTTTCCTTTTCTGTCCAGGAATGGCTTTAGCCTTTCCTATGTTCAGTCTAAGTTCGCTTTACAAAACAGTATAATTAAGTGTAAGTGCTACAGCCTTGCCCCAGGATTTTGATAAATGAAGAAAAGCTTTCTCCTGCTCATTCTGTGGGTTTCAGACAAAGTACTGCTGTGGATTCAGTAGTGAAAGCCTGGTGGATTCCAGGTTAGGCTCTGGTTGGATCCAAGCCCGCAACCAGGTGGATTTCTTATTGGTTATCTCTCCTATCTCTGTTCTTCTCCTCCATCAATTTCAGGTCAGGAATTCATTACTTCTAAACCCTGCGATTCTAATAATCTGCTAGAATTTCTCAAGTTCAGGTTTGTTCTTAACTTAGTATCTGGTTATTAAGTTAATAATCTAATATTCTCAAGAATACTTCCATTGATTTCTTGTTATGTTCTTAAAATTGAAATTCTGTAGTAGCTTTCAAAACCCAAAACAATTTCAAGTATTCTAGTTCTATTCAATTTCTTCAAATCTAATTTTCTGAACCTGAATCTTCTTACTGAATCTGAATATTTAATTGCTGCTTAATCATTGAATCGGATCATTATTTGAATTCAGTTTTTGAGCCCTTAAAACCTTTGCATCGATTTTTGTTTGTCAGGATTTTGGTTTCTTAATTTGAGTAGGATTGCTTCATACCTCTATATCTGTCTGTCAGATTTAGATAATCTTTTGCAGACCTGTTCTAAGGCTTGATTAGACCACTCAACCAGAATTTTATGCACATATGATCTGTTGGTTGAGCTATTTATATGTTTTCTGGTTTATTGTTCCTATCCTGCGATTCTGAAATTTCCTGTGTATTTTAAACCCTTAGGTAACTAGAAACCCCATTACCTAAGGCCAGTATCAACTCTATTGGGAAGCTTCTACTTTAAAGACTTTCTATTAGTTGCAAGAGAGTCCTATATATAGCTCAAGCTTTCCTATCAATACCATTGAAGTTGTTGAATGGATTAATGGAATAAGTCTCTCTCTCTCTCTCTCTCTCTCTCTCTCTCTCTCACACACACACACACACACACACACAAATATGTAGCCCTATCTAAGTTTTCTCTTTCTACTTTCGATCTTTTTCTTTCCACAAATTTGTTTTCTTCTCTTTGTTCTGTTCTAGCTTCTTGCATATTTTCTCTGTTATCTTATTTATTTTGGACATGATATGCAGGTACCTGAAAGCTGAAAATGCCAAGAACAGTATGAAGTTTAAGATGGTAGATAATCTCTCTATTTTTTTTTTCTTTTTTTTGGTAATTTAATAAAATTTATTATTTCTTTATAGTCACTGTTCACAGGTACTGGTCATAGCCCAGGGCAGTCGGTTTTTTTTTCAGAAGTTCAGCTTTAGAAATTTGAAACCCTGGGTTGTCCTACATCACCAGCACACTACATTGCTAGTCCTAAATCACTATGACTTGAAATAAGAACCATATCAGGAGGGATTACATGTGTGGGCTCTACAGATGTAAACAATAAAGCTGCATGGCAACCTAGACCACTGTATTTTTCCTTATTTTTTTGATGCTGTACAAGTTTATCATAGACTTGTCAAGAAGCCACCGAGCCAAGCCAGCAAGCCAGCCATCAAGCCAACCAGCCAAGCCAAACCGCTAAACCATCTGCGGCTATGACAGCTATCGGCTAGGCTGTCCAGCAATGGGACAGCAATCCTAGCTGTCCTAAAATAGCTACATAGCTTCTACTTATATAGTTTCCTAAAAGTACATTACTATATATATAGTTTCTATTTATTTGTCCTTCCTAAAGTTAGCTATTACTGTTGTTAGCTACCTTCCTAAATCAATCTTTCTACTTTGATAAGTTTCTATTTTCAGTTTAGGAAAGATTGTATAAGGCAATAGAATATTAGACTTTCTTCTTTTGTAAAGTTTCAAAAGGCAAGATTGGACTCCCCATTCTTCTAAAGTTTCTACAAGGATTGACCAAGTCTTACCTTCTTAATTGTATTTTCAGCAATCTCTAATACATAACTAACCTTTCTACATGTGGCATGACAAGGGTATTGGTTGTCATCTTAGTGGGTTGAGTGAATAAAATTAGTAGATAGTGGAAGTGTAACCGAGTGTCAATTGGTGGTTATGTGAAACGAGCAGTAGAGTAGTTAGTTATAAGTGATGAGGTAAGTTGTGAGTCATGCGGTTTTTATGGGATCGTGAGTTATCGATCCTTACTTAAAGGACATAAGATATGGAAATGACAGATGAATATAATCCAGTATATGTTCTCTTTTGAGAAGGAGGTTGGCTTCCTCAGTAAAGCCGTACTTGCACATCTTTTTCATGTTCACTTCTCTTTAGTTGCTGATCTTGGTCGGATCTAAATACCAGTCACGATAGGTAAGCGAAACACTGCAGTGTACGCAGCAGCCTGGTATCAGAGCAAGAACATGGACGAGAGGGTTGATCGATTGGAGGGTGAGATCAACGCACTTCATGAAGGTCAAAAACAGATTATACTGGACAACAAGCAGATTCTTTCATGCCTCAATGAGCTGTTCGAGAAGATGAATGCACCACCTACCACTATACCCCTTGAGGTTGGGGATAATTCGAGAGCCATTCAACAAAATTCGTGTATCCATATGGCACTGGCCGACCACACTCTGCGCACTGCTACCTCCGAGCAGACCTTGACCCCATGGTTTGTCAAGCTGGATTTTCCAAGGTATAATTGTGATGAAGACACAACCAGTTGGGCATGTCGGGCCAAACAGTTTTTTGTGTTCCACCAAACCTGGAGAAAGACAAAGTGCTTTGGCTTCATTTCACTTAGAAAGAGAGGCCCAGCTGTGGTACCAACTCTTCAAACAAAGCGTAGAAGTTTTAGACATGGCGTGTCTTTAGTGAGAGCTTACATATCCAATTTGGGCCAAGCCCATTCCAAAACTTCTTTAGAGAACTAGCCAAACTACAGCAAGATGGTTCTCTCAAGGAATACCAGGCCGGTTCGAGACATTGTTGTCCAAGGTGGGCACCTGACACTAGAGCGGCAGGTCAGCTGTTTTGTGAGCAGGCTGAAGGAGACGATCAAGCCTGACGTTCTAGCTGGCCGTTCAACCGCCCTTTCTGTTGCGATCCAGTTGGCCCGACTCTACAAAGCCCCTAATATCTCTCAACGGCGTAGCAATCCTTCCTTGGAGGAGCACGCAGTGCCCCTAGTATCACGGAATCAATCAACAACAACACTTCCTTGCCTATCCGAAGGTTGAATTCATCGGAGATACAAGAACGACGGGCGAAGGGGTTATGCTGTAACTGCAATGAACGCTTCACCCCTGGCCACAGATACAAGAAAATATTCTTGATCAAAGGCTACTATGAAGAGGAGGATGAGGATGATCCCGCGATGGCAGCAACTAGCATGGCCAAGGAGAGTGAAACATGGCTCTAACCAGCATCATCTCGACCTTGAGGACAAGGTTGATTTTCAAGGGGGGGAGGAAGATGATACATACCTAACCTGTCTACATGTGGCATGACAAGGGTATTGGTTGTCATCTTAGTGGGTTGAGTGGATAAAATTAGTAAATAGTGGAAGTGTATCGGGTGTCAATTGGTAGTTATGCGAAATGGGTAGTAGAGTAGTTACTTATAAGTGATGGGGTAAGTTGTGAGTCATGCAGTTGCTATGGGATCGTAAGTTATCGATCCATATTTAAAGGACATAAGATACGGAAATGACAGATGAATATAATCCAGTATATGTTCTTTTTTTAGAAGGAGGTTGGCTTCCTCAGTAAAGCCGTATTTGCATATCTTTTTCATTTTCACTTCTCTCTGGTTGCTGGTCTTGGTCGGATCTAAATACCAGTCATGATAAGTAAGCGGAACACTGCGGTGTACGCACCACTATATATATGAATACAAGAGAAGATGAAGTTTAGAGAATTAAAAAAAAAAAAAAAAGAAGAAGAAGAAGACTTCTTGCAATTTTGGTTGCAACTGTCTCCTTGGCTGTGAGACTCAGCCACAACCCCAACCCCTCCCCTCCCCTCCCCTCCTCCTACTACCAGCTTAGCTCCCTCCCACTGTCTTACTTCTCCATTGTTATTACTTCCCTTCCCCTTCTTCTATCCCTCTCTCTCTCTCATATCGATTCACGGTTGTTCCCCTCTCTCTCACTGTTTATGCAATTACCTCTCCACACTTGCTGCTGCAATCATAAAGAAAAGCATCGAAGATTGTTGATCTGTCCTCCAAGGGATATCGAAGGCCATGAGAGCTGCCACGGATTTCAGCCATTCACAAATAACAACGCTGTTTTGCAGCCCTCTGCAGAATTTCCACTCTCTAGAGAAATTGAAAGTTTCATAACTTTCTTATTCCTTGGTGGATCGACCTAAAATTTGGATATTGTTACAAGGGCATGGCAAGCTACAAGCCCTCCAAATCTCTCGGACAACCAATGGTCAGATTGATCAATAAGATAAGTTCTTCAATTTGATTTTCTGGTTCGTTATTTAGTCTATCACTGGGACTGATTGTAATCAATCCTATTGCAAGGCTAAGGGCCAAAGTTTGATTGTAACCCTCACCTTTGCACCACTTTTCCTCTTTACCCCTTACTTTGATGTGAATCTAAATATTTCAATAAGTGGTCATCTCTACAACTGAAGGAGCATAAGTCATCCAAAGTTGGAAATGATCTCAATTTACACTAAAGAAAAGAATACCTAAATTTTGGAAGTGAACAAATAAAGAAATTTCAAGAAGAAAGAAAAATCAACAAACAAACAACAAAATAGAGTAGACTTACAGTGCCGCATCCAGGGACTAATGCCCTTCCTCTAGGAAGTGCATCTGTTTGTTGAAGATGCAGAATCACAGGTGTTGGCTGTTTCAAGTCCCATGGGGTCAATCCTTGTTCCCAGCATTTCTCCCATCCACCTGATCAATAAGAAGCGACACATAATCATAAAGGAAAGCACACTAATTACTCCATAACAGAAATATATTGAGATACGTTTGAGTTCAACAAGCAAGAAAACTAGGTATGTAAAAGAAGAGAGATTAACCATGCGTAAATAACTAAAGCAGAAAGATGCAAAACCAAATGCATCATACTCAACCATCTAGCCTCTGTGACAGCAACTCAGATAATTGCATATTTTGTAAGGAAACCCAACTTCAAAGCCAATATATATAATGGACTATTATTTGATTAAATTTATAATGGACAATTATTTGATTAATACATTTGCTCGAGTAACTGAAGTGGAAGAAATTTGAATTGTATTGGCTACAGCAGATCAGTTAAAGTCAACTAAGTTCAAGAAATCGTAAGAGTTTCTCAGACTAATTGACAATCATTAACAGCCAAGCAACCAATTCCTCTGGAAAACAAAAGCCCATGTAATAAGATAACCACATATCCTGAAAATTTAAAAGCAACCCAAATTTCAAGAAAACCTAGTACAGACTACAATTCAAAACATTAACATCCAACATAAATCACAAAACAAGAAAACAAAAAACTAGGAAATCACAATTTCCCGAAGAAAACTATAACATCGTTTAAGGGAAAAAAAAAACTGCATAGCAGGAAATTCGATAGAAATCCAATGGCTTTAGAGTGCCGAAACGAGTATTACAACCTTCAGGGTCGCCATGTATAGTCTCTTTAAACTTATCGCTTGTTTGGTTCCCCAGACGCTTAGCTCCTTCGCTCTTTTGCATTCCTAGCTGTCTAGAGGAAAGCTTAAGGCTGTTGCGGGGGAAACCACTGGCTCTGAATCTCAACGGCTGATTGAAGCATACGCAAACGTAATTCGGGATTAAACGATGACAAAAAGACAACATCATCCTCCTGCGTCTAACAACTTTATCGTAGCGTAATAAGGGGTCGTAATTTATTTTAAAAAAAAATACACGTATTATCCTGGACCATCCACCACCCAATAGTTTCTTACAATTATATATACCACCGCTAATTTCGGAAATGTATAACAAAAAGATCTATTTTATCTAAGGGTGTCAACGGCCGCCGGTTTTGATCCGGGCTGAATCCATGTCAGGTTTTATAAGTCCAGCCCAAAACATGTCCATTAAGAGTTCGGACTGGGTTGGGCTGCACTGGACACAATAACTATCAAGCTGGCTGGTGTCGATTTGTTATCGGGCTGGGCTTATTGAGGTGATTTCAGACTAGTTCGATCCGGACCGGGCTTATCAAGCTTATCAGGCTTATTTTATATGTAAAATATATAGCCTATTTTATTATTTCTATCTATAAAATTAGCATCATTCCTTCTATATGCATATAATTCAGTAAATTGTAACAATTAACATACTTTTTCAACTATAGATTCATATAATCTTTCTGATCGATAAGGAACTATAACAGTGTAATATAATCCATCAAAATTTAAAACCATTAAAATTAAGAAACTGGACCCGGATGGACCTTACTAGTGTTCGGGTTAGGTATTATTTGTTCGGACTAGTTCGGGCTTCTTAACGGGCTGGTCCGGTTTGATTTCGATTTGGGCTGAAACGGTGTCGGGCTTTACAAGCCGAGACCGAAACCTATCCATTAAGGTTCGGTCCGGACTTTTCAACCTCTCTTGGTTTCTTCTCCCTTCACCATCTTTATGTCCCTCTCATCTCCATTCTCAGCCTCTCTCGATTTCTTGTCCCTTCTCCATTTCTCTATCCCTCTCATCTCCCTTCACAATCTATCTCGATTTCTTTTACCTTCACCAGCTCTCCGTCCCTCTCCCATCGCAACTTCTCTCAATTTCTTCCCCCTTTATCGTTCCTCTATCCCTCCATCTCCCTTTGCAAGATCTCTTGATTTCTTCTCCCTTCACAGCTTCTCTGGATTTATTCTCTCTTCACCATCTCTATGTCCCTCTCATCTCCTTTACACTTTGTCTTCTCATCTCCCTTCTCAACTCCTATTGGTTTTTATCATAAGACTTGTTTTAATTAAAGAATTTAAATCTTCTTCCTTAAGTATCAGGAAAAAAAAAAAATATCAATCAGGCTATTATAGCAATTTCCTAAATGTCCCCTCTCGATATTTTATCAAAAAGCTTGTTTTTTTTCTTCTTTTTTTTTTTTTGTTGTTGTAAGTATCAGGAAAAAAAAAAAAATCAGTCAAGCTATTATTGCTTGTGCCTATTGACAAGAGGAGTTGTGCCTATCCATACTATTTGTGTCACCAAACTTACTTAGGCATCAGAGTGGTCTAAGGGTTTCACAACCCGACCATCAAACAGTGTATTTTTTCTCTGTGTAGAATATTCCAACGAGCTAAAGGACTACGGCGCGACAATAGTTATAATGCAATGCATGGGGGGAAACCTTATTTCCACTCCTCATTATCATTATGAGTCATTAATGCCTCCATTGAGGTGGGAGCAACCAAATCCTCAGTTCTAGGGTTTATATTTTGCCTCCATTAAAGGGTTTATATTTTGCCTCTATTAATGGTGGCCATTAATGGGGGTCAAGTTCCAACCATCAATGATGGACATCGAGACATCTTTCAAAGAAGGAGATGGTGAAAAACTTACTCGGGGGATGATGGAGGTTCTCCTTGAGCTCCCAAGTTTCCTCCGCAAGGTTCCAAAATACATACACATACACTCTCCTCAACTTTAGCAAAGAGAGTTATGAAGGTTGGGGTATATATTTATAGACCATAGGAGAGAGAGTGTATGCATCACGAAATCAAGTAGAAGGCAGGGAACCGGTTGGCTCATCCCCTTGTTATGCCGCCAGCAAGGCACAAATATTAGCCTAGACTCAGGTTAATGGGTCCCATCCATTGGGACACTCGTAGGGGCCACCTAGGGTCCACTCACCTCCCTTACACCAAATGGGTGACCCTAAGTCATGACATGGGTGCACT
Organism: Protea cynaroides; assembly: GCA_028583415.1. NCBI lineage: Eukaryota > Viridiplantae > Streptophyta > Magnoliopsida > Proteales > Proteaceae > Protea > Protea cynaroides. The sequence continues at coordinate 71,858,186 of CM053274.1, forward strand.
CATGGCGTCTTGTGTTTGGCACGCCAAGTGTCGGTGCGGGAAGATCTGTCACAGTGGAAATCTATGTTAATAGGGGATTTCGGATGCGGGTCTTATAGGAATGATCATATTATAGCTGATTTGAGAATAATGCCGATACATGGTAAGCTACAAATAAATCATTTGAGATGGTATGACCATATTCAATAGAAGCCGTTAGATGTTCCAGTACGAAGGAATGATTTGATTCAGATTGAAGGATTTAAAAGAGCTAGAGGCAAACATGATTTTTTGGGAGATAGTACAGAAAGACATGCATAGTTTATGTCTTGTTTTAGATATAACATCGAACAAAACTAATGGGAGGACAAGAGTTCATGTAGTGACCCCATTTAGTTAGGTTAAGACCTTGTTGTTGTTGATGGTGTATTGGGTGAACAAATAGACATGCTGCTTGTGCTCATTAAGTTGATTGAGTGATCTACCATGACTTGAAGTTGGGCAATCCACAAATTTAAGAACGATTCGTTTCCATATAATCGATCGATTTCATGTAGACATTGTGATTGAGTGTCTTAGCCGTTAGATCTTTAATATCCCATGCTCTTCAATACCTAAAAGAATCGAGCCTTACTGTCTTCTTCACATGACTTTTTTTTGAAAGTACATTTCTAGTTCAAAGATGCAACTACATCAACAAATACATTATGTTTAATTCAACAACATCAACAAATACATTATTATTTTTTTTTCTATTTTATGAATTTATCTTAACCGCGCGAGGGGTTCCGTGATATGATAGAGTATAAAAGCAAAAGCTTTAATGCCAGTGGGATGGGATTTTTGGGGGTGGGGACGGGGGAAGGGAGGGAGATGGGTAAGAAGAAAATGAAATGCGGGATTAAGGGTTTATCAGAGGACGATTCAGACTTCATACCCTATCGGTGACAATTAGTTTTTATTTTTATTTTTATTTTTATTTTTCTGGATAACGTAAGAAACCTTTAGAGTTTCTCAAAACGTGGGTGCTGAAATTTACCATTTAAAAAATAAAAAAAAAGAACTTTCAAAACAAGTCAGAAAAACAGTCATCCCTTTGATCCTTTGATGGCACCGTCTCCTTACGCAACACCACCCACTCCTCACTCCCCGGCTTTGCTCTATCTCTCTCACTCTTTACAGCTCAGACTGTCTGACTCTCTCACTCACTCACACTCACACACTCTCCTCCACTCTCTGCAACGTCAATAGATAGGAGAGAAATCGAACTATAATCATCCAAAAATGGCTGCATTCCCCATCTCTCCCCATTTCACCCCTCTTCTCCTCTCCCATTTGCTGCTCTTCCACTTACTCCACGCTCATCCACCCCTCATCTCAGCCCTCAACATCACAGCCCTCCTCTCCCCCTTTCCTGATCTCTCCGACTTCAACAATCTCCTCACTACCTCCTCCGTCTCCTCCGATCTCTCCCTCCGCTCTTCCCTCACCCTCCTTGCAGTCCCTAATCGTTTCCTCCGCTCCTCCGACCTCCTTCACCACCCCTCTACCACCACCTCCATCGCCGACGTCCTCCGCTTCCACGTCCTTCTTCAATACCTCTCCTGGTCCGACCTCATCCACGTCCCTCCTAATGGCAAACTCGTCACCACCCTCTTCCAAACCACTGGCCGCGCCACCGCCGACCTTGGCTCCGTTAACATTACTCGCAACCCTTCCGACTCCACTGTATCCGTCCGCTCCACCAACTCCTCCTCTACCTCCACCACCGTCCTCTCCCTCGTCAAAACCCTCCCTTACAATGTCTCCATTTTCACCGTCAATTCCTTCCTTGTCCCCTCTGATTTCGATCTCATGGCCTCCGAGAATCAGCCTTCTGTGGGTTTCAACATTACCAAGATCTTAATAGATGGCCATAACTTCAATGTTGCTGCTTCCATGCTCACAGCTTCTGGTGTCGCTAAAGAGTTCGAGGACGACGAAGGTGGAGCTGGGATTACGTTCTTCGTTCCCACTGATATGGCTTTCGCTGATCTTCCCACAATGGAAAGGCTTCAGTCTTTGCCTGCTGACAAGAAGGCTGTCATCTTGAGGTTTCATGTGCTTCATTCTTACTACCCTTTGGGTTCGCTAGAATCTATATTGAACCCTGTACAGCCCACATTGGCAACGGAGGGCATAGGGGCTGGGAGATATACTCTAAATATTACGAGGTTTAATGGGTCAGTGGCGATTGATACGGGGATTGTTCAGGCGTCGATAACGCAGACGGTTTTTGATCAGAACCCTGTGTCGATTTTCGCTGTTTCAAGGGTTTTGTTGCCCAGGGAGATTTTTGGGAACAAAGCCATGGGGTCTACGGGGTCCGGCAGTGGAATGCTCGGAGCTTCACCTCCGGAGGTGTTCTTGTCTCCACAAGATTCGCCTTCGTTGGATAGCCCACCGGCTCGGCTCTCATCTCCGCCTGGTTTTCGCGAGGATATTCGATCCAATGCGGCTATTATTGAGCTACACAAAGCTGTTGCTCTGCTCTGTATAGTGTTCAACTACTTGGTCTGGTAGTTATGTAGTATGTGATTTTTGTTTCTCTTAATTTTTTTTGGAGGTATATTAATTGGACTTCCTTGGAATAATTTGAGAGCCAGAGAACCATTTTTTTTTTCCTTTTTGGGTTTACTTCTCCTCCATGGATGTTTTGCTGTAAAGTGGCTGTACTCAGTTCCTTTTTTTCTTCTTTTTCTTTTTTTGGGGGGGGGGGGTGTGTCTGTAACTCTGTATGGGTGCAAGAAGAAGGGGTTTTGTTTCTGTAATCACAGTGGTCTCAAGAACTTTTGTCTGTAACTCTGTATGGATGCAAGAAGGGGTTTTGTTTCTGTTGTATTCTCACAGTGGTCTCAAGAACTTGTTTAATTATGGGGAAGCTTTTTTCTCTTAAAGGAAAGGATGAAACTATAATTACTGTAATTTAGGCTATTTATATATATATATATATTCTCTTTTCATAAATATCAATATAATAAGAGGAGGGCGTAAGGCTCCTGCCGCTGCGGAGCCCGGGTAGGGGCATATGTACGCAGCCTTCTCACCGGTTCGCGCAGAGGTTGTTCCTGATTTGAACCCATGGCCACCAGGTCGCAATGGAGCAACCTTGCCACCAGGTCGCGGTGAAGCAACCTTACTGTTGTGCCGAGGCCCGCCCTCATCAATATAATAAGAGTAGGTCAATTGAAATAGAATAGGTAAATTGCCACACTCTAGCTCATCTCTCTTTTTTTCAGTTTCCATTTCGTTTTTTTGTGGTACTTAAAACAGATTCCATATCTGTCAGTCTTTCTCTTTGCCTTTTGTCTACAGTACCTCTTGAGAGATTGATCTATTGAAGTTCTGATGGTTGAGTCCTTGAATTGGAAACCCCGTCTATGGTTGGAAAGACTTCATCATGACCTCAAGATACAGGTAAGAACAGACTCCATATAATGACATAAGATTGATATTCAAGGGCTTCTGTGGATTTCATTTCAATTGATGTTTGAAAGGTGGTTTGATTTTCCATGTTGACTTTTGTAAATGCTATAGGCCAGTAAATTTATCAATTTCCTAGTAGAAAAGGGGAACAAAATAAAAATTGTGCAGTATTGTCCTACTCTGGTAATATGCAATTTCTTTCCCCTCTTTATTTAATTTGATTTTTAGTTAGTACAGCTGTGAAACCCATCAAAACAAGTTATGATCATGGAATATCTAGAGGTTGACATATCATGTTCTAAATATACAAAGGAAACAAATCCATTTATGATATTTTTTTACTTTTTTTTAAATACTTTTTTAAAGCAAGTTATAATCATGGAAACCCAAAGGAAGAAGAAGAGTCATAGACTCATAGACAAACACCTGGGATACAGCGGAATAGTGATGGAACATTAATCTGCTTCTCTGTATGGGTGCAAGAAGAATAGGCTTTGTTTCTGTTCTATTATCACAGTGGTCTCAAGAACTTTTGTCTGTGACTCTGTATGGGTGCAAGAAGGGGTTTTGTTTCTGTTGTATTCTCACAGTGGTTTCAAGAAGTTATTTAATTATGAGGAAGAAATCATGAAATTAGTTTTTTCTCTTAAAGGAAAGGATGAAACTATAATTATTGTAGTTTAGGCTATTTATATATTTTCTTTTCATAAATATCAATATAATAAGAGGAGGGCGTGAGGTTCCTGCCAGTGCGGGGCCTGGGTAGGGGCATATGTTCGCAACCTTACCACCGGTTCGTGCAGAGGTTGTTTCCCGATTTGAACCCGTGACCACCAGATCGCAATGGAGCAACCTTACGGTTGTGCCGAGGCCCGCCCTCATCAATATAATAAGAGTAAGTCAATTGAAATAGAATAGGCACATTGCCACACTCTAGCTCGTCTCTTTTTTTTTTTAGTTTCCATATCTGTCGGTCTTTCTCTTTACCTTTTGTCTACAGTACCTCTTGAGAGATTGATCTGTTGAAGTTCTGATGGTTGAGTCCTTGAATTGGAACCCCTGTCTATGAAGACTTCATCATGACCTCAAGATACAGGTGAGAACAGACTCCATATTGATATTGATATTCAAGGGCCTCCACAGATTTCATTTCAATCGATGTTTGAAGGGAGGTTTGATTTTCCACGTTGAATTACATAAAATGCTATAGGCCAGTAAATTTATGCATTTCCTATGTAGAAAAGGGGAGCAAAAATAAAATGTGTGCTGTATTGTCCCACTCTTCTTTGGGTTTGGTAATATGCAATTTCTTTCGCCTCTTTATTTAATTTGATTTGTAGTTAGTACAGCTGTGAAACCCTTCTAAACAAGTTATGATCATGGAATATGTAGAGGTTGACATATCATGTTCTAAATATACAAAGGAAACAAATCCATTTATGATATTTTCTTTAATTTATTTTCCCAGTGGTCATTCTTTCTCTTTTCTTTTTTTTTAATATACTTTTTCAAAGCAAGTTATGATGATAATGGAAACCCAAAGGAAGAAGAAGAGTCGTAGACTCATAGAAGGGCCCCTGGGATAGAGCGGAATAGTGACGAAGATTAATCTTCTTCTTCATCACTTGGGTGATGAAGAATAACCCATTTTTAACAGTTTCATAATAATCTCACTTGATCTGTTCAAATTAGCTATAGCACATGGAACTGGGAAATGCTGACAAAGAAAAAGGTGATTGAAACAATGGCTACCCAGGTGGTGACCTCTCTTTTATGTCTGTCCGGTCTCTCCAGACATACAGCTGCATTGAAATAGAAAGTGCAGTCAAATTCTTTTTCCTCTCTCCATGTGATTCCATTATTTTGGGTGCTCAGCTATTCTGCCTAGTTTGCATTTCCCATGTCTGGAAGAGTTTGGTCTTATTTTATTTTCTGTTTTATACTTTTTGGAAAATAATTTCATTCTTGGGTATAAAATCAACATGTTTGGGTTTTACAGCCATGATTTAATCTTTTAGTTATGAAAGTGTCTAGTTGACTATTTCTTATTTTTGGGTGTATGTAGTAGCAGGACTTCAGGAGGAATTACATATTTAATGGTTCCAATGACCAGGCTTGGAGCTCTTGTTTTGAGCATTGTGTCTTGCACTTGAAAAGGTGATTGTGTTATGTGCATTGGAGCTGCCTATTTTGGTGCTTTAGTCATAGAACATATGGCGGATATTCCACACAACTTGCTGCAGTTCTAAAAGTTTTTCATTCTGATTTCCTTACATATTGAATGTTGGTCACGAGCAGATTCCATAGAAGGTAATGATTCCTTTTTTGTTTCTCTCCAATTTTACCTTTTTTAGGCTAATTTACATGAAACGATATGGATGCATAATGCTTAACGTCTAACCTTCTTATATTTGAAGATGGTTATGATTAACTCGCATAGTGTGAAACTTTATTTGTGGTTAATCCAAGTAACAGCTCTTGGACAATTAGAATCTAGAAATGTGCTGCCCATTTTCTCAAATCTATGAAGGAGCATTAAAAAAAAGCTGAAAAACTCTACTTTCTTTTCAATTAATAAGTGAATGAAGCTAGCATTGCCTCTTGTAGGCATCATTAGCACCTAGCAATAATGTAATATATGCCTGTTGATATATCTTTTGAGCAGTGTGATAATGTAAGATGGTATTCCATATGAAAGCTTATCTTAATCAGTTAAATTCCATTGTTATTGTCACCTCATCTATGATTTCTTAGCAACCCTCGTTTGAATAACTTACACATACTATGCACAAAAATATGATTATGCATATATGGTAGCAAGTTATTTTTTATGTGATTTTACTATTCCTCGAAAACGTAATTCCTACTCTCTCTCTCTCTCTCCCCCCTCTAGCACACCCACATTCACACCCACAAAGAGAACGGGGAAGAAGAATAGGTGTTATGTTCTTCAATTTGGGCATTCTTAATATGAGGCCAACTTCAGGATTGAGTGTGATCCAACCTTTAGGATGATCCTAATGTTCCATGTATTTTCCCAGGATTCTGATTATGCAATTTAGTGGCTGATGTCTCATCAATTGGTGTATTAACTTTGGATTGAAGGCCCTTTGTACTTTACTTATTGGATATCTTAATTCGTTTAGGGTTTATGTTCTACGTCAACATTGTTTATGATGTTCATCTGTGAGGGAGCATGCATCATCAATCAATGGTGAGAACTGGACAGGTTGCTAATAAAATAGAAACCATGGAACATAGAGGTGACAGTGCTTCTTATAGGACTCAAATTTGTCAATGTGGTGGCCAGTTGATGCAGGAGTATGATCAATACCATTGGATTTGGCTTTGTCTTTTATGGGCATTTGATTTGTATTTTGTAACTTGGATGTATTGTAATAATGTAGGCTAAGTACATACGATAGTTTTTAAATCTGTTTGAGTATTTATTTAGGTGTCGATTAGTATTATAATCTTTTGTTTTAGTGTTTATAAGTGGGGCTCATTGGCATGCATTAAAAGGGAGTTTATTTGGAGTTACTTAAATATTAGATCTTACCTAGCATGGAGATCTTGTGGTGCCCAGTCCTTAGCTATTAGTTTGTTTAAAGTAGTAGAGTCTTATTAGATGTAGTTTTTATTTTGGTGTTGTTGATGCTGGAATCCAACCTCTCCTTTGGAGGTCAGATCTCAGCTCGGGAACTAGCCTGTAGACGACAACAAAAACAAGCATAAGAGTGACCGGACCGGGGTCTGAGGGTACACTCCAATGCTTAAGTAAAATCCGAGCTGATAATAAGATCGGACCATAGAAAGAAGGAAATTAATATTGATTAATGATGCAGGATCCTGCATCCTTTAGTAAGCATAGTTCGAAATCTCGGTTCTCGAGGGTGTCTCGACCCTTGAGAAAACCGAGATTACCGAGATCTCGGCGAGAACCTGCCGAAACTCCCAGAGGGTAAAAATGAGAGTTTCGACAGCCATTTTTTGCTGTTTTAAGTCCATTTTAGAGTCATTTTAAGGCTATATATTGCAGGATAATACTTATTCAACATATATAAACACATTTGAAGCATAAAAAGTAATTACATTATCGAAAAATCATACATTCATAAATCATAAATCCCACAAAATAACATAATTTACAAGTACTCATTATATGAAAGACTTAAATACTCAAAATGAAATAATACATTCCCATTAGTCCATCTCAATGTCTAATCATATGTAGAGTGGCGTACAGGTTCCATCTGATCAGATTGACTTTGTTGAAGAAAATATATCTCGGTCTGATAAACAAAATCCTGCCACGACATCCTTCGGCTATAGAAGGTCTGGTAGTCTTCCACATATTTCTCATACATATGATCCGGGAAGTTTCTAAAAATACCCAACCTTGGATACAATTCACTATAATGTGGAGTAAAGTGAGCATATATTGGTTGGTGTGGGGGCATGGTTCTTTGCAAATTTGAGACTGAAAAGAGACTGTCCACAAAGTTTGAGCCAGTCTGTGATGTAGCATTACTAGTATCAGTGGAATAATCATATGCACTTCCCATCATGCGGTCATCATCACCGGAATAAGAACCGTACGCCGAAGTGATGCCAAATCCATGAGCACTCCACTGCCCCTGCTCCTGTCCACTGCTACCCTCAATGCTCAGTCCTCCAAAACTTGTAGACATGCTATCAATTTCAACATCAGGCATAATATCAGGATCATGAACGATGTCAAAGAAACGATCTTCTTCTTCTTCCACTGGTTGCAAAGGGCGTTCCCGTTGACGAGACCTACGTGTATACCCAGTCATAGGCCGTGATGAAGATGCGCGTCCACCATGATCTGGATCCTGTGTAGTGTGTGTATACTAACTCTCACTGGTCCATCTAATAATGGGTACAGTCGGTCTAGGATCACCACCACCACCCTCATCACCGCCACCACCTTCATCACTACCACCACCCTCATCACCACCACTATCAGAAGTTGACCAGCCAGATTGTTCCATTGTATCATCATTGCCTTCTGAGTCACTACCAGTACCAGCTGGGGGGTCAAACGGTCTAGGCGACTGTGCGTGTACACGACCCTCATCCGAGGACATAAACCGCTCGAGATTAGAACCCATCGGAGCGCATACGCGTGGGGTTGGGCATCCCACTAGGCTCATCCATCACCGGAACTGCTCTGTCTCTCACCCATTCCACATAGGGATCCTCTTCATCCAAGATAGTTGGAAGACGTCAGCTAGCTCGATCAGCTCTTGTTCATTTCTTTGTTCAAATTTCAAGCATTGTACCCTCAATCTCATGTTGTTATGGGCGTAGACCAAGTCATTTAGCCGTTGAGAGCCCATTTTATTCCGCCTCTTTGAATGGATAAGGGAGAAAGTACTCCAATTTCGCTCACACCCAGATGCAGAACATGTCTGAGATAGGACTTTGATTGCAATTCTCCTCAACTCAGTTGCATGCTCGCCATACAACAACCACCACTCAGCTGCACAAGATGAAGAACACATTTTAATACACATATTAAATAAGATATTTTACTTGAAAATTTCAATTTCCATAATTCCATACCAGGATCGGTATTATCTCGTCCAACCACTGCAGCGGGAGTTCCAAAACTCCCAAGAGCATCTCTGAACGTTTTCATCTACACCCATTTCAAAATTTATAACCATTAGCCATTGTAATATGTGGATATTCAAATGATTCAACACTTAAACCATACAACTCACCTCCAGATTGACCCGGTAGCTTGCGGGATAATCTGGCATCAATTTTGCCACAACATCTTTTACCTCACCGATAAGGTCAGAATTGAGCCCAAGCACATGTGAATATTGGTACTTGGGGTTCAAAAGTATGCTGCAAAATATGAATCGCCAGATTAAAATAGAGTACCAACTATTAAGTGGAACTAAATTAAAGACATTATTAAATATACTCACCAAACTTTATGCAATGGGTGCATCACTGACTCTCCCATCGATCTTTGATAATCTTCACAAAATGTTTGTTTCCACGTGGAAGCACGCTTTTTATACGGTCCTTCAACATATCCATGACAACATATAAATGTGGCAAGGTGGGTCGGAATCTTGTATCCACTAATCTCGGCACCTTCACCACGGCTCCGAATTTTGACTACATCCTTCGGTGTTCTCCAAAATTCCTCCGAAGCTATAGTAGTCTGTGCTTGAACCCCAGCAGGAGAGCTGGACTCCCTCCACCCAAACCAGTCCTCAGAAGCAAACATCGATCTGAGGCCTACCATCTTTGCCTGAAAGCTCTTTAGGGCTATGTAGTTGGTAGCAAATCTAGTAATGCCGGGTCTTACCAAGTCCTCTCCACATTTCTCCCTCAGCAAGTTCAAAAAATAGCCATGGTTATATACAAATGTTGTCACCTGGCGTGCTTTTTCAACCACTTGCTTTACTTTTTGGATCTTGCCCATGTCCTTCAACATCAAGTCAATGCAATGGGCAGCACTTGGAGTCCAAAAAAGGTTATAGTTAGCCATCATCATCTCTCCTGCCTTCTTGTAGTTCTTTGCCATTGTCCGTCACAATTTGCACCACATTTGTAGCGCCAACTTCATCCACCACCGTCTCGTAGCAATCCATAGATGTAGTTAGCATCTTTTGTGTATGCGGATGCATCCACGAACTTCAAGAATGATGTCTTCCCATCATCGTAGACCATGAAGTTGATGATGGACTTTCTAGTAGGACCAGTCCAACCATCACACATTATAGTGACTCCATATGCACCCCAATTATTCTTTAACCCTTCTATCCATACTTCTTACTCTTTTTTAATTCTTGGGAGATAGACATTCATCACTTCATATGGAATGGGGGCTTTAACACCAGGACCAGCCTGAGCAACTGCATCAAAGAAAGGCTGATAGCATGGACCACTACTGGCATTTGCTGGGATACTATTATAGATAGACCACCTAGCAAAGGCATCCCCAATAAATTCTTTTGTACCCTTCCAGTTCCACATACTCTTCAATCTCTTCTGTTTGGCGCCAGCCTTTCAAAAAACTTTGGATCCTGCTGTAGAATCTCTACATAATCTTCATCCCTAGCAGTAGGTGGTGGTGCCTGGGGTTGTGCTCTAGTACTTTTTGATCTTCTAAACATAGAAGCCAACCCTCTCTTAACCGTGTTTGTGGTTCTTCGGGCTGCTGAAATGATCTACTACCACCTGCCCCTAAGGCTCTTTGCCTCAACCTTTCCATTTCCATCTCATGGCTGACTTTACTATCCATTGTTGCCCGTCTCAGATCTCTGGCTTTTTCCTCAGTCAAACCCCTGGTATCTAGACCATCATCATCTGAACTATCATCATCCAAACCACGCACTGTACCTCGTATTGCTTCCTCAAATTGTTGTTTATTTTTTTCTTTCTCTGCCCTTCTCTACTGGCCTCCCTTCATCTGTGCAGCTATGGCCCTGGTAATCTCCACAGGAACTATATGACACTTTGCAACATCTGTAGAAGTCCCACTCAAGTGTTGCTTAAGTCTAGTAATCCCACTAGACATAAGCTTCTTCCCACAGAATTTGCATTGGCTCTTCTTTCTATCACCGTCAATGGCGGTACAATACTGCCAAGCCATGTTAGTACGACCAGCATCACTACCTCCCTCACGACAACCCGAAGCAGCCATAATATTTAGAACGAGACACTGTTACATAAGATGATAAATAGAGAAATTTAAATCAATAGATTTACATTAATAAAACTTAAAATTAAAGAACATAAAAGCATCAAATATGCGAATACAACTCAAAATACATTGAAATTACTTTTCAAAATTTTAAAACTATGTTACAAGAAAACATAATATTTTTCTTAATTTTTCATAATTATTTAGATATTATTAATAATTTTGGATATTAAATAAAAATAATTTATTTTTTGAAAAATATAATCCGACAACATGAAACCGTAGATTGGTCAATGATGTTCAACATATATTATTTTGAACACCAATAGATAAGTATTAATATTTTTTTTACTAATTTTTTATTACTGGAAAATAGAATTTATTAATAAAAATTCATAAAAATAAAAATATGTACAGAAAAAAATAACTGAAACCGTGACCGCGTAGATCGGCCAACGATGTTCAACATATACTATTTTGAACACCAGTAGATAAGTATTAATATTTTTTTATTAATTTTTTATTGCTGGAAAATAGGATTTATTAATAAAAAATTCATAAAAATAAAAATATGTACAGAAAAAAGAAAAGCCCGTGACCGCGTAGATCGGCCAACGATGTTCAACATATATTATTTTGAACACCAGTAGATAAGTATTAATATTTTTTTTATTAATTTTTTATTACTGGAAAATAGGATTTATTAATAAAAAATTCATAAAAATAAAAATATGTACAGAAAAAAAAAACTGAAACCGTGACCGCGTAGATCGACCGACGGTGTTCAACATATATTATTTTGAAAGTAAACTGATTAATATTTAAGAAATGTATTTTTTATTTAAAAAAATAAAATAAATAAATATATATATATATATACAGAAAAAAAAAATGAAACCGTGGCCGCGTAGATCGGCCAACGGTGTTCATCATATAACATTTTCAATACCATCTAATTAATATTTATCATATTTTTTTTAATTTTTAATTGCTGAAAAATACATTTTTTTAACAGAAAAAAAAAAAAAAATATATGCAAGAAAATAATTTCGAAAGGATGAGGTTGTAGATCGGCCTAATGACTCTCACATATATAAATTTCATGATGAACCAACATGTATTGAACATATTCATGTAAAAAAATAAGTTTTAGGGGAAAAAACCATACCTCAAACCTTAGATTTGCAAAGAATAGGTCAAAATGACCTCCAACAGCACTTTGTGGGGATTTGCAAAGAACAGGTTTTCGAACCTTAGATGCAAGGTTGGAGAAGAAGGAATGGAGGAGGAGAAGAAAACAAAAGGATTTGAGAAGCAAAATGAGTCTCGGTCGAGATCTCGACCGAGACTCTTATATAAAGCCTTGGACCAGTTCGAAACTGGTCGAGACCAGTCGAGAACTAGTCGAGAACTGGTCGAGACTGGTCGAGACCCAGTTTCGAACAGTGTTCTCGTCTCGACCCTTTCGAGATCACCGAGAAGGGATCTCGACCTTCTCGGTTGAGTTTTAAAACCATGTTAGTAAGTGAGCCTATTCATAAGAGGAAGAGGTGGGGTCCACCCGCACCTACGTCTTCGTAACTGCTTGCCCGAAATACTTAGGTCGAGTATACCCTTGATAAGGTTGTAAGGTCAGATTTGCCCCCGATAAGGTAATATGGATGGAATTGCCCTTGATTGGGGTGGTGCGAATGCCACGTAGGCCATTGATTGGCTGGTGGCATTTATGCACATCAGTTGCCCCCTACTCTTTTAGGCTTCTGGGTCGAATACTCCAAGGGAATAAAGAGTAGCTCGGTCTTGGAGGTCGGCAGGATTGGCCGATCTATCCTGCTTTTGCCGAGATGACTTCTTTTCCATGTTGATCTTGATCTTAGGACGACGAGCATCGCATATGCTTGGAGTATTCCATGTGTTAGATGTCTTCTCTGCCAACTTGTCCAATCGATAGGCGGGGTTTGATGTCGCTCTTAGCCAATTATGTCACGAGATCTGTTGAACCAAACGATACGTCTTTTCTTCTGTAGGTAATAAGTGCGTCGCCAACTGAATCGAATTGTCCTTTCATATCAGTATCAGGTTGCACAAGATCCGCTTGACAGCTGAGGGCTTACGGTTGAAGTTCTGAGCGCATGTCCCATGGTGTACGATCAATGAATGCCTCTCTTATTAGGATGCACCATGTGTGCATGATATCTTTGGGGAAGAAATCGGGTCATGAAGGCATTGACCACCTTGGGAGTTCTGGACCACTGGGGAAGCAACACCTGTCGCTTACTCTGATGGTTGGCGATTGTGGGAAGATTTGGGGATTGCTTGGGCATTCTATGTAAGACAGTTTGGGTCTTCGTGTTTGAACATCCCTTGCACCGAGTAAAAAGTGCTCCAATCATAGGTCGTGGGTGTCATAGTTCATCGTGGAGAGATTACTCAGTTTTTGTGATGTCCTAAAGGATGGAGGCTTCCTCTGTGTACATGTGCTTAGTTGAATGGAGTGGCATGAATGTAAGTATGCCGACCCTAGTCTTTCTTCCTTTGTCTTTTGATGTATTTTGATGTTTGCATATGTCGCACCGGAGATCAGAAAGAGCCGGCTGGAAGGCGAACTTAATGTGCAGCAGGGTGCCCAGATGTCCGAGGGTGAAGATGAGAGGACTCCGATATTGGAAGATTTTTGCTTGACTCTTCGGCTCATCTTATATCCAGTGCTTGACTCATTGGTGCAGCTTACGTGCCGAGATTGGACCTCTGGGAAATAAATGGGGGAGGGGTGTTTACCATGCTGTCCTTGGTCAAGCGGTCGCTCGGGGCAGAGCGGGAGGAAATGTTGGATTAATGTCTCCGATGTTGTTCGATGCCGGACTTGCATCCTTGGGGTCTTGGTGGATAGGGATACCCAGAGATGCGGTAGAATCTGTGGTGAAAAGGAGGGAAGGTTGCGCCAGCATCCCGAGGTTGCAGTTGGCCTGTGGTGCAACAGAGTCAGATCAGCCATCTTGTTGAGGTGTCACCTGATTCCTCCCTGCTGCGGTGGCGAAAGAAGAGCCCCCGAGGGAGAGGTGTGTTCCCGCTTTTGTGTCCGTTCAAGGAATTGCAACTCCGACTGTACAAGGTACTCTCCTCTGTGTAGCCTTTGGAGTTGTGCAGTGCTCCCTGTTAGAACCCTTTTGAGGGGTCACCGCTGAGGTGGCCGTGGTCAGTGGAACCAAACAAGCATTCTGACGATGTGTTATGAGGGCAAGCTGGGGGTACCAATCAGCTTTGACGTTGTCTCTTGAATTCACATTGTCGAAATACACTCCAGCAAATGGAGAGATGGTCTGTCGACCGTTTTGGCAACGTATTCCGAGCATCAGATCTAGATCATTGACTGCGATCATTGGATGTCTGTCTTGTTTAGCTGCATCGGCTCCATTGTTGAGACTAAAGGTAATCCTATTGGTGACATCATCGTCCTCCTCTGCTTTCGCTGTGCCGATCACCACTGTCATCCACGGGGCCTACTACAGTTTTATCCTGCTAGACCGATTTTGATTGCGATCATAGTTGTCAAAGCGACAAGGCAATCCAAGGCGTTAGAAGCCATCCTAGGTGCTTCCTAGGTGTTGCCTAGGCCACCAAGGTGTTCCTATTTCATATGAGAAAACCAACAAATAAAAAGTATAGGACATAAAGAAGCATATTTATAAAAAACAAAAAAACACAAATCAATAAACTAAGAAGTTAGAACATAATAGCATATAAGTAAGAAGTAAGACTGCAAGAAGAAGACCATAATGTACTTAAAAGAACTGCTATACATAATACATCCAAGATATTCTAAATCTTCATATCGAGACGAATTAATGGTATCAAACTGAATTTCAGTTTCAGGTTAACAGCAGTAAATAACAATGTAAAAAAAACCAGATAATAATATGGGAAACATATGAATGATCGATGGAATAAACCTGGTTATTAACTCTAGGAAGAATCAATAATAGAATTCAAGATATGGAAAGTAAATCGATGGTTGATGTTAATCCTGCAACTGATTAAATAAACAGTGCATTGAAGGCCATATGAAAGCTGAAATTAATACCCAGCTGGAAAACAGAACCGAGGGCCAATTTAGGGGTAAACCGAGAGCACAAAATAGAGGTCCAAAACTGTAACTGATAAGGACGTCTTTAATGTCCAGCGTAACCAGCAATCAAAGTCATATTAATGGATAGGAATTTCAAATCAGAAAGTAATATCCAAAAAAACCCAGATTTAATGCTCAGCTTTAATTTAATCTGATAGCAGTAACAACTCAATAGAATCAGATATCGATTTCAGGAAACAAAAGAGAAATAAACCAGAAGAAGAAGAAGAAGAATCATCGTGACATTTGGAAAAAAAAATTTAGTTGTGTTGTAGAGAAGGAGGAAAAAAAAAATTGCAGACCTACAGATGAAGAAGAAGAAGAAGAAGAGAAGAAGAAGAAATTTGACAAAAAAAAGAAAAGAAGAAGCTTCATTGCGGATAATAAGAAGAAGAGCAGAATCCCAAAAAAATCAGACTCGACATTGTTGATAGTTGACGCAGAGAGCAGGAAGAAGAAGAAGAATTGAGACATTCGACAAAAAAAAAGAAGAAGAAATCAGTTGCGTTGCAGAGGAAAAAGAAGTTGCAGATCTGCAGCAGAGAAGAAGAAGAAGGAGTCAGTCGGCGTTGCAGAGAAGAAGGAAGAAAAAAAAAACTTGCGGACTTGCAGCAGAGAAGAAGAAGAAGAAGAAGAAGATGGAGGAGAAGAAGGATTCAATGACTCAATCGACATTCGGGGAAAAAGAAAAAAAGTGCGTTGTAGAAAAGGAAGAAAAATAAAACATGCGGACTCGCAGCAGAGAAGAAGAAGAAGAAGAAGAAGAAGAAGAAGTAATGAACAACATTAACATACAAAATACAAACATAAATCTACATACTAAGTTACATACCTAATTGAATCACGTAATGCAGACTACTGGAAGAGGAAGAGTTCAAGAGGAACTTGCAGCAAGCAGCCCTAATCGTTGGAAGAGGAAGAGTTCAGGAGGAAACTTTCTATTTTCTTTTTCAAACAAAATGCTTTGCCTCCATATGCTTATATAATCGATGATTTCATGTATTGGTGTACAATATATTATTGTACACAAAACCAACCTAAATGTTAGTTTTAGAATCTAATTAAAAAATACAAATAATAAATATAATAATATATTAAACAAATTTCATGCCCCTCCCCTGAGGTTTACCCTTAATTCAACCACTCCCATTTTCGGAAATGTGATGCCAAATGCCAATGGTTCTTGACGGATTTGAAACGGTGCTCTCAACAGTTGCTTTCTTTTAAATGTATGATTTTGGACTCCAATGTACTTCAGAACTGGCAGCCGAATCAAAATCCTTGCTATTTCACCAGAGTTACTTGTAAGTTGTAACTTGTAAGGACTTGAGAGTTTCGGTTCTGGATCTGAGTTCTCTCCCTCGAACC
The DNA here is from genome assembly GCA_028583415.1 of Protea cynaroides. Lineage (NCBI taxonomy): Eukaryota > Viridiplantae > Streptophyta > Magnoliopsida > Proteales > Proteaceae > Protea > Protea cynaroides. The sequence goes on from CM053274.1 coordinate 71,874,817, forward strand.
ATTTGTGCAGCTTGTGCGAAGATATCGGCTTCAGAGACTCGTTGGCTCACTGCTTCATTATAGGAATTTTCATTGCATGAAATGCGGTGTTGTCTGTAGGAAGGGAGAGCGCTGTCACGGACCAATTTTTTTTTTTAGGGTTCACGGTCCGTGCAGCGCCTCAGCTGCGCCCAGTTAAGGCTAGCCTAACTTACATTTCACAGCGGAATACATAACCCAACAAAGCTTTTCCCTGAAAACCAACAAGAAGTGGCTTTGCGTCTAAGCCGCCAGCATGCCATCATCTTGCGTTCCCTCAGGATACTCGCATTGTCTAGGGCCGCTTGTGCCACACGCCCGACACCCTAGACTTGTATATTCGCATCACCGAGCAAACCTTCCGACAACATGGCTTCCTTTGTCATCGAAGCCCAACAATCATAGTACCACCCTGCTACTAGGTAGCACGCTAGCCTGCTCATGGCTACGACTAGCTGATCATTGAATCCAGCATAGAGGGTTTCCTTTAAGCTCACTGCCGACATGTCCTAGGCACACCGAACCCAAGCAATGCCAAGGACAGGCACACTCATGCAAGGAGCCACGGGATAGCCAACTTTGCCCTAGCTACGGTGCCATTGGCGCATACCGGATGTTAGTAGCAACGTAACAAGGAACCTTTGTCCTCATGGCAGTGCGCTACGCCAGGGCCTTTCCCTAAACGTAGTCCCCGTGGGTGCTCCTGCCCACAAGGGAGACACACGTCACCCCTGCGTCTCCTTGTGCCCGCCCACAGTATCCACCCGTGGAATACCTGACCACCGTGCATACAAGGCCAGGTCAACCCTGCATATAGTGCCTATGTGACAGGCTCCGTTGCTATGCCACGGGGCTGTGCCTAGGAGCACATGACACCAAGAGGAGTGAGGCACACCAGCCCCCTCTCAAGGCACCTCTTAAGCTTTTGGCCCTTTTTCAGAAGTAGACGTTTTCCATCCCACTTAGTATTTACGATTATGCCACTCACCCATCATGTGCACCATCTTTGCCCATGATGCACACCAGCCCCACACACTTGCAACACACTAGCCCTACGCCTTAGCACACAGCCACACACATGCATACTTCCGCGAGCACCAAGGCCTACCATCTAGGCCATCCAGCTCCACACATGCGTGCCAACCATGTCACAAGATCACCACAGGACAACGGCCCTGCGCGTGCATGACTTCAACCTCTTGAGGGACAATTGGGGAGCATAGCGACCTGTTGAGTGGCGCACCATGTGCGCTAAGGGAGGAACATAAAGGTTCATTCATTTAGGCCGTGACATCCTCCGCCACTCAACCGGTTGATTTCCTCATCAACGCCGAGCACCACATCGAAAAACCCCAAGCATACCTCCGACAATTTCCATCATGGATGTAGCAACTATCCATCCTTTCCACAATGAGACGTCTCGACAACTCAGACACACTTTCGACTGATTTCCATGAAACTGTGACTTCAAGCAAAGTGCACCACTCTACTTGAACAAGTTGTGGCCATCAACATCACAATTCCACTTCTCCCAGTCTTCCATGTCACATCCGACTGATCTCCAAGGTCCGCATGGTTCCAAGCAAGATGCCCCATCCCCCTTGAATAAAACCAAACACTTAGGCACCATCATGCCTCTTCCTTTAGTCTTCTGTACATCAAAACCCACATAGCTGCTATTTTTCCTCTGCCAAAGTTGCACATCAAAGCTAGGAGTTCACAAACTCAGTCAACCACACTGAACAAGAAACACAAGCTTTCCATGGCATCCCATACCACCACGTGCACGAGCATCTCAAATCCAGCTGTCTTCCGAGCAAAACAATGGAAAGGTTTTCATCGAGTTCACAAGATCATGGGAGTGCCCACTGCATCTTACCGATCTCACGTTTATGCCTTGATCCCATCCTTCACCACCATGCGTCGCTAGTGACCCGCGAATGGTTGACCACGCGTCGCGGCTTAGACACCCTTGTCATGTTGCCATTGAAAACCCTGCTGTTTCAACCCACTCTTCGCCTCTACGATTAAGTCCATCGGATGAGCAACAACTCCCTTGTGTTGTGGTGCCAACTCCCTCGTTTAGCCACCAATCAAGGTTAACTGCATATCAACCTACAGTTGGGTTAAACGCTGCCTCGCCATTTCGAGGGCTTACAAAGGACTGCCTCTACGTCTTTGAGGGCTTACAAAGGGTGACTGCATGTACACCTGCAGCCGGGTGATCCATTGCCTCAACTTTTGAGGTCTTACCCACACGTGCCTTGGGGACCCTCCCCCACTCAAAGGCACAATCCATCTCAAACCATTTCTTTTCATCGAGCAATGGCACAAACACACCACTTGTGGTCTTGGCTCCCAACATTGCTCATAACTTTTCTTTTCTTTCATGTTCTTTTTGGTACTTTTCTCTTTTTGCATAAGGTTTTTCTCTTTCTTTTGCAATCTTTTGCCTTTCAAACATGGTTTTTCTTTTCATCCTTTTCTTTTTTCCTTGTGATATAACTCGTCTGTCACATGGTAGCCAAGGTCCCTTCTTGTGCCCTACTCGACTACTCGTCGCCTGACATCCCTCGTCGGCATGCGTCCCTGCGTGGTAGTCCAACACCTCGCACTACTCGGCACATGGAGCCAAGGTTTTCTGTTGCGCCCTACACGACCCCTCGTCGCCTAACATAAACTTGCCGGCATGCGTCCTTGCATGGTAGTCCAACACCTTGCATTGCTCCACCCCCTTGGTGTCGCTCAACACCCCGTCGTTGACATGTACTTGAATTGTCCAGCGGAGCGTTCGAGACAAACTCTATGAGGCAACCATTAAGCCCACAATCACACACCATTGTTCTTGGCGGCTCTTAAAATATCAACACTACATATACAACAACTCGTCACAATGTCTATCACCCATCACAATGCACAACCATCTTCCAACATGTTGGTGTCTGCCACCACACCAGCCATGGACATGCAGATATGATACCCAACCAACTGAGCTTCACACATTTTTGCCCTCTTTGTTGGGCCACAAATGTTTCATTTATGGTTTGATACCAACTTGTTGGTATCACTTCTGTCTTCTGATATGGCATTATCACACTCTGATACCAACTGTCATGGACCAACTTTTTTTTTCGGGGTTCGTGGTCCGTGCGGCTCCTCAGCTGCACCCAGCTAAGGCTAGCCTAACTCACATTTCACAACGGAATACAAAACCCAACAAAGCTTTACCCTGAAAGCCAACAGGAAGTGGCTTTGCGTTCAAGCCACCAGCATGCTATCATCTTGCGTTCTCTCAAGATACTCGCAGCGTCTAGGGCCACTTGTGCCATTCGCCCGACACCGTAGACATGCATCTTTGCATCACCGAGCAAACATTCCTACAACATGGCTTCCTTTGTCATCGAAGCCCAGCAACCATAGTGCCACCCTGCCACTAGGTAGCACGCTAGTCCTCTCATGGCTACGACTAGCCGACCATCGAATCACGCATAGAGGGTTTCGTTTAAGCTCACTGCTAGTACGTCCTAGGCACATCGAACCTAAGCAATGCCAAGGACAAGCACACCCATGCAAGGAGCCACGGGATAGCCAACTCCGCCTTAGCTACGGTGCCACTGGCGCATAGCGAATGCTAGTAGCAACGTAACAAGGAACCTCTGCCCTCACGGCAGCGCGCTACGCCAGGGCCTTCCCCTAAACGTAGTCCTCGTAGGTGCTCCTACCCACAAGGGAGACACGTGTCGCCCCCTGCAGCTTCGCGTGCCCGCATACAGTATCCACCTATGGAATACTTGACCACCGTGCATACAAGGCCAGGCCAACCCTGCATATAGTGCTTATGTGATAGGCCCTATTGCCATGCCACAGTGCCATGCCTAGGAACACATGACACCAAGAGGAGTGAGGCCCACCACCCCCTCTCAAGGTACCTCTTAAGCTTTTGGCACTTTTACAGAAGTAAACATTCTCCATCCCACTTAGTATTTACGATAATGCCACTCGCCCATCATGTGCACCAGCCTTGCCCATGATGACACACACCAAACACACTAGCCCCATATATTTGCAGCACATGAGCCCCACGCCTTAGCACATAGCCACACACATACATGCTTCCGCGAGCACCAAGGCCAACCATCTAGTCCATCCAGCTCTACACATGCATGCCAACCATGTCATAAGACCACCACCGGCCAACGGCCCCTGCGCGTGCATGACTTCAACCTCTTTAGGGACAACTGGCGAGCATAGTGACCTGTTGAATGACACACCATGTGCGCTAAGGGAGGAATGTAGAGGTTCATTCATTTAGGTTGTGACAACGTGTTCGAGTTCCTCCTCGAGATCACCTAGTCTTTGGTTTTTTGCGGAGCTCAAGTACTTCTCTATTGGGGAAACAAAATCTTTAGGGAATGGGGATATTTTGGTATCTAATTGCCGGAGTATCTCTCGTCCAACAATTCCTCTGGGGAAGTTCCGTCTTTTGGCGACTGCTTAGCTTTGAAACACCTCGATTGTCGAGGAATAAATTTTTCAACGAAATCGGCATCCCAATCTCGGACTGATTTTTAGTATAAGGGTAAAAAAACTCTTTTTCATCTTTTCTGTTAGGGAACTTAATAGTGCGTGGCCGATAATGGTGGATGGTTGAATTGCGGATAAATGGAAACCTTAAGGGAGGTACGTGAAAATTTTCATTTAATTTAAATATTTATATACACATATGCAACAAGGCGACCGCCCAGGCCTTCAGGGCATCCAAGGCGCCCAAGGCGAGACAATGCCCAGAAGATCTAGACGGTCGCCTTTTGAACATTCACAAGGCGCCTAGCCACCCAACCCATAATTTACCGCCTAGACGCCTAGGCGATGCTTTGACAACCATGCTCGCGATGTTTGTCTCCCTCGTCTTTTTCAAGTCCCCTACTCTTTAATCTATATGTTGCATGTGACAGTCCTTTGGATCTCCACATGTTGTAACTCCTTTATCTATAAAATGGTCTATTGTCTTGAGTAGTTTTTTGAGCAAAATTTTCCTTGTGCAAAGTTTTCTTTTTGTTTCTTGTTTCTTGTGAATGTTGACCGGTCATACTACCTTGGCGCCTATCAGGCCATGCGGCTCAGATATTCCAAGGTAGATAGAACGATCGTGCATCGTATTCATCTTCTACAGGGGCCATTGTTTTCCTACAGTGGGCCATCACGTTTACATGGACAGAGGCGGATGGGACGAGCATGTCGTCGCAGGTGAATCTATGGATGACAAAGTTTCCCCTTTTTGGGCCATCGGGGTTGGTTGCTCCAAGCCCAATGGGACGATTATGTTGTCGCAAATTTATCTATTGGAGAAGTCGAAGCTTGTCCCCTTAGGGTCATGCAGCTCGGACTATTTGAGTTGGATGAGACAACCATGTTGTTGCAGACGAGTCCGTTGATGGCAAAGCTTGCTCTCTTTGGGCCATCGGGGCTGGTCGGTTTGAGCTGCCGGATAGGACAATCATGTTGTCGCAAACTTATTCGTTAGAGAAGTTGAAGCCTATCCCCTAGGGTCACGCAACTTGGACTATTTGAGCTGGATGAAATGAGCATGTCGTTGCAGACGAATCCGTTGATGTTGAAGGTTCCCTTCTTTGGGCCATCGGGATCGTTTGGTTCGAGTTGGATGGGACGATCATGTCGTCGTAAACTTATCTACTGGAGAATTCGAAGCATGCCCATAGTTGCCAAGGCGTTAAGGCGAACCAAAGCGTTGGAGGCCTGACGGGGTGCCTAGGCTACCAAGGTGCCCGCCTAGGCGACCAAGACGCCCGCCTAGGCTACCAAAGCGCCTGCCTAGGCTACCAAGGTGCCCACCTAGGTGACCAAGGCACTCGATTTTCCAAGGCGTCACAAGTCCCCCTGGGCCCTTAGGGTCATGCAGCTCGGACAATTCGAGCTGGATGAAACGAGCATGTCGTCGTAGGTGAATCCATTGATGGCGAAATTTGCCCTCTTTAGGCCATTGGGGTCGGACAGTCTGTCCTAACTGGATAGGACGATCATGTTGTCACAAACTTATCCATTGGGGAAGTCGAAGGCTGCCCCTCTCCCCCTTAGGGTCAAGCAGCTTGGACTATTCGAGTTGGATGAGACGAGCATGTCATCGCAAATGAATCCGTTGATGGGAAAGTTTGCCCTCTCTGGGCCATTGCGGTCGGTCAGTCCAAACCGGATGGGACGATCATGTCTTCACAAATTTATCCGTTGGAGAAGTTGAAACCTACCCCCATAGGGTTTTGCAACTTGGACTATTCGAGCTGGCTAAGAAGAGCATGCTGTTGCAGACGAATCCGTTGATGGCGAAGTTTTCCCTCGCAAACCTATCCACTGGAGAAGTTGAATGGGTAGTTGTACCCACCCCAAAAACATTTTGTCGCTTTAGAAGCGTTTAATTCGCATTCTTTCGCTTGACATCCTCGAGACGTAAAGCGTCATTGGGTTGCTGTGTATATAGCCCCCGTATGGTTTGCGTTGTGGAATAGTTAGTATTGGGAGCAAACAACGACATTAGTCTGTCTGCCCTAGTGTTGTTCAAGTTCAGAGCAAGTTTGTTGGTTGCACTGGGAAGAAATCAATAAGTACTCAATCGTTGATCCGTTTTACTTCTTGGAATCTCAGTTCCACATGAGGTGGTTGGTTGTTTGTATAATTTTGTTGTTGTTGCTCTCTGGGGTCTTCCCTTGATTCTGTAAGGAGCTTGGCTCTATCCTTTGGATAGCCAGGTCTGTTCTCTCCTCTTTTGGGGTTTTGTTAATATATTCTTTCATTCACCCAAAAACAAAAAAATGGTGGGAATGGAGTGCAAGGAAGTTTCTGAGGGTGAAACCATAGTGGGAGTGGAGTGTCGTCGATCAGATGTTTACAGAGCAATTTGTTGAGCAACTATTTGCAGTGACGACACTCACTGGTGGTTCTAAGTGGTATGGTGAACCTGAGAAGTTGAGTTGTAGGGCGAGTCGAGGTGGGGCCTTGAGCTTTGCCGTATATTAGAGTGATCGTCCTACTTGCTTTCGGGAGCGTGCTTGTCGAGTTATGTCGGAGGACGTGGGTGGAACCTTTATCCCATGGGCCCGTAGGCGAGCTGTAGTATGGAGGCGGATCTCCCGCAAATTAGGCAGCAATACGATATTCTGGATGAGTATGAGCTGTAGTTTCCAAAAGAAGATGACAGAGTTAGTCCACTGGTCCTAGATGGATTCTTCCTGTACGAGGATTCTCTCAGAGCAAGTCTCCGTCTCTCAATGCCAGGGTTCTTCGTGGAGATTTTGAGATTTTACGAAGTTACGCCTACACAGCATTTTCCCAATTTCTGGAGAATTATGGCGGAATTCATAGCCTATGTCTGTCGTATCAGTAAAATGCCAAACTTTCGCTTTTTCCATTGGTGCTTCTTGGCAAAAGACCTTGGTGGTAGCAGTTGGGTTAACTTCAATCAATGATGGGATGCACCGAGGGCGATTGCCGACTTTCTTGATTCGATTCATGGTTGGAAAGAAATCTGTAACTGTTTGCCTCTCCAGGATGTCCCAAACAGTTCTGAATACCTCATAATTTTGAATCCAACTATCAAATCTACTTCAAATTTGGATATTTTGTTCCTAGTCTCATTCTACACAGTATAATACTGTTTGGTTGGTTATTGGATGGATTTTTTTTCATAGTTTGCTGGACCATTGTGGTTCTGGTTATTTTGGCTATATGGGATTTTTATCTTTCCTTCATTGTTTAGAGGACCCTGGTAATTTGTTCACGTGGAATGGTTCACGTGAGGGGGAGAATGAGCATATTTTGAAGAGGAATATATGTGGAGGAGATTGATTGCTTCTCTCCCATTTCTGATTTGATTTTCTAGTTAAATACGATTTGTGGAGGACTTTTTCTGGTTCAAGTTTTCTAATGCTATTGATTATTTGAATCGATTTTTCTTCTTCCCTTTTCTGGTTCGATTTCTTGGAGGATATTGATTGTTGGTTTAACTTTTTTGGAGGAAATCAATTCCGGTTTGAATTATTTGGAGGACGTCAATTTTTTTTTTTTTCTTTCGATTTTCTGGTTCAGAATTTGTTGGATATCGATTTTTTGGTCTGTCCGATTGGAGGCTAATGATTGTTGGAATCGATTCTATTTGAAGCGTCTACGTTCGTGTTGGAGGGTGTTCGCTCGTGTTGGAGCTTACTTGCAACACCCCAACTCAAGGCTAGGAGTGTTACCGCTAAGTCGCCAGGATTTAAAAAGGCTCAAAGAGAAATAAGTGCACAAAGCATAAATTTATAAGAAAATAGCGGAAGCTTTAACGAAACTAAGTAACACAAAAGGCTTACATACATTTCTCATCCTGGTGGCACCATTATTTTACATTTAAAACTTACTTACATGCCTATTACCAGTTACATGGTTCTTCTTCTTTATGTACATACATCTCACAGCAGTACAAAAGAAAATGAGTTTAGCGGTCTCAGACTCTTCTTCACTCAAAAGCTAGGTCAGTTGAGTTAGGAAATCCCTCTGAGAGTACTCCACTTGTCTCTGAAATCCATTATTTAAATGACAGGGTGAGTTTACACTCAATGAGGATAAATTATTTACTTACAACAACAAAATCACGAAAGCACACGAAGCATTCTAACACAGCTAGCAACACCCACATCATTGAAAAACTTAACATACTTTGAAATTATCATATACTTATGATGTGAATGCAAAAATCTCAGTTAAAACATTTCAAATAATTCTAGGTAAGCTAGTCATTTGCTTGCTGCACTGTGCTTAACATCTGGAGTCGTTAAAGCACTACTTGATGTCCTTGACATCTCGTTTTGATATCCGTATTTGCAGTTGATGTCCCAGACATCTCGCCCCAAAAACAATGAGTTCCCGGAACTCTCAGTCCTCCAATGGACTGGTGACGTCCCAGATGTCTCGGCCTCAGCAAAATACGGTGAAGTCCAAGACTTTTGGGTGCAACGCATCTCCACTCATCTTATCCTCTAATGAGAAGGGGGCAGCAAACATGGGTTCCAAAATTCATTATTTAAATAGTTAACATTTCTGACCTGACATACATTACTTCCACACTTAGGCCTTGTGCCAGAAATTTAAACTTTACTCATAAGGGTCATCATCATGGATATCACAGCCACAACATATTTCATTAACATAATGTCATTTCAGATTTCATATAACACAGGCTCATCATTTTTAGTAACGTCACAAGAACAATTTACGTCCCAATCATAAGAAACATCACATTAAATCAATCAATACATATAAACACCCAAATGAGTGTGTAAATAAATAATTTTCCCTCACTTAATATTGCTGATTATAGTCTTTCGTGTGGACAACAAGCTAAGTAATTCTTTTCCCCAGTTTTAGCCCTACAATCATTTGGACACATATCTCCATTATTTTACTTTTAACTTAAAACTAACTACTCAATAATTGAATATGTTTATAACTAGTTTTTACATTATTTCCAAGGTCTGAAATAATATAGAAATACAATCCTTAAAATCCCCTTCACAAAAAAATGCCCTAGCTAGACCAGTTGAGGACTTTCTTACCGTAGGACTGGCCAAAATGGCCAGCCGAAACTGATTTAGGTTCTTTTTTTATTTTCATGATCCTTTTAACTTGAATTCTTCTTTAAAATTTTAGGTTGTGCACACCAGATTTACTGTTCACCATAAATTTCATCCTTTTTGTGACCTAAGTTGGTCTACACAGTCCCGGGCAGTCCTAATTTGATATTTTAGACTTCCATGAGGTTGGGTTTCCACATATTTCAGGTTTAAACCATAAAATTGCTGACTTGCATTCATTTTAAGGTTTATTATAGCTGAAATACAGAATTTCTTTCATTTACCTTGACATGTATGCTGCCCTATGAAACTTCAGTTATAAAAGAAATTGGGTTCTCAAAGTTGGAAATCCTATTCTATGAATCTTGTACACCTAGAGTTTGGAAATTCCAATGATGGAACTTGCTAGGTCTCATTTCCTTGACTGATTCCCAAAGCTGAGAAGGAATTTAACAAATTAATATTTAGGAGTGACAAATTCGAGCCCATTCCAGATTTAGGTTCCCCCCCTAGTTTCCTTCTTCCTGTTGCATGAACAATAGTAAGGAATGAAAGAGGGATAAGACAAAAATGAGAGAAAGAGAAGGAATAGGTTTGTACCTTAGCTTCCTCTTCCTCCTCTTCCTTCTTCTTCTTCTTCTTCTTCTTCTTCTTCCTCTTCTTTTCTGCCTCTCCTTCACTTAACTTGAACAGTAAAGGGGTTTTTACCCCCTCCTATATATATATATATATATATATATATATATATATATATATATATATATATATATATATATATATAATGCTAATATTAGTTTATTTAGATAATTAGTTATAATTAAGTATAATTAGTTATAATTAAGTTAAGTAAAAAGACTAATATGTCTTTACTTTAATCTTCTTAATACTAGATTTTGATTACTTAAGTGAATTTCTATGACACCTTTTACTAATTATCAACTAGTTATATTTCAACCTTTTTATTTTATAGATTTTACAACTAAGCCCTCAAATACATAATTTCCTTCTTATTTGTCCTCAATTTCTAAATTCTTTTATTTTCTTCCCTATCCATCCATTTTTTTTAATTATAACCAAACCCAAAACTATAAAGTTTTATTTTAAAACTTACCCTCATCCAGATGACCATCTAATCCATTGGGGACCATCTTTTAACGTAATTCGACCCTATAACCACACAGTATACATTATCTATCTACCCACTTCATAAGGAAAATTTACATTAACATTTAACATGATTAAATTTATACTATATAGTATTATAAATTCTCAATCTCTCACCTCAGACTGGGATTAAAATTATCAAAATACCCCCAAGTACAAAATTCAACAGAAAATGTCTAAATAGGAAAGAAAAACATCGAATTATTAATACCACAAGAATTGGGGTATTACACCCTTCCCTCCTAAAAATAAATTTTGTCCTCCAAATTTGAAATCGTACCTCAATCACTGAATAACTGAGGATATCTTGACCTTATTTCTTCTTCTCGTTACCATGTAGCTTCTTCCTCTGAATGATTTTTCCATAACACTTTCACTAATGTTACTAGTTAGTTCCTCTAGTTAGGTCGGCTCACTTTTTACTAGTGAAGATGACCTTCACTTCTGAGAAACTGGCACACATCTATATTAAGGAAATTGTTAGATTGCATGGAGTGCCAATGAGTATCATTTCAGACAGGGACTTAAGGTTCACATCATGATTTTGGAGATGTTTACAACAAGCCTTGGGTACCTAGTTACACTTCAGTATAACGTTTCATTCCCAAACCGATGGGCAATTTGAGAGGGTTATCCGGATTTTGGAAGATATGTTGCGGGTTTGTGTCATGGATTTCAGAAGAAGTTGGGAAGATCATATTAACTTGGTCGAATTTGCATACAATAACAGTTATTAGGTATCTATTAAAATGGCACCATATGAAGCTCTCTATGGGAGGAAATGTAGATCCCTTGTGTGTTGGTATGATGTGGGTGAGCGTCAATCATAGTTGTCAAGGCGTCGCCTAGGCAACGCCTAGGTGTCCGGGCGGTTTATACAGGCCTGGGCGCCAGGGCGTCTTGTGTACATGAGAAAGGCGGTCGCCCAGGGTGCCGACGCCTAGGTCGCCTTGGATGCCCAGAATGCCTGGGCGGTCGTCTTTTTAACATATTTTTCCTTGATCTTTGAATTTTATTTAAGAGATTTATTAGGCCAGACAAGAACAACATTTATCAGGCAGTACTTATTTATGACTAATATCATTTAAGTAAATTCATTTACTTAAGATATTATTCATAAATAAGCAAATATCCCCCTATTTGAATCCAATAAAAATAGTCTAAAATTCAAATTCCAGAAGGATAAAAAGTCAACCCCCCAGTTCAAGAACAAAAACCATATTTTTGGGTGCGAGGGCGATTTTCAACTTTTAAATGCTAGGCTTTTTTCTAAATATAAAAATTCTATAAATCTTATTATAATAAATCATCACTAAAAACCAAGAGTGCGCCAAAATAATCTTTTGCTTTGATGCCCAAAAAATAATTTACATTCAGATGACTTTAAACAACATTCCCGTATTCCGAACAAGGTTTGACCGGAGTGTAACTCCTTCATTATAACCAAGGTTTAAAATCTCGGGTTTCGGAGGAGTCTCGGCCTCCTTTGAGACTCCTCCGAAACCGAGATCTCAGCCGATCTTGCCGAGACAGTGTATTTTGTCCAAGACAGCTTAAAAAGGCTGCATCGGTGGCCAAAATGCATTTTTTAGGTCTCTAACTTCAGGGGAACCTCATTTTTACATATATAAACACATTTAGAGTATAAAATTATAAAAATAATGACCATTTGTGGTTGTTTGGGTTTACACCAATGTTTTGACAGTCAACGCTGAAGTCTGTTGTAAATTTAGGTTAATATTAGCTATTATATTCAATCAAATATGGCAAATGAGACAATAACATAATGCATTAGGGGAAAGAGAAACAAAATAACACTTCATTATAAATCATTACATCATAGTTCAAATATTCAACATTGAATGATCCCATAGTCCCCCTGTGCCCATAGTCCACAATTCCACAATCCTTATACAGATACAATGTCTAGTAATACGTAGAGTGTCGTGGATGATCCATCCTACTATCATCATACATCTGGGAAAGTTGTCGACGCAAATTGTCTTCCAATTGAGCAACATAATCTTCCCCTGACATTCTTGATGCAAAGTAGTTCTGGTAGTCTTGCACATGATTCATAAATATAACATCAGTAGCTGTCCGAAGGATACCTATCTTTGGGAAGAATTGAAAAACTTCTGAAGTAGTACTCTGGTGCGTAGACTCTTGCGGAAGTACTGATGGAACGGAATAAAAGTTGGTTGATCCACTCTGACTCCGTGTCTGTGCTCCTGCATCTGAAACATCGTCGAAGGAAGAACCATATGCAGTCGCAGTGGGATAGGGGACGAAGTTGATATCAACGTAATCATTTGAGGTGTATGCTGAACCAGTGTTGTATCCAGGAAAATTCCACTGATCCTGTCCGCTGTAGTAACTACTATCCTCCACACTCAATCCTCGTAAGTCAAAAGAGAGGCTATCAACGTCGACGTCCATCGTGCTACTGCAATCAGCATCTTCATCATGTTGAGAATGGGAATGATGCCGAGGCCAACACGAATACGATTTTGGTCTACGTGATGAGGATGGTGCACGTGCACCATGGTCATCATCCTGTGTTGCATGAATGTACTAGCTCTCCCCAGTGTATCTAACAGGTGATGCTCGTGGCTCTGGATCAGCCCCAATATTGACAATAGTGGCTCGACCCTCACCCCCATGATCACTACCACTAGCTCAACTACCACTCCAACTCCACTCATGATCTTCTGTATCAGTGCCAGCAGGAGGGTCAAATGGCACGGGTGACCGTGTATGGACTCGACCCTCTTCCGAGGCTAAAAACTCATCGACATCAGTATCCAAATGGCTGGCCAAATGGGAGTCAGGCATCCCCCCGGGCTCGTCCATCACAGGTACTCCCCTGTCCCGCACCCACTCTACTAATGGATCTTCCTCTTCAGAGTCAAGCTGGAAGATGTTGGCGAGCTCGAGCGGGGTATCATCCTCCTTATCATGGAACATGTCTTGCACCCTCAGCCTCATGTTGTAATGCATAAAGACCAAGTCATTTAGCCGTTGGGAGCCAAGTCGATTCCGCCTCTTTGAATGAATGAGGTTGAAAGTATTCCAGTTTCGCTCACAGCCAGACGCAGAGCATGTCTGAGCTAACACTCTACTTGCTATCTTCTTCAGAGCAGGTGCATCTTTACCATACAACACCCACCATTCACCGCATAAGAACAATAACATATTTTAATTTCGTATGTCATTTAAACGTAATACATAAAACATAAGATAATTTAATTTCGGATGTCATTTAAACGTAATACATACACGGATCACTTTTGTCACGTCCAGCCACTGCAGCGGGGAACCCAAAACTCCCACGGGCTTCCCTGAAGGTTTTAATCTACACACAATCGAAAAATTGTAAATATTTGCAATTACAATATATAGTTTTGCCGCACTAGCAATAGCAGTAACCAGTACAATTAGTGTCACGGCGATCATATTTCCAGTAATTGAAGCACACAACTCACCTTTAGGTTTGCCAATGCCTGTGCTGGGGATCTGGCTCCAACTTTGCAACCACTAACTTCACTGCCTCAATGAGTTCTGCGTTCGTCCCAAGTACATGCGTATACCTGGTACTTGGGGTTCAAATAGTGTGCTGAAATATTTGACAGTGGACACATGGTTAAAGAAAATAAAAATTATATTGGTACATAAGTAACACTAAAGTAAATACATCATCAACTTTACTCACCAGCCTTATGCAATGGATGCATGAGTTGGCTCTCCCATCGGTCATTGATGATCTTTATATAATTCTTGTGGCCACGTGGTATCAAAGCTTTAACACGTACTTTCAATGCGTCCACAGTAGCATAAAGAAGTGGCATGGTAGGTTTTCGCTCAGTATCTACCAATCTCAACACCTGTACTACAGGATGCAACACCCTGACTACCACATTCACATTTTGCCAAAATTCGTCTGAAGCGATGGCATCTGTGCTTCCACTCCCTGGGGGGTGGTTGATTGTCTCCATGAAAACCAATCCTCAGATGCAAACATCGATCTGAGTCCGACCATCTTCGCCTCAAAGCTCTTCAATGCTATGAAGTTCGTAGCGAATCTGGTGATGCCTGGTCTGACCAAGTCCCCCCCACATCTCTCCCTGAGCATGTTCAAGGAATAACCATGGTTGTAGATGAAAGTGGTTACTTGTCTTGCTTGCTCAACCACTCTCTTGATTTTACTTATCTTGCCCATGTCCTTCAACATCAAATCAATACAATGGGCAGCACATGGAGTCCAGAAGAGATTGTAGTTGGGATTGTTCATTAACATCTTCCCTGCCTTCTTAAAATTGCTGTCGTTGTCAGTCACAATCTGGACAACGTTCTGAGCTCCCACCTCAACCACCACCTCTTGCAACATCCCATAAATATAATCTGCATCTTTTACTTCAGCTGATGCATCAACAGACCTAAGGAACACCGTCCTCCCATCACAAGAAACCATGAAGTTGATGATGGACTTTTCGGTAGGACCAATCCAACCATCACACATAATAGTTACTCCTAAATCTTCCCAATTCTTCTTCTGACCTAGAATCCAGTCTTGTAATTCCTTCTTATGTTGAGGCAAATAATGAGTCATTAACTCATATTGATTTGGCCCTCCAACCCCTGTACACGCCTCGGCAAGAATCGCATTCGGCATGCTACGAAAAAAAGGGCCTGTGGTGGCGTTTGCTGGGATGCCATGATAAAAGGACCACTTAGAGTAAGAATACCTTACTGACTCCCTATTCTTTCCCCCAAACATTGCCTTTATTTTTTTTTGCTTACTACCTTGCTTCGTAAACACTGCGGGATCTTGTTGTAGAACTTGAACATAATCATCCCGTCCCCGTGGCTGAGGCACAGGTTCTTCCCTTCTACTTCGTGATCTAGAAAACCAAGAACCAGTCCCTTTGCTCCGTCTCTGTGGCTCAGGCTCAGCAAATCCACTACCACGGCCACCTGCTCCCGGATGTACCTGCTCCTGTCCGTCTCCTCTCTGCATCTGATCTAAGGGTTTCTCTACTAGCCATCATGACGCATCTGTCTTGCCTCTGCCTCTGTCATCTCTTCTACATCTCATCCCTCAGCCTCATGTTCCTCACTGGATTCTGGTACAGTGCCTCGAATTGCCTCCTCAAATTGTTGTTTTTCTCTTTCCATTGCTGCCCTCCTCTGCCTCCCTCCCCTCAAATGTTCACCTATGGCCCTGGATATCTCCACAGGACACTGCGGGCATTTGGAAACATCTTTTCCCAATCCACTCAAGTGTTGCTTTAGTCTTGTGATGCCGCCAGACTGAAGCTTCTTCCTACAAAAATTACACTGGGTCTTCTTCCTATCACCCTGAAGGGCAGTCGCATACTGCCATGCAGGGTCAGTTCGGGAACCGGTACCGTCGCCCCCATCGCCGCCCCTAACTTGGTCTCGACATAATTTCCAAGCACTTGTTTCATAGAAAACACAAACTTCAATAACCTTACAAACTTGAACACGAGAAATTACATTTCAAAATTTTTCTCATATTTTAAATGCGATAAGAACATTTTTCCTTATTTTTCCCGATTTTATAGCATTTTTAATCAATTTTAAATTAATTTTTAATTGCTGAAAATTATTTTTTTAATATAAATAATTAAAAAAAAAACATACAACAACCAAAATCGAAATCTGAAATCGTAGGACAGTAGATCGACCAACGGTGATTAACATATAAATAGGTCATCATCATCAAATGAGTAATAATAATAATTATTTTAAATTTTAATTGCTGAAAATTCATTTTTAAATGCAAATAATTGAAAAAAATACCTACTACAATCAAAATCGAAATCTGAAACCGTGAGCTTGTAGATCGGGCTCACGTATCTAACAATAAAAATTTCATCACATTCTAGAAATTTTTTTTTTCTCCCTCATGTAAAAATCTCATTTTTCGGCAAGAAACTTACCTTCAACAGTTGATATGAAGCTCTTACAGCAATCCCCGCAGTCCGAAGCACCACCCGTAGCAAGTTAAAAGTCCAAACGAAGAAAGAATGGGGGAAGAAATGAAAAAAACTTGAAAAAACTAAGAAGAAAGAGGGAGGAGCAGTCTCGGTCGAGTTCTCGACCGAGAACAGGCTCTTCTCTCTTTTATAAAGAGAAAAAAAAAGGTAAAAGCAATTTCTCGCCGAAATCTCTCGAGATCTAGCGAGAGCTACCAAAAAATACCGAAATCTCAGCGAGAACATGTAACTGCCGAGACGAAAAGGGTTATCGACCCTATTTTCGTCTCGGCTAGTTACGAAACAAGCGAAATTGGCGAGATCTCTCCGAGATTTTATTCTATGATTATAACTTGGATTCAAGCAATCTCGGATTTGTTGGAAAGCTGATTATGCTAGCTTTGCAACAAATTCGAGATTACTTGAATCTGAACTATATTAAAGGAGTTACGCTCTGATCAAATTCGTTAAAAGTACGCAAATGTTAGTCATAAATAATTGTTTACTTAACTCTAGACACAATCCCAGGTTTTAGTGTACACTAGCAAACTTGGGTCCACACCACATATTAATTAAGTTATGTCTTAAATGTTGATTATTTATGTAGAATGTTGCATATATATAAACATTAATATTTTAGAAATAAAAGAAATGCACTGGGAACGCCTTGGTCGCCTAGGTGCCCAGGATGGCCCCAAACGCCTTGGATTGCCTTGTCGCCTTGACAACTATGGCGTCAATTACTGGGACTAGATCTAGCACAGCAAACAAGTGACAAAATCGAACTGATTTAGAAGAGGATCTGAGTAGCCCAGAGTCGACAAAAGAGTTATGTAGATATCAGAAGAAAAAATTTGGAATTTCAGGTTGGTGATAAGGTGTTCTTGAAGGTTGCTCCTATGAAGGGAGTAATGAGATTTGGGAAGAAAGGTAAATTGAGTCCGAGATATGTGGGACGTTAGGAGTTATTGGAGAGAGTTGGTCTAATGGCTTATCGTATTGCCTTACCACCAGATTTGTCAGGGGTGCACAGTGTGTTTCACGTATCAATGTTAAAGAAATACATTAGTGATCCTTCCCATGTGGTACAACCTGAACCTCTTTAGTTGAGGAAAGATCTATCATATGACGAGGTTTCAATACGGATCTTGGATCGGAAAGATCATAACCTGAGGTACCAACTAGTAACATTAGTGAAAGTGTTATGGAAAAATCATTCAGAGGAAGAAGCTAAATGGGAACGAGAAGAAGAAATGAGGTCAAGATATCCTCAGTTATTCAGTGATTGAGGTACGATTTCAAATTTGGAGGACAAATGATGCAGTCCAAGAAGGCCCAAGGCCCAAGCTCAAGTCGATAATGGGTCAGCCCAAAGAACCAATCGGTATTGGTCCATTGGACCAACCCAAAGACCAACCCACACTGTTCACGTGAACAATGTTCACGGTACTGTTCACGTGAATAGAACCAATAGTAGAAATTTTCCTTCTTTTGTTATTTCTTTCCTAAATTATTCTTAGATTTTGTTTCCTAAAGTTAAGTTATGGATTGATATTTTGTAAGTTGTTTTTTTGGAAACTTTCCTAAATCTATAAAGGCAAGTTTCCCTTTTAATTTATCTTAGGATATTTTTTTTTAAGAGGACTAAATCCTTCCTTATTTTGTAATCTTTCTTAAGTCTATAAATAAGATAAAGAAGAAGAGAGCCAGCAGATTTAGACCAGAAAAAAGAAGAGAGTTTAGCTCCTGATTTTCTGGTTGAGTCTCATAGGTTGTGAGACTCAACCGAAATATTCTGTTTTATGGTTTTTTTGTCCTTCTGTTAATTCCTTCAAGTTCTTATTATTGCATACTGAATTGCGATACCATTAAGTGCTGATTTGATCAACGAAAGCTCGTGGGATTAAAGATTAAAATCATATCGACCAGCTCTAACTAAACCAGTCCCGTTTTCAGATGATAGGTAGTTTTCAAAAAATCACATCTCTCTCATCTGTGATCGGATCATCTCCAACTTTGGATATGTCTTCAAGTACATCCTAAAGAGTATTTCCCATCAAGTTTCAAGTGATTTCAAGGGTTAGATTTCAAGATAAGTGGTTTTCTTCATTACTTTTCTCTGCAGATTTTGTATTGGACAGAATTAAGATCCTGTAGCAAAGAGGGCTTGTTAATTTGACTTGCTTTGAACCCTCTTTGCCATCAACAAAATTTATTTTTAGGAGGGAAGGGTGTAATACGCCAATTCTTGTGGTATTAATAATTCGATGTTTTTCTTTCCTATTTAGACATTTTCTGTTGAATTTTGTATTCGGGGGTATTTTGGTAATTTTAACCCAAATTTGAGGTGAGAGATTGAGAATTTATAATACTATATGGTATAAATTTAATCATGTTGGATGTTAATTTAAATTTTCCTTATGAAGTGGGTAGATAGATAATGTATACTGTGTGGTTATAGGGTCGGATTACGTTAAAAGATGGGCCCCAATGGGTTAGATGGTCATCTGGATGAGGGGTAAGTTTTAAAATAAAACTTTATAGTTTTGGGTTTGGTTATAATTAAAAAAGATGGATGGATAAGGAAGAAAATAAAAGAATTTAGAAATTGAGGACAAATAAGAAGGAAATTATGTACTTAATGGCTTAGTTGTAAAATCTATCAAATAAAAGGGTTTAAGTATAACCAGTTGATAATTAGTAAAAGGTGTCACAGGAATTCACTTAAGTAATCAAAATTTTGTATTAGGAAGATTAAAGTAAGGACATATTAGTCTTTTTACCTAATTTAATTATAACTAATTATCTAAATAAACTAATATTAGCATTATATATATATATATATATTTCATCTACACCCCATCAAGGATTGCTAACATCATCTACACCCACAAGATTGCAAAAACATCACCTAGGTCTACTTAATTGACGGAAATCACTAAAATTGTTGAAATACTGTTTTACCCCTCATATTATAAATTGAAAAATTAAAAGATTATGTTGATATACTAATTTGCCCTTCAAATCAAACTTATATTTTCTCTCCCTCTTTCCACGCTCACCCAAACCCTATCCCCTAACGTTGGAGTCTCCGACGTCTTTCATCACTAAAACCTGGCGAAAGCTCATGGAACTACGACATCTACGACCTTGAACTCATGGCCGTCGAGAATAACACGGAGCTGCGGAAGCTCTTGCTCGAAACCTCCGGCAAGTCCATTACCGTCCTCGAGGACATCAATTGTTCACTCGACCTCAACTGAAAAAGGAAGGACACGGAGAAAGACAAAAAAGATGACTGCAACCTTGATCCGAGTAATGAGAAGATGATTAGCAGCGATGTAGGGGCAAACCCAGAAAAATTTGAGACAATCCTCCAAGAACCTTCCTCCACTCATTCTGAGCAGCGTCGGGAAGAAGCTTCCAAATTATTCCTTTTCTTTCCTCTGATCTCTGCTTCATTTTCATGGTGGAAGGTTCAATGGGCTTGATTTTCTTGTGAAGATGAAAGGGAAGAAGACTGTAATTTTTGTGGGAGATTCACACAATCAATGGGAGTCATTGATTTGTATGATTTCCATCTGGGTACCAAGTTCACTGGCCCACCCAATTGTTCAAGGCGGATCCCCTGTACACATTCAAGTTCTTAGTGATTTACAAGGTTGTAAAGCATTTGCATTTTACATTTAGAAAAAAAAAAACATTTGCAGTGACCAATGGAGGTTTGAAGGTGAGAAGACGAGCAGCAGCGATGTTTAATTTCCAACTCAGTTTTACAAATTGGCACTTCAAATATAATTCCATTGATGCATAAGCATCTCCCTATTATCTCTGATGGCAGCTGCTGGTTTTGGGCCAGAATAGGCATCTCTGTAACATTCAAAAACCCATTCTAAATATAGTTACCCAATCAAATAAAAACTACTTTAAAAACTTGGGGTGGTTGGGGATGAAGAAGACATTGGTCGATTGAGCTTGTTGTCGAAGGAATAATCGTGGTTGAGGAAGATGAAGGCACCGTCGACAGCGAAGAAAAATGACAAGCTAGTCTTCGTCGTCCTCGTTGAGAAGAAGTAGGATTTTATTTTTCCCCTTTCTATTGGTATTTTCAATAGGCCAAAAGGGTATATTGGTCTTTTCAACCTACAAAAAGGGTATTCTCGTCTGTGAAAAATTCCAATCCACCTGACGTCAGCATCTAATGTGAATCAATTGACGAAGTGGACTTCTTTGATTACCACAACCAAAGTTTTGGGGTGTAGATGATGTTTTGGCATTCTTATGGGTGTAGATGATGTTAACGATCTTTGATGGGGTGTAGATGAAATTTTTTCTATATATATATATATATATACCCCTTCGCTGTTCACGTTAAGTGAAGGAGAGGCAGAAAAGAAGAGGAAGAAGAAGAAGAAGAAGAAGAAGAAGAAAAAAAAGAAGCAGGAAGCTAAGGTACAAACCTATTCCTTCTCTTTCTCTCATCCCTCTTTCATTCCTCACTGCTGTTCATGCAAGAGGAACAGGAGGAAGAAGGAACCCCCCCCCCCAAAAAAAAAAAAAAAAAAAAGAAACCCTAAATTTGGAATGGGTTCGAATTTGTCACTCCTAAGTATTCATATGTTAAATTCCTTCTCAATTTTGGGAATTAGTCAAGGAAATGAGACCTAAGAAGTTCCATCATTGGAATTTCCAAATCCTAGGTGTACAAGATTCATAGAATAAGATTTCCAGCCTTGAGAACCCTATTTCTTTTCTAACTGAAGTTTCATAGGGCAGCATACATGTCAAGGTAAATGAAAGAAATTCTGTATTTCAGCTATAACAAACCTTAAAATGAATGCAAGTCATGGTTTAAACCTGAAATACATGGAAACCCAGCCTCATGGAAGTTTAAAATATCAAATTAGGACTGCCCAGGATTGTGTAGACCAACTTAGGTCGTAAAAAGGGTGAAATTTATGGTGAACAGTAAATTTGATGTGTACAATCTAAAATTTTAAAGATGAATTCAAGTTAAAAGGATCATGAAAATAAAAAAAGAACCTAAATCAGTTTCAGCTGGCCATTTTGGCCAGTCCTAGGCTAAAGAGTCCTCAACCGGTGTAGTTAGGGTATTTTTTTGTGAAAGGGATTTTAAGGATTATATTTCTATATTATTTCAGACCTTGGAAATAATGTAAAAACAAGTTCTAAACATATTCCATTATTAAGTAGTTAGTTTTAAGTTAAAAGTAAAATAATGGAAATATGTGTCCAAATGATTGTAGGGCTAAAAGTGGGGAAAATAATTACTTAGCTTGCTGTCTAGGCAAAAAACTATAATCAGAAATATTAGGTGAGGCAAAATTATTTATTTACACACTCATTTGGGTGTTTATATGCATTGATTGATTTAATGTAATGACTCTTATGATTGAGAATGTTGAGGTGTGAAATCCTATGTAAAATTTTCTTGTGACGTTACTAAAAATGATGAGCCTGTGTGATATGAAATATGGAATGACATTATGTTAATGAAATATGTTGTGGCTGTGATATCCATGATAATGACCCTTATGAGTGAAGTTTAAATTTCTAGGACAAGGCCTAAGTGTGGAAGTAATGTATGTCAGGTCAGAAATGTTAACTATTTAAATAATGAATTTTGTATTCCATGTTTGCTGCCCCCTTCTCAATGGAGGATAAGATAATGAGTGGAGATGCGTTGCACCCAGAAGTCTTGAACTTCACCGTATTTTGCTGAGGCCGAGACATCTGGGATGTCACCAGTCCATTGAAGGACTGAGAGTTCCGAACTCATTGCCTTTGGGGCGAGATGTCTGGGACATCAACTGCAAATACGGATATCAAGACGAGATGTCAGGGACATCAACTAGTGCTTTTACGACTCCAGAGTCCAGATGTTGAGCGTAATGCAGCAAACACATGACTGACTTACCTACGATTATTTGAAATGTTTTAATTGAGATTTTTGCATTCACATCATGAGTATGTGATAATTTCCAAGTATGTTAAGTTTTTCCATGATGTGGGTGTTGCTATCTGTGTTAGAATGCTTCATGTGCTTATGTGATTTTGTTGTTGTAAGTAAATATTTATCCTCATTGAGCGTAAGCTCACTCTGTCATTTAAATGATGGATTTCAGAGACAAGTGGAATCCTCTTTGACTCTGGGCTACTCGGATCCTCTTCTGAATAAGCTCAATTTTGTCACTTGTTTGCTGTACTAGATCTGGTCCCAGTAATTGACTTTCACCCACATCATACCAACACACAAGGGATCTACATTTTCCACCATAGAGAGCTTCATACGGTGATATTTTAATAGTTGCCTGATAACTATTATTGTATGCAAATTCGACCAAGTTAATATTGTTCTTCCCAGCTTCCTCTGAAATCCATGACACAAGCCCGCAGTATTATATCTTCCAGAATCCGGATAACCCTTTCAGATTGCCCATCGGTTTGGGGATGAAAGGCTGTATTGAAATATAACTGGGTACCCAAGGCTTGTTGTAAACTTTTCCAAAATTGTGATGTGAACCTCGGGTCCCTGTTTGAAATGATACTCACTGACACTTCATGAAATCTAACAATTTCCTTATTTAGATGTGTGCCAGGAGTGAAGGTCATCTTCACTAGTAAAAAGTAAGCCAACTTAGTTAATTTATCCACTATCACCCATATTACATCGTGAACTTTTGGTGATGGGGGTAAGGATGTAACATTACTATTTTTTGCTACGTTAGTGTTGGAGCCTCGTGGTCATGTCTGCTCGTGGGAGAGGCACTCAATTTCCTTTATATTTAAGGTCGGCTACACTATGTAGCCGACTAACTTCCTTTATTTGGTAAGTTAAGTGAGGGGTGTTATGTAATTTATATTGTTATTGATTAATATAAAGAAATGTCATGGGAGGGAGAGATGATACAATTGATCTCTTCTTTCCCTTTTGTTCCTTCCTTTCTTCTTCTTCTCCATTTTTTCTTCTCTTTCTCTTGCACTTCTCTCTTTTAATTTACGGGTTTCATCAACTTGATCTCTACCTTTGGTTTCAGCCAATGGGATTTGACTTAGCACATTATTCCCATAAGATTTTTCTTCCTGCCCGTTATCATTTGCAAGCTCTCTTTCTTCGTCCGGAGGGCAGGCTTCATACTCTTCAAATGTGTTGTCTTTCTCTTCAACAGTAGTGGCGGCTCCATTGGTAGACATCTTGTTGGAGAAAAACCTAGCAGTGTGCCCCATCTTGTTACAGTGGTAGTTATTCAACTTCATTGTTACTGTTCAAAGGTACTTGCCCTTGTCTTTGTTGACGTCTAAGGGTCTTCCTGTAGGATCACACCAGTCAGAGGAGCTTTTCTGTTCATCCCCGGTTTCAAGACTGAGCCTCTTAGAGGGGAGCTTTTAGATTCTCCTATGCACACAATGCCTTCTGGAATTAGTCCTGTAAATCATATAAATCATGGACGTTGATCTCTTTCCTGGTCTTAGGATTCATCCCTTACATGAATTGCGAAGCTAACTGTACATCATCCTTGTCGATCTTGGTGCATGAGTTAAGTGCATTGAACTACTCCATATAGTTTGCCACAGAAATGTTATGCTGTCATAGGGTATTGTGCTTATCATGCAGTCGAGCTCTGAATGTAGTAGGGGGAAGATATTTAGGTTTTAGCTCTTCATCTCTTCCCATGTGGTTGGTTCTGCGCCGTGAACTTGTAGCCGCTGCTTTTACTTTGCTTTTACATCCAGAACTCTTTGGCTGGACCTGCTGGCTTGGCTAGTGCTGACTTTAGTTTCCTTTCATCTGATAAGCTGTATGAATCAAAATAATTGTCTAGAGAGGTAAGCCAATCAAAGAATACTTGGGGATTGAGTTTCCCATCATATTCTTTGAGTTCTAGCTTACCTTTCTGCAGTCATGACTCATCTTGTTATTTAAACCTGTTTCAATAAGGGGGCACAGGGTATTTTCCATGGTTGTCAAGGCGAACCAAGGTGTTGGAGGCGTGACGAGGTGCCCGCCTATGCAACCAAGGCGCCTGCCTATGTGACCAAGGCACCCGATTTTTCAAGGTGTCACAAGGGCGCCTAGGCGACGCTTTGACAACTATTGTATCTTCTACAGAAACTTGTTGTGTTGGGGGTCAGTATGCTGCCTTACCTTACACTCTTGACTTATTGTTTGCAGTAGAATGAGAAGGCAATCCCTTCTCAGCTCTGTGGGCAGCATGGGAATTAGGTATGGGGAATAAGAAGTTTCAACCCCTTTCTGTTTTAGTACAGAAACATTGTTAAACAGTTTTCTGACTAATTCAGTCAATTGCTTAATGGAATTCTGATGACTGGCTATGTCAGAGTTCCTTGTGTCACTGCTAGCCATTGCTCTGATACAAAATAATGGGGTTTGTACATAAAGAATTTGGTGGCAAAGAGGGTTAAAACAACTCGAATTAACGATAAGAAATTGGTGGCAAAGAGGTTTAAAGCAACATAATTTATCAATCCCTCTTTGCTACTAATTCAGTCCAAACACAAAATCAGCAGTAAAAATTAATGAAGAAGATCACTTATCTTGAAATCTGACCGTCCGAATTTAATGAAACTTGGTGTGGATGTTCTTTGTAACAATTGTGAACATCCCTCCAAATTTGAAGACGATCCAAGAAGGTTTGAAGTAGTTATCAATCGCGCAAGTCAGCTGGATCTGGAACCGCCAAGCAGTAGTATTGATTTTGACTGATGGTGATGCTTTGATCCAAATCAGCAAAAATAATATTTGAATATGAAGTTAAATAATGTCGCCAGCTATGGTAGAGTATTAAGGAGTCGAGACAAGAATCAGAAATTCAAGGAATAATGAGTGTTAGGGAATTATGCCACGCTGGGTTCATTCCCTCGACACGTAGGACTCGATATCAGCGCCACGTGGAGATTCGCCATCCGACGAAGGGTAAAATCGGTATTACCCCTCAAGCACAGGAAGAAAGGGTAAACTCGGTATTTCGGGATTTCGCACTATTCACTATAAATAAGGCGAATCCCGAGGTTTTTAACACACAACATTTACTGCTCATTTATTACTCTTTGAGATTCACGCTCTGACACATCGGTCGGAAAACCTCACCTCACCCCACACTTTATAATATCTTAGTGGGCTCGACACCGAGCCCATTGACTGTTCACAGAGCCTGACTTTGGCATCGGAGTGGACCCGGGGCATCCAGCCCGCCTCCCCCCTTTTCTTTTCTTTGTCTTGCAGGTCCAGTCAGCTCGGAGAGGACCCACAAGACGGATCTGGGCCGAAATAGTAAGTGTTAGGGGGAGGAACCGTTTCTCTATTTTTTGCTCAACCGAACCCTACAGATTCGGCAGGGCAACGAGGCAAGTGTTAGAGAATTATGCCACGCTGGGTTCATTCCCTCGACACGTAGGACTCGATGTCAGCGCCACGTGGAGATTTGCCATCCGACGAAGGGTAAAATCGGTATTACCCCTCAAGCACAGGAAGAAAGGGTAAACTCAGTATTTCGGGATTTCGCACTATTCACTATAAATAGGGCGAATCCCGGGGTTTTTAACACACAATATTTACTGCTCATTTATTACTCCTTGAGATTCACGCTTTGACACATCGGTCGGAAAACCTCACCTCACCCCACACTTTATAATATCTTAGTGGGCTCGACACCGAGCCCATTGACTGTTCACAGAGCCTGACTTTGGCATCGGAGTGGACCCGGGGCATCCAGCCCGCCTCCCCCTTTGCTTTTCCTTGTCTTGCAGGTCCAGTCAGCTCGGAGAGGACCCACAGGACGGATCTGGGCCGAAACAATGAGAAATAAGTGGTTGAGTCTCACACCTTTGAGAGACTCAACCAGAAAATAAGTCTTTATTTTTTTCTGGAAAAAACTCTAGCTATTGCCGCCAGCCTTTCCTTCTTATTTATAGAGTTGAATCATTACAAATAGAATAGGAAAGCCTTACATTGAAAAATAGGAAACTAACTCCCTTTATAGAATAGGAAGTTTCTAAAAAAATACTAGGAAAGTTTCTAAAACTAAAAAATAGGAAAGTTTCCAAAACTTCTAGGAAACTAAATTCAAGGAAAGTCTTGGTCTTCAAGTAATTGAAACTTCTAAACTAACTAGCCTATACTTTAGGAAACTAACAATAGAAATAGAGTCACTAATTAATTATGAAACAAAATAAAATCCAAACTAAAAATAGAGCTGGCGGTATGCTCTATAGTTGGCGGTAAAGAGAGATCTCGGCTGCTTGCTTTTGGGCTGGAGTAGGTCTGACTGGGCTGGTTGCTCTTAATTGGGCCAGGCCCAACTCTTGATCTGCATCAGGATTAGGGTTAGAAAGCCTTAAAAAAACCTAGAATCACTGGATAGGAACGGAACCAGATATGAGAAATTGATAGTAAAGTCAAGCGAGGTTTAACCATGAAATTGATTTAGTAATTTGAGATGGAATTGAGCAGACTTGAAATTGAGAAATTCCAGCAAACAAGTAAATTGCAGGGTATATAATTTAGGAATTTCCTACCTGAAACTTGACAAAGAAGATAGGAGAAAGGATAGAAGAATCAGTTCAGGACTGCTCCTAAACTGAAGGCCAGGATTCGACCAGAACCTCTCTTGGAATCCACCTGATCTTGCTACCAAATCCACACTAGCCCCACTCAGAATCCACTAAGTACCACTCCTGAATCCGCAAAAGCAAAGGTCTGAAATTCACAGAACCAGCAAAACAACAGCTTCTGTTACTTGAAAATCGGTTGATGGTCTGTAGCCAAATTCATGTATGGGTTCAATGGATTTACTCATCGTACTTGAAAGCTGATTCAATTTGAACCGCTATAAAGCCAGCGATAATAGTTCTTGGGTGTGGAAAGGCATCATCAAATACCGCAGCCTGTTCGAGGGTCATGTGAGATTCAAAGTTGGTTATGGATCAAAAACTCTTCTATGGCTGGATCCTTGGCATCAAGATGAGATTCTATTGATCTCGCATGGGGATATTTGTAGCAGCATTGACTCGGCTTATTGTGCTACTGTTCAATCCATCATGGAGGAGATGATTGGATCCAGTATCCAAGGGCAGCTTTTGACATTTCTGCCCTTTGGAACTCGTTTAGGGTTGTGGTGGGGACTCCTCTTCTGGTTCCAGATAGCATAGTTGTCAAGGTGGCAAGGTGATCCAAGGCGTTCGGGGCCATCCTGGGTGCCTAGGCGTTGCCTAGGTTACCAAGGTGTTCCTAGTGTATTTTTTTTTTATTTATAAAATATTAATGCTATATTAATGTTTATATATATATGCAACATTCTACATAAATAATCAACATTTAAGACATAGCAAATAATGAATAAAGTATAGGACATAAAAAAACATATTTATAATAAACAAAAAATCACAAATCAATAAAGTAAGAAGTTAGAACTTAGAACATCCTAACATATAAGTAAGAAACAAGACTGCAAAGAAGAAAACTATAATGTTACTTACTTCTATGATACTAAATAAGTACTTGTGCCTCTATTCCTCTAAAAGTAAGCTTGTACCTAAGGTTCGAGGTGCTGGTTTAGAGGCCGGTTTCAGCCAACCTTGAAACCGAGATATCTCGGGTTTCGATTGAAACTCGGTTGAAACCTGGTATTTTTCCTGGGACATCTTGAAGCTTGGTTTTGAGAGCCCAAAAGTGTTTTTCTTGATCTGAGTTTTTTTTTTCTGTAGCCTATTTTAACCATTTTACACATATTCCCACATCAATTTAAATAAAAACATCCAAAATGATAATATGTGGTGTGGATCCAAGATTGCTAGTGTACGCTGAGGCTTGGGATTGTGTCTAGAGTTAAGTAGGCAACACATATTTATGACTAACATTTGCGTACTTTTAACAAATTTGACTGGAGCGTAACTCCTTTAATACAGTTTGGATTCAAGCAATCTCAAATTCGTTGCAAAGCTAGCATAATCAACTTTTTAACAAATCCGAGATTGCTTGAATTTGAGTTATAATGAAGAAGTTACACTCCAGTCAAACCTTGTTCGGAGTATGCAAATGCTGTTTAAAGTCGCTTGAATGTAAATTATTTTTTGGGCATCAAAGTAAGATTATTTTGGCACGCTCTTGATTTTTAGTGATGTTTTATTATAATAAGATTTATGAAATTTTTATATTTGAAAAAAAGCCTAGCATTTGGAAGTTGAAAATCACCCCGCACCCAAAAATATGATTTTTGTTATTGAATTGGAGGTTGATTTTTATCCTTTTGGAATTTGAATTTTAAACTATTTTTATTGGATTTAAATTGGGGGAGGGGGGGTATTTGCTTATTTATGAATAATATCTTAAGTAAATGAAATATAAAATTAAAGAAACATTTACTTAAATGATATTAGCCATAAGTAAGTAAAACCTGATAAATGTTGTTCCTGTCTAGCCTAATAAATCTTGTGAAGAAAATTCAGAGATCAAAGAAAAATATGAGAAAAAAAAAAGATACATTGAAAACAAGGAGGCAGCCCAGACATTTTGGTGGTCCAAGGTGCCCTAGGCGTTGCCCTAGGCGTTGCCCAGGCACCCTGGGCGACTGCCTTTAAATTATGCCCCTGGGCGCCGAGACGCCTTGTCTAGCCTAATAAATCATGTTCATAAGGCGCCCAGACCTATAAAAACCTCCCGAACGCCTAGGCGTCGCCTAGGTGACACCTTGACAACTATGCCAGATATTATCCTTTGGGATGACACCTTGGTTACTTCCTTTTCTACCGGCCGGGCCTGAAAATTTAGTCGGAATCATTATTCGGAAGCCCCCTAGGATCCTGCTATTTAGTTTCCTTGTTTCATCCCTCGTCGTGCCTTTACATCTTGGAGATGCTTGACCAACTCTCTGGCTACAGCTGATCAATTGCGAGTTCATGATATTCATATTAATGAGGGTTGTTGATGTCTCTGTTCCCAGGGAGTTGAAACTCGAGACCACCTCTTCGACTGTGAGTTCTCTACAGCTGTGTGGAAGGAATTCCTTGCATCTCGTCGTCTTACCCATATCCCCTCCCAAGAGATCTCTGTGGAAGCCTCTTGGATCTTGGAAGCCTTTAAAGAAGGAGGTACCTTTGGAATGATCGGGAAAATTGCCTTAATGCTTCGATCTATCACCTTTTGAATGAGAGAAACATGAGAATCTTCAGCCATCAATTTAGGCTTTAAGAAGCCCTCATGGCAAAGATTCAGATGGAGGTTTCCGCTAGAGCCAAATCTATGATTTTCAAGAATCCAATTCCCCCTTGCTGTGCCTTTCTTAATTTTATATGGGATCTTGATGTAACTTGAGAGGAGTCTGTCTTTGCCTATTGGCCATTTTTGTCTGATCTTCCTTGTTGGTACCCGAATTGGAGCTCCTTGCTTCTTTGTTGGTCTTACCTTAGGGTGTGGTCTTGGCCCTTTCTGGTGGCTTGTTTGTTTTCTCTTTCCCTTTGGGTTAAATAAAATATATACTTACCCAAAAACAAATGTATATATAATCTTGTAGAAGTCAATCAAATATTTCACTCTAAAACTTCCTATTGATCAGCTGTTGTGGGGAGTCCTAATCTGAACAAACAACTTGATAATAATGAAAAGAGAACTGGACAGGACTGGAATTGGATAATTGAGGCAGATACGACGCAACATGAGGCTTATTTTAATGGAATAAGCCTTGGATTGGGTTATGTGTATGTTGGGCCTTTGATCCCACGTGTGTTCATTTTAATAGGCCACTCTAATAGGGTAAAACTATGGTAGAAGATAGGAGTACGGGATTATGTGTTAACATCCCAAGTCCAATTGGATAATATTTATCTATTTGAATAAGATTTCTAATGCTTTAAGTCTTTTATTGCTTTTGTTTTAAGTTGTTTTAAGTTACTTTCCTTTATTTTAGGTTGTGTTTTATTAGAAATAAATTACCTCCAATGTAAGTTGTAACAGTTTACAATAAATGCAAAACAGTAACACAAGGACCGTAAGAGAGAAGAAAAGAGGGAGGTTCAATTCTTAGAAGAGGAAGAATAGATTAGCCTCCTCCTCTTGTGGTTCCTTTATTTATAATCAAAGAGGAAAACAATAGTTTAGGAAACTTCCCTAATTATAATCATAAAAATTTATACAACTTAGGAAATAAATTCTAACAATAAAGAGAATCTATAATAACCAATTTAAATCAACCATAAATAACAAGGTGAGACCAAGGGGGCCCATGTGCACATAGCGGCACATGGTATCGCTAGCGTTAACACTCCCCCTCAAGCTGGAGCACGGGGGAATGTAAGAGCTACCGCTTGAAACAACATATCAAGAGAAGCAACAACAACAGAACTAGCAGCACAGTATATGTTACTATGAACCAAGCAGTAATAATACAGTATAGATTACTGTGAACTAAGTAGCAACAACACAGTATAGGTTACTGTGAACCAAGCAGCAACAACACAGTATAGTACTGTGAACCAAGCAGCAAGAACAGCATAATTTGAGGTTATTGTGAACCAAACAGCAACTGGAGCACAATATAGGTTACTCTGAACCAAGTAGAAGTAGCATCAATAATAGAGCAGACACCAAGCAGCAACAACAACACTATAGGTTACTGTGAACCAAGCATAGTTGTCAAGGCGTCGCCTAGGCGCCCAGACTGCCTTGGGTCGCCTTGGAAAATTGGGCGCCTTGGTCGCCTAGGCGGGCGCCTTGGTCACCTAGGCGCCCAGTCAGGCCTCCATCGCCTTGGTTCGCCTTGGCGCCTTGACAACTATGGAACCAAGTAGTAGAGATCGCTTCAGGTGTAGGTAGTAGAGGTTGCATAAGGTAGTAGAGGCAGCAATAAAAAAATCTCGAGCAGTAGTTTTTGAAGCCAAGACCAACAAATCTTGAATAAGACCTTTGAGAAGATCTTGAAGCATCAGGTGCAATAGATAGGCATTATACGGTAAGAGCAATAAGTAGGTAGGCTGAGCTCTCTCTCTCTCTCTATATATATATATATATATATGCTGAGCTCTCTCTCTCTCTCTATATATATATATATATATATATATATATATATATATATATATATATATATATATATATATATCCCCCTTCATTTGGAGCATTCCACGTGGACAAATAATTGAGGGGAACACCCAACGAGAACACCCACAAATAAGAGCTCAATAATCTTCAAGCCAAGGTTTAAAATCTCGAGTTTCGGAGGAGTCTCGGCCTCCTCCGAAACCGAGATCTCGGCGAGATCTCGCCGAGACTATGCATTTTGTCCGAGACAGCTTAAAAAGGCTGTCTCGGTGGCCAAAATGCCTTTTTTAGGTCTCCAACTTTAGGGGAACCTTATTTTTACATACATAAACACATTTAGAGTATAAAATTGTAAAAATAATGACCATTTGTGGTTGTTTGGGTTTACACCCATGTTTTCACGATCCAATCTTGAAGTCCGTTTGTTAATTTAGGTTAATATTAGCTATTATATTCAATCAAATATGGCAAATGAGACAATAACATAATGCATTAGGGGAAAGAGAAACAAAATTATACTTCATTATAAATCATTACATAATTTACATCATAGTTCAAAATTCAAATATTAACATTGAATGATCCCATAGTCCCCATGTGCCTATAGTCCACAATTCCACAATCCTTATACAGATACAATGTCTAGTAATACGTAGAGTGTCGTGGATGATCCATCCTACTATCATCATACATCTGGGAAAGTTGTCGATGCAAATTGTCTTCCATTGAGCAACATAATCTTCCCATGACATTCTTGATGCAAAGTAGTTACGGTAGTCTTGCACATGATTCATAAATATAACATCGATAGCTGTCCAAAGGATACCTATCTTTGGGAAGAATGGAAAAACTTCTAAAGTAGTACTGCGTGCGTAGAATCTTGCGAAAATCTGATGGAATGGAATAGAAGTTGGTTGATCTACTATGACTCCGTGTATGTGCTCCCGCATCCGAACCATCGTCGAAAGAAGAACCATATGCGATCGTAGTGGGATGGGGGACGAAGTTGATATCAACATAATCATTTGAGGTGTATCTTTGAACCGGTGCTATATCCAGGAAAGTTCCACTGCTCATGTCCACCGCAGATAATTGCTATTCTCCTCCACACTCAATCCTCGTAAGCCACTAGAGAGGCTATCAACGTCGGTGTCCATCGTCTTACTACAATCGACATCTTCATCATGTTGAGAATGGGAATGATGTCGAGGCCTACGCGAATCCGAGTTGGTCTACGTGATGAGGATGGCGCACGCGTGCACCATGGTCATCATCTTGTATTGTATGAGTGTCTTGGCTCTCCCGGTGTATCTAACAGTGTGATGCTCGTGGCTCGGATCAGCCCCAATATTGACAAAAGTGGCTCGACCCCCACCCCCATGATCACTACCACTAGCTCCACTACCACTCCAACTCCACTCGGGATCTTACGTATCGGTGCCGGCGGGAGGGTCAAATGGCACGGGTGACCGTGTATGGACTCGACCCTCTTCCGAGGCTAAAAACTCGTCGACATCGGTATCCAAATGGCTGGCCAAATGGGAGTCGGGCATCCCCCGGGCTCGTCCATCACGGGTACTCCCCGTCCCGCACCCACTCTACTAATGGATCTTCCTCTTGGTCAGTCAAGCTGGAAGATGTTGGCGAGCTCGACGGGGGTATCATCCTCCTTATCAAAGAACATGTTTTGCACCCTCAACCTCATGTTGTAATGCACAAAGACCAAGTCATTTAGCCGTTGGGAGCCAAGTCGATTCCGCCTCTTTGAATGAATGAGGTTGAAAGTACTCCGGTTTTGCTCACAACCGGATCGCGAGCATGTCCGAGCTAACACTCTACTTGCTATCTTCTTGAGCGGTGCATCTTTACCATACAACACCCACCATTCGGCTACATAAGAACAATAACATATTTTAATTTCAGTATGTCATTTAAATGTAATACATAAAACATAAGATAATTTAATTTCATATGTCAATTAAACGTAATACATACACGGATCACTTTTGTCACGTCCGGCCATCTGCGTGAGGGGAACCCAAAACTCCCATGGGCTTCCCTAAAGGTTTTAATCTACACACAATCGAAAAACTTATAAATATTTGCAATTACAATATATAGTTGAAGCACATATTTTCGATGGTGAAGCACACAACTCACCTCTAGGTTTGCCAATGCCCGTGCTTGGGGATCCGGCTCCAACTTTGCAACCACTAGCTTCACCGCCTCAATGAGTTCTGCGTTCGTCCCAAGTACATGCGTATCCCGGTACTTGGGGTTCAAATAGTATCTTGAAATATTTGACGGTGGACACATGGTTAAAGCAAATAAAAATTATATTGGTACATAAGTAACACTAAAGTAAATACATCATCAAATTTACTCACCAGACCTTATGCAATGGATGCATGAGTTGACTCTCCCATCGGTCATTGATGATCTTTATATAATTCTTGTAGCCACGTGGTATCAAAGCTTTAACACGTACTTTCAATGCGTCCACAAGAAGCATAAAGAAGTGGCATGGTTGGTTTTCGCTCGGTATCTACCAATTTCAACACCGTACTACGGGATGTAACACCCCGACTACCACCTTCACATTTTTCCAAAATTCGTGCGAGCGATGGTACTGCGTGCTTCCACTCCACGGGGGTGTAGGCGATTGTCTCCACGAAAACCAATCCTCGGATGCAAACATCGATCCGAGTCCGACCATCTTCGCCTCAAAGCTCTTCAATGCTATGAAGTTCGTAGCGAATCACGGTGATGCCCGGTCCGACCAAGTCCCCCCAACTCTCTCCCCGAGCATGTTCAAGGAATAACCATGGTTGTAGATGAAAGTGGTTACTTGTCTTGCTTGCTCAACCACTCTCTTGATTTTACTTATCTTGCCCATGTCCTTCAACATCAAATCAATACAATGGGCAGCACATGGAGTCCGAAGAGATTGTAGTCGGGATTGTTCATTAACATCTCCCCGCCTTCTTAAAATTCTTTGCCGTTGTCCGTCACAACTGGACAACATTCCGAGCTCCCACCTCAACCACCATCTCTTGCAACAGCCCATAAATATAATCCGCATCTTTTACTTGGTGATGCATCAACGGACCTAAGAAACACCGTCCTCCCATCACAAAGAAACCATGAAGTTGATGATGGACTTTTCCGGTAGGACCATTCCAACCATCACACATAATAGTTACTCGAAATCTTCCCAATTCCTCTTCCGGCTAAGAATCTAGTCTTGTAATTCCTTCTTATGTTGAGGCAAATAATGAGTCATTAACTCATATTGATTTGACCCTCTAACCCCGTACTGCCTCGGCAATTGCATCCAGCATGCTCGAAGAAAAGGCCATGGTGGCGTTTCTTTGGGATGCCATGATAAAACGACCACTTAGAGTAAGAATACCCTACTTGACTCCCTATTCTTTTCCCCCAAACATTGCCTTTATTTTTTTTTGCTTACTACCTTGCCGTAAAGACTGCAGGATCTTGCTCTAGAACTTGAACATAATCATCCCGTCCCCGGTGGCACGGGTTCTTCCCTTCTACTTCGTGATCTAGAAAACCAAGAACCAATCCTTTTGCTCCGTCTCCGTGGCTCGGGCTCAACAAATCCACTACCACCGCCACCCGCTCCGGATGTACCCGCTCCCGTCCGTCTCCTCTCTGCATCCGATCCAAGGGTTTCTCTACTAGCCATTGCCGCATGACGCATCTGTCTTGCCTCCGCCTCGTCATATCTTCTACATCTCATCCCTCGACCTTATGTTCCTCACCTGGATTACGGTACGGTGCCTCGAATTGCCTCTTCAAATTGTTGTTTTTCTCTTTCCAATTGCTGCCCTCCTCCGCCTCCCTCCCCTCAAATGTTCACCTTATGGCCCCGGATATCTCCACGGGACACCTGCGGGCATTTGGAAACATCTTTTCTCAATCCACTCAAGTGTTGCTTTAGTCTTGTGATGCCGCCGGACCAAGCTTCTTCCTACAAAAATTACACTGGGTCTTCTTCCTATCACCCCGAAGGGCGGTCGCATCTTGCCATGCGGGGTCGGGCTCGGGAACCGGTACCGTCGCCCCATCGCCCGCCCCGAAACTTGGTCTCGACATAATTTTCAAGCACTGTTTCATAGAAAACACAAACTTCAGTAACCTTACAAACTTGAACACTGCAGAAATTACATTTCAAAATTTTTCTCATATTTTAAATGCGATCAGAACATTTTAATCAATTTTAATCATTTCAAAATTTTCCTTATTTTTCTCGATTTTATAGCATTTTTAATCAATTTTAAATTAATTTTTAATTGCTGAAAATTATTTTTTTAATATAAATAATTCAAAAAAAAACATACAACAACCGAAATCGAAATCTGAAATCGTAGGACAAGTAATCGGCCAACGGTGATTAACATATAAATAGGTCATCATCATCAAATGAGTAATAATAATTATTATTTTAAATTTTAATTGCTGAAAATTCATTTTTAAATGCAAATAATTGAAAAAAATACCTCCAACAATGAAAATCGAAAACTGAAACCGTGAGCTTGTAGATCGGGCTCACGTAACTAACATATAAAAATTTCATCACATTCTAGAAAAAAAAAAATTTCTCCCCTTTGTAGTCTCATGTAAAAATTTCATTTTTCGGCAAGAAACTTACCTTCAACAGTTGATATGAAGCTCTTACAAAGAATCCCCGCAGTCCGAAGCACCACTCGTAGCAATTTAGAAGTCCAAACAAAAAAAAAATGGGGAAGAAATGAAGAAACTTTGAAAATTTAAAGAAAAAAACAGAGGGGTCGAGAACAGACCCTCTGTCTCTTTATAAAGGAAAAAAAGAAAGCAAAGAGATCTCGCGAGAAATAGCGAAAAACAGCGAAAAATATCGAGATCTCGCGAGATCTCGGCGAGATCTCAGGGAGAACAGGTAAATGCCGAGACGAAAATGGTTATCGCCTCTGTTTTCGTCTCGGCTAGTGTCGAAACTGCGAAAAAGGCGAGATCTCGAGATCTCGCCGAGATTTTAATCCATGCTTCAAGCTCACCGTTCCTGTAGCAAATAAAATCCCAGATATGTCAGATACGAGAAATAATAATCAGCATTCCATGCAAATTCCATCACTATGATCTAGGGACACTCCAAAACAAGAAATTGTAAATATAGAAGTCCAATGACAATTCTGTAAATTATGGTCACATGTATGGAACCACCCAAGCAAAGTAATACTCCAAATATGTCATAGACAAGAGCTAGTACCACTTTAGTAATTAACCACACTGTTCAAGGGGCCATGGGTAGTTAACAAGGAAGGAATGGCAAAATTGTAAATGACTAGAACTGTTTAATTTCTTTTGGAAAACAAATAGACCCTTAGGATTTAATTGAAAATTGAATTAAAGAGTTGGAATAATGGAATAATAAGGGGTAAACAGCAGAGGCAAATTAGGAAGCTATTATTTGGATGCTGGATCCGGGTTGAGAAAATCCTAATTGGATCCGCTGTGGGCCCAACCAAACAATATAGAAGTTTTAATTGAAGAATCAGGGGCAATTTGGTAATTAACCAGAACTGGACAATAACATGGGGAGACAATCAAACCCTTAGGATTAAACTAGAAACAATTCCTAACCCAATGGGTAAATCTGGAAAGAGATTATGAAAAAGGATCAAATAAAAGAAATGAATAAAACCCAAGGGAGTTTTCTGTAATTTCAGGAAACTTACTTCTTCTTCAAGCTTTCAACAGAAACAGGGGAGGCAAAAGTCAGATTTGGTCGAAAAGGGAGAACTCCCTCAGTTCAAGCCCAATCGAGCTATGATTGTAAGGGATGATTCAGGTCTACCAGCCCTACTGAATGCATCTGATTATCGCCCAGAAACATCAAAGAAAGGGGAGTTTAATTTAGATCTGAAATTGATCCTGGCGGTAGGAAAGGGACAGATAAGTTGCAGGTTTTGGGTATCAATATGGAAAGTACTTCTGGTCATGGGTTTTAGGGATTTAGGTCACCCTTAGGTATGGAGTTGCTTCATCAAATATCAAGGGGAAAGGAGAAGGGGTGAGAGAGATCAAGGGACTTCTGTCGGGCTGGGATTACTGCCAGAACAGGGTAGCATAAAGAAGAAAGCAGAACCAACAGGGAAGAAGCAGGTCAGTTCATATGACTGTCAAACAAATAGCTCCAATTTCTGAAGAGGGAGAGCTGCAGGCATCAACCAGATTACCAATCATACCATTGAAGCAGAAACCAGCAGCCAGACATGTACTGGTCAGCAATCAGCAGCAGGTTTCGAATGGTCATCAGAGGAAGATCAATCTTCCATCGTGGACGAGGCAGCAAAAACAAGGAAGACGCAGCAGTAGTGGCTGCACACCACAACGAAAGGCTTAGACGACTCTCAAAACGGCAAATTGTAGAGTTTCAAGGAAGGATCCACTATTGCTTTGACCATGTAACAGTTTACAATAAAAGCAAAACAGTAACACAGAAACCGTAAGAGAGAGGAAAAAAGAGGGAGGTTCAATTCTTAGAAGAGGAAGAATCAATTAAGATACCACTTAAATTGTAACGCCCCCAATTCAAGGCCAGGTACGTTACAGCTAAGCTGCCAGGATTCAACAGGCTCAAAGAGAAACAAATAAAGCATAAAATTCAAGAAACTAGCGGAAGCTAGAATAACATTAATTAACACAAAAAATGGCTACATACATTTTTTTTTCTGGTGGCACCATTACTTAACATTCAAAACTTACTTACATGCCTATACCAGTTACACTGTTCTTGTTCTTTATATACATACAAAAGCTTTTACTGCAGAACAGAAGAAAATGAGTCCAGTAGCCTCAGACACTTCTCTTCTCGGAAATTGGGTCAGTTGAGTCGGGATACACCTATCTTGTTTTCCGCAATGTCTTGTTTCCCTAACTATCTCTCTCTTCTTATTTCCTTTGCAATATTTTTTTTTCTTATTTTTTTTTTTCATACCTCTCTCTAATACTTCATAAGGTCCAACATACCTTGGACTCAATTTTCCTTTCTTTCCAAATCTCTTTGGCCCTTTCATAGGAGCAACCTTCTGAAATACTCTGTCACCAACTGAGAGTTCCAAGTCTTTTCATTTTCTATCTTCATAACTCTTCTGTCGACTTTGTGCTGTCCAGATATGCTTCTGAATAAGCTCAACTTTTTTACTTATTTGCTGTAGAAGTTTGGGCCCCAAAAGTTGACGCTCACCAACTTCATACCACAAGCTGGAGATCTACACCGTCTACCGTACAATTCTTCAAAAGGTGCCATCTTGATTGTGGCTTGATAACTATTATTATAAGCAATCTCCACCAACTTAATATAATCTTCCCAGCTACCTCTGAAGTCCATCACACAGGCACGCAACATGTCCTCCAAAATCCAAATCACTCTCTCAAATTGTCCATTTATTTGAGGGTGAATGATGTGCTAAAATGTAGCTGAGTGCCCAATGCTCTTTGGAAACCCTTCCAAAAATAAGATGTAAATCTAGGATCCTTGTCTGAGATAATACTCACTGGTACTCCATGTAGTCTCATAATCTCCTCAATATATAAATGTGCTAACCTCTTTGGAGTAAAAGTCGTTCTCACAGGCAGAAAGTGAGCAGACTTAGTCAATTTGTCTACTATTATCCAAACTGCATCATGTCCTTTAGGTGACCTAGATAATGATGTTACAAAATCCATGGTCATATTCTCTCAGTTCCATTCTGGTATAGGTAAGGGTTGCATCATACCAGAGGGTTTTTTCTATTCTGCCTTTACTTGCTGTCAAACACTTTTGCATAAATGATGCAATTTCAAAGATAGGTGGCGATCACTCAGAAGTATATCCTGACTCAATTGACCCAGCTTCTGAAGAAAGGAGTACCTGAAACCGTTGAACTCAGTTTCTTTTGTACTGTTGTGAGAACTTCTGTATATATATAAAGAACAAGAACTATTTAATTTGGCATGTAAGTGAAGTTTTGAATGTAAAGTAATGGTGCCACCAAAACGAGAAATGTATGTAGCCCTTTTTGATGTTAATTAATGTCATTTTAGCTTCCGCTAGTTTCTTGAAATTTATGCTTTATTTGTTTGTTTCTCTTTGAGTTTCTTGAATCCTGGCAGCTTAGCTGTAATGTACCTGGCCTTGAGTTGGGGGCGTTACAATTTAGGTGGTATTCCTATGGTTCTTTTATTTATAATCTAAGAGAAAAACAATAGTTTAGGAAACTTTCCTAATTAAAATCATAAGCTAATTAGAAAAATAAATCTAGACAACATAGGAAATAAATCCTAACAATAAAAGGAACCTATAATAACCAATCTAAATAAACCATAAATAACAAGGTGGGACCAATGGGGTCCATGTGCACATAGCGGCACATGGTATCGCTAGCGCTAACATAAGTCATTGTTTGGATGAGTTTTAGGACTAGTTTGCTTCTTGTTGCAAGTCTTCTATATAGGTTTAGAGGGAGCTACAAGTCTGAGCACAAAATTATGAATTAAAGTTATGGCTGTTGCCTTTATTTCTCTGTGAGACTCAGAATGGAGCTATGGGATTCAGCTATGGTACTGGGATGCTAGAAAGGTTGATGAGATGTCAATAAGTTCCCAAGTGAGATGCTAGACGTCCATATCATCCTTTTTCTTCTTCTCCAATCATCAATTAAGTAATTTTTTATTATTTCCGGATCTGGTTCATACACCCATACCTTTCCATTGATATTCATCATTATTGAGGTTCTGTTTTAGTAGTCTCCATCAATGCTGTCCATATTCCTCCATTAGTAATGTCCATTTAATCTGTTCCAGGTATTTCTATATTGCATCGATTTGTGGTTTTGGTTATTGTTATGTTGCTGTTTGCTTTAATCCATAATTCCCATCATCATTAGGACTTTATCATATCTCTGATTTCATCCATTAGATCCATCTCACATTCTAAAGTGTTATTTCAATTCTGTTTTACAGCATCAGTACTTAATCTGATCTCCGTCCATTGGTTGAATTTTGAGAACAGAATTGCCATAAAAATCTGCTTGCTTGTCACAATTAATCCTATCTCATCTACCACTGTTTCTTATCTCCCTATCCAACCTGTGGATCACTTTCATCTTCGGATATCTTGTTCATCATATTATTCCCTACTTGTGTCTTAAATATGGTTTGCATCCATGGGTGAGATTTTTCCATATATTCCTATTGTTTGAATTCTGATTCTAACCAGCTCACTGCGATTCTGACTGGCCTCTGTCCCTTTCTCTTTTGTCCTTTCTGATCTGCATCATAGTCTGCTTTCAGATGGCCTCTACATTCTCTGAATCCCATTCTAGCAGAGTTTCTGTTTATTCTAGCTCTGCTAATCAACTTCTGCAATTGGCGGTAGGATTTCTCAATCTGTACTGCTATTACCTGATACATTCAAACTTCACAGGCCTATCGTGCTTGCTGAAATATAACTCATTGAAAACAGCTTCATACTATCTGATTTGTCTCGCGAAAATTATTTACTTTTGTCTGTTTCTGGTGCTTATTCCTATAACCTGGATCTTGTATTTTTTTGTTCTTCTATTATTATGTTAGAATTAGTTACTGCAAGAAGTTTGGAATCCCATTAATAGGTCCAGCCTAAGGGCCTACCTGAAAGGCTAAATGATAGGCTCATATAGAGTTCAACATGTATAAATGCATTGAGTCCTGGATCTAAAGAAGTTTTTACCTGTGTAAATGTTTGTCTTATTGAGTAATTCGGTGGTCTAATTTTTTAGTTTTAAGAGTTCTAAAGCAAGTCACTGAATTTGTTCATATAGCAGTTTGGTCTTAAGCATTTGGTGGAGGTCTGGACTATCGAGAAATAAGAATTTTCTTTGCTTATGATGTGTGCTTAAGGGGGTGTTCTCCTCTTCCCTTCTCTCTCCCCTTCATCTCTCTCTCTTTCTCTGGTCTTCTTCCTCTTCTATAGTTCAAATGTTCAATTTTCTGCGAATGTATTAATCTTGCTATTCTATTTTCATTCTTCTCTTGTTTGTCTTTTCAAATCTGTGAAAAAATAGGGCATTAACCAATTCAGGTCCTGCACAACAGGTAAGTATTCTTCTGTCTCCTGCAGGTCAGAAAATGTAATCTATTATGTTTTCCAGATTTTATAAGTTTGCTTTTGTTCTTTTCATGGTTCTACTCCAAGAAATTAAATTTTATTGATCGGTAGAGTTATAACTCTGTTCTGGTTTCTGTTCTCTCCAAAAAATATTATTTTCCGTGCTTACGTATTTCTGTTAAGTTATTGATTCTGTTTTTTAGAACTGAATTCCATTACCACAGGCCAACATTCATACAGGTTTCTTTTCCCTCGCTTGCTAGGAATTCTAATTACTTGGATTCTATTTCTTACTAACCTATTCGGATTCAGATTCAATCTCTTTGCGTGTCAGAATTCCTATTGCCATGGTGGATCTGT
The DNA here is from genome assembly GCA_028583415.1 of Protea cynaroides. Classification (NCBI taxonomy): domain Eukaryota; kingdom Viridiplantae; phylum Streptophyta; class Magnoliopsida; order Proteales; family Proteaceae; genus Protea; species Protea cynaroides. The sequence goes on from CM053274.1 coordinate 71,917,180, forward strand.
TTTCATCCTTTATTGCAATAGAACTCTGTTGTGTTTCAAGATGCCTTATTGCTCTACGACTCTAGTGTCACGACTCATTTAAGTAGGACACCTCAATTCCTTCTTCAATTGGGACGCTTTTCATCCATTTCCCCCCAAGGTTCAGAAACTCTTTTCGGTTTCCTAGTATGATTAAGCAATCATAATTGGGTTAAGAACCATTATCCTATTAGAACCAGGACTGCTAATTAGAAGCGCTACACCACCTGTTATAACACTTTTACTCTCTTTTTTTGGTTGTGCCCAAGAAAGAAGAAAAGAAGTATTGATTCTGTGATTTTATCTGGTTGATCCTCTAGTGAATTAACTTTGTTTATGTCAATTAATGTGCTCATAGAAGGTGCCATCTGGCTCAGCTGGTAAGGTCTTTGGTTTGTTGTATCCAAGACCTATGATTGAGTTCAGTTTTGCCCTCCGTATCTCTTATCCCCCTCTTACCCCAAACGTCATTTATGTAAATTAAATCGATTACATCTGGGGAGAAAAAAAAAATAATAATAGATATGTTCATATGTTGTTTACTTCTTGGGTGATTATGATACATAAATGTATACTATAGCAACCATACACATGGCAGGTTTGCTTGCCATGATTTTGAAACACCTGAACTCCGTCATTTCAGGCAAGGATTTTTGTGCAATGACCAATTCTCCTCATGTAGACCTTGTTTCTTTGATGAAACATTAGGCAACTCATATGCACATGCTATATTGTAGATAAAGGAATGAGAAAATATTATATTTTTTGAAATCTGATATCTTGATTTCTGATTCAATCCTTCACCCACTTCCATTTTCTCTTATTATCTGAAGCTGGTTACCGATGACTCCAAAGCTATATATGGTAATAAAGAAAAAAAAAATACCATTTTCTTATGATGTTATTATTTGAATTTGTTGGTCTCTCTTCTTTGAAATGTTTTAGAGATAGCTATTGAACACACTACCCTTTCAGTTGGTATTTGGAAAGAAATACAAGCAAACAGTGAAAATAAGTCAGCTGATCTATCTAGCCTTCTGCCTACCGCAATGAATTGCATTCAGAGCCCCTCCTTTCTTGGGTTCTTATGCTATTTATATTTTACACAGCCTTTGAGAAAAGCGGCAGTGGACAATCTGTGACAAGATGGGACAAGATGGGCAAGAACTCCAAGGCTAGTTACCAGGAGTTTGGATCACTTTTGTGTTGAATCAACGAGGAGTTTGTTGCTGCCCCATTTATGTTTTGCGCTAGTGGTGGACAACTGTGATAAGCTAATCCAAGGCAAGTTACTGAGAGGTCAGCTCAGATCACGTCAAATCAACGTATCACGTCAAATCAACGTGGAGATTGTAGTCTCAATTGACTTCATTGGTCGGAGACCATGCTTTTGCCGTGAGCACTGTTACATTGAACCACTGGTAACACTCTCAGATGGTGATTTGGTGAGCTTTATGCAAAGATGAGTTTTAGCTGTGGTGTTGCATGTGCACATGCATGAGCTTTTGGGTATATGTGGTGTTGCCATTAGCGATATTACACTGAAGCACTGGTAAGACTCGGGCAGGAGTCATTTTTCAAAATTAGCTTTTCGAGCTAGCCTATCTATCAATTTGATATGGCTCCTGTGAATGTGAAAAACTGTTCATTTGTAACATTTTGAAGAACCGCAATGAAGATCAGATAACAAAGGAAAGAGTTTCCAAATCCCATCTCTCGAACGTATCAGAGTTCAAATTGGTTAAAGCTTCTAAATAGCTTGAAAGCAGCCCACCTCCTTTTCCTGAAGGGGCATGATAAAATGACATGACAAAAAAAATCCAGGATGGAAGTGAGAGGACAAACAGAATATATGCCTTTTGATTGCTTTTTATAGAATCACCTTAGTATGTATGATGTTCTGCAAGTACCTGTTAATTGATGGTGGGTATTTTTTCTTTTTTAATAGATTTATGCTCATACCTTACATAGTGTTGGGATATTCAATTTACCATATGGAAGGGACTAGGGTTACTTCTTGTACTACAAAACATAGTGCCTCATGGAAAACAGTTTTTATCCAATCTACTAGTAGTAGTAGTAGGGAATAGCAATGATCTTTGTAGCAGCTCTTGCATAGAATAGGGAGTACACAATCTGTTCCACACTCTGATCCAAAGCATTTTAGGCACACAGGTTCACTTGAAAAAAAAAAATGCAAAATTACATTTTTGACTCCTATCTTAAGAATACCCTCATACTTAAGGGGTAAACGATGTCTGCTTGCAAACTCTGTTTGTAACCTGCTTGGTTCCAGACAAACACGCCACAATTCATAATCGGATTCTCGAAATGGAGATGAAATCCTTATTGGTATTTCATCAAACAATTCATAAGCATATAAAATGCTAATAGCAATTTATAGATGTCTGAGAATCAAACATCTTATTTTCCACGATGCATCCTTTCGAAATCATACAATGTGTACAATTTAAAAAAATTTCGTAGTCCAGGTTGTCAATAAAGCCTGCTTTTAAGATGTTAAACGTTTGGTAACTATCCTCATAACATGAAATTGTAATAGTAGAAAAACCTGGATAGATTTGTTGGTAAATCTATGAGATTGTTTCTGTTATCTACATCAAGCATATGCATACACATCACATAGTAATTCATAGTCTAGTAGTATGTTATGATCCCACGTCAGATGTCACACACACCAAGTGTGGTTTTTTAGGCCCCGTTTGATAACACTCCAGCTCCTTACTTCATAGCTCTGGAGCTAATCCAGGAATAGAATGGTGATTGATAAACACGGTTCAAGTTTTGACTCCCATGGAGTGAACCGCTTCAAAAATGTTTATGGGAGTTAAAAAACTGGAGATAAAAAAATTTACTTCTCTTGTTCCGGAGCTATTACCAATACCAACTGTCATCACCACCACCATTGGCACTGCCATCACCACTACCACCCCTCCACCGCCACCATCCCCACCACCACCCATAGCTGCCGCCACCACCACCACCCTTCACCCACTACCACTACCACCACCCTCCACCCACCACCACCGCCTCCGCCACCACCACCACCCACCACTTACCACTAACGTTGCCACCACCACCCACCACCTACCACTACCGCCGCCACCCACCACCACCAACTACCTACCACCACCACCGCCACCACCACCTCCACCACCACCTACCACCACTGTCGCCACCCACCGCCACCGCCACCGCCACCACCACCCACCACTCATCCCCACCGCCACCACCCACCACCCCTGCCTCTACCACCACCGTCGTCGCCACCACCACCACCCACCAGCACCAGCACCACTACCCCCCCATTGCTACCACCACCACCACCACCAAACAGCATTCTAGAAGCATAGTCTTTTGATTTTGGAGTAACGTTATCAAACAACATTCTACTCCAAAAATCCTGACTTTGGAGAAAGGGCTATCTGGTGAAGTAGAATGAAAGCCATCTAGAGTGGGCAATCTAGAGTGGGCCGACGTGATTTTGTCAGTTTTGAAAAGGGGGTGGCAATGTTATGATCCTACATCGGATCCCACACACACCAAAGTGTGGTTCTTAAGTCTGGGGACTCTCCCACCTAATAGGCTAGTCTTTTGGGTTGAGTTCTCTCTTGGGCTTGGGTTGTAACATAGTACCTTCAGGTAAAGGTGGTTACCATGTATTTTCGGTGCCCGTTGCTCACTGCTATGCTGAATCTGAACCTAATGTTTCTCCACCAAGGCCCATAGTTACTAAATTCCAAATCCCCTTTCTTCTTTGTTCTTCTTGCCCAAGGAAAATGCAGAAGCAAATCGAAACCCTAGATGCCATGGCCAGAGTTCCTCTCTCTCTCTCTCTCTCTCTCTCTCTCTCTCTCTCTCTCTCTCTCTCTCTCTCTCTCTCTCTCTCTCTCTCTCTCTCTTAACCTTTCCTCTTTTCTCTTTTTTTTTTCCCCTCAAATCCCAACCCTATCGTTTCCTCATGACTGAGACCCTGCCATTCCCTCATGCGGTCACGCAGGACAGACAAAAACCAACACAGGAGAGATCGCCTGTCCCCATTCAAGTAATCACTTTCTTCACTCTTCTTTCCTCCTCCCCTGTTTCTGACGGAGGTTACAACCCATAATATATTGTTTAATCTCCTTAATTTCTCAGTCTTTCATTCTGAAACTTTTGGAATACCTTCTACCATTAAGGACGACCCAAACTGTAGAAATTATACCCTTTTTGTGAGTGGTAGACCTGCAACAAAGGACTTGCAGTTACCACCTGCTTTCACTTGTTGTTTGGGTTGACTACTAGTTGCGTTTAATTTCATAGATTGTAAGTTTAATTTTTATTAAAATATAAATTTATATTTATATATTATTAGAAAAAATTTCATCTACCACCCAAAAACTATGTCGAAATCCATCTACCCTCACAGGTTTCCAGAATCATCATCTACCACCCAAACTTTTGACATCGTTAATCAAAGTGTCATCTACCACCCAAACTTTTGACATCATTAATCAAAGAGACCTCACCCGTTAGTAGAGTCTTGTTAGTTGATGACTTCATCACTAATTGAAAAATTAATGGGATAATAATGCCCTTATTGTAATGTTGAAAGACCATAATGCTGTTATTATTATATTTTACCCTACCCCAATTCGTGTAACCCTTCTTCCTCCACAAGTAAGAATAAAATACTGTGAAACCTTTCTTCCCCGATGAGTGAAAGCATTTGTCAAACCTATCTTCGCTGATGAAACCAGAAATATGTCTAAGCACTATGGAAACCCAGAAGACCCAAACCTAAGCACTCATGGTCCTTGCCACATTCTCCCTCTGTCCGCCACATTTATGGGCTGCTCTGCTTCTTTCAATAAAAATGTTTACAGTTCCGTGACTAAGATCGTACTTAATATTGCTTTGAGACGAAACCGAATTCTCACTCTGCAACAGATTCCACACTCATGGACATTGACACTCCTTCATGGCCTCTCTTGATTTCCGCCTTACTTGCAGTGCTAACCTTCATCATGTATGTATTGATAGTTTTGTTTGTTGCTTGGAAAGGGTTATTACAAATTTGAGACATTTAATGGTGAAAAATTTTGATTCATGTAAAACTTAATGAAAGAGAATGGGGATTTAATGTAAGAACTGTACTCCGAAAACTCGATTTAACTCATGGTTTACTGTCGTGACAGGTCTCCCAATCATAATCGGATCGGAAGGCGATGTCGGGTGACGAACCACGATATCCAGGTATGAAAAACGATGTGTAAAAATGCAATTACATACCGGTCTCACTCAGTGAGACCGGTATGTGCAACCGGTATGTTTTCTTGAGTGAAGACGGACTCAAGAATCCGAGTTTAGGAAACCTTTTAGACGTAGGAGACCTTCCTAGAATGGTCTCCCACTATATATATACATCATTCTTTCTCTTTAGATCCTTTCTAAATACTCTCAAACCCTGGAGCCGTCTAGAAGAGACCCGAGAAGGAACAAAGAGGAAAGAGGTTGTGCGAAAAGGGGATCTTCCGTTGGAGGGGAACACCGTCATTCAACAAACACCGGTAAGTGCTCAACCTCTGTATTGATGTTTGGGATTACGGATTTAAGACGTGAAATGGTGTAATGATCCAAAACCCTAGAACTGTAAAACCCTAGTTTCATTAAAATTCATTCTGAAAAGGATGCGACGAAATAATCTAAACTTAGGTGACTAAACAGGTATCTCGACCTTAGAATGGTTTAGGAAGAACCCTAAAAACTAAGCCGATGATCGACGAGAGAGGGAGGTCCGAGATTAGGCTCTCGGACCCATACCATCGGACATACTGACAGGACAATAAGTCCTACGGTATGGTCATGCGGTATATACCGCAAGCACATACCGGCTACAGTATACTGAGACCGGTATGTGAGGTTGGTATATACCGTAGGCCCATACCGGTCTCATAGTGAGACCAGTACTGCCATCGGTATGCTTATCGGAGCCTGTTTGCTTGGCCAAACTTGGTTCTGACCAACTGAAACCCTAACAACCAAATCCTAATCTATAAATATGATCTTGTAGGACCTGTAGATTGCGTGAGTGGACTCTGTGACGCAGAGTGGACTTGCAATCATGTGTCAGGTAAGGGACAAGACCCCAAACCCTAATTAACTAAATAACAGTAAACCGTTGTGATCATATCTGGTTATGTGATTATTGTTTGTTGCTTGCACTTTACATGTCATCCAGTTATTTAAATTTTATTATCTGTTCATGCATATTCGTATGCTAGGAATGTTATTTGTTTAGGCATGTGAATGTTTTTGTTAATGTGTGAAATGTGAAGGGGAGTTGAGCCCTAGATATATCCTCACACTTACTCCTTTTAGTATCGCAATCTACCTTAGCGGGCTTGGTGTGAATAGGGTATCAGGGGGAGGACGTGGGATTGTGACTCCGCTTGCCCACTAGACTCGAGCCCTATCTCTATGTCGTAGGGAGCTGTGCTGGAGTAGGGCCATAGGTACTGTGATGACATATAGGACTGGTTAGGAACGAAACTCATTTGCAAGGCTTTGCCAACATGGGTTTAGGTGTTGGTGTGGTGTAGGGTATCAGGGAGAGGATGTGGAATGGTGGCTCAGCCTGCCCGCCAGACTCTAGCTCTATCTCTATACTGGAGTAAGTGATGTGAGACAATAGCAGTAGTGTGGATTGGAGCCTGACTGTTAGGTGTACTCACACTCTTGTGCATGGAGGTGCGGTGACCGCCAAACCTTACCATAGCACTTTGCAAGTTATACCTGACCCAATTGTAATGTTATCTCATGCATTTGTATGTTGCATTGGTCTTGTGCTTTACTGAGCTAAGTTGTGAGTTTACCCGTATATATATACTCTTTTTCAGATGTTGATGCAGGTTACACCGTTGAGGACTTCATGGCTACCCCAGCGGACGAGACAGTGGCTGCTATAGATTCACAGACAGTGGAGGACGAGCATGATGCCTCATGCGAGTGCTCTTACTATGTGTTCCTTTAGGGTTATTTTTTTTTTTTTCAATTGGGTATAGACAATGTAATAAATTATTATTTAGAATAAATTTCAGCTACCCCCCAAAATAGTTTCGAAACATCACCTACCATCCACACCTTTCAAAAAACATCAACTATCACCCAAACGTTTACCACCGTTAATCAAATAGGTCCATTCTGTTAAACGAATTCCACTAGTTGCTGATGTCACCCAAAATTGATTTTGAAATGGACAATAATGCTCTTAAGAAAATGTTAAAAGACAGTTTTACCCTCTTTCACTTAAGGAGGGTAAAACCCCAAATCTAAATCCTATTTCTTCTTCTTTACCCGCTGAAACCTAGCTATGGAAACCTACAGCAATCGGATGACCCTCCGAAACTGAGAAATAAAATGATTCCTTGCCATCGTCAATGGCCGACCCTTTTCCGAGACTCTTTTTTAACTCATTTTTCAGGATCTTGGCTATCATTCTCCTCTGTTTTTCCTTCCAATTCTTAATCTTGATTTTCTTCTGTTTTTCCTTCTACTTTATTTTTATTTTGGCAGCGCCATTTATTCAGGCGACCAACCAGGTAGTTTTTTTCTTTTCTTTCTACTCGTCGTCCTACGCTACTTTTCTAGTTTTCTTCTTCTTGTGCGTTTTTCTCATTAGAATTTTTTTTTCTTCTCCTCCTTCTTCCTCTGCCTCATTCTTTTTCTTTGTTTTTGTTTTCTTTTATCTGTTTCTTTATCTTCTTATTCTTCAATTCTCCATCTGTTTTCTTTGATTTTCTTGTCTGGTTCTTTTTTTCTCCCTTCCTTCTCCGATGACATGGCTGACAACCTACTAGTGGAGGGAACCAGGTCACCCCCATGGATTTCAGATTTTCATCGAAACTGAACGTTTCTTCCAAATTTCATATCTCTTTAAGGCGAAAAGAGTCTCCTATTGTCGGCGATTTCAGTATTTCTTATGCATATCCAGCAACGGTGAAGAGCCGATTGGCGGGCTCAGGCTTCCAGTTTCACAGTAACAACCAAATCCATCTCGACTTGAAGAAACCCTAGATTATTCCCAAGGGGTATGTGTTTGTGTTCTTCGATGACACAAGATACTTTCTTCAGGTGCAGGTTCTAAGGCAAACTTGCTTTTTTTGATAAATTAGAAAATGAGATGAGTTATATTAGTAATTTTATTAGTTTTTTTTTTTTAAATTTTCAATTAAAAATGAAAAAGGTAAAAATGTCTAACAGTGATTTCAGTCTCTTCCGTCAGTTACTTGGGTGTAGTTGATGTTTTTTGAAAAGTGTGGGTGATAGATGATATTTCGAAACTATTATGGGGGTTAGCTAAAATTTATCCTATTATTTATGATTGTAGATGATGGTATAACTGGATAATTATTAAATTATAAATAGTAAACTCAATTCATTTATTTATTTAAATCTGCTGCTATTTATTAATCTCTGATTATAGTTGGTTTGCTTAGGATGATTTGTTGACACAGTCTATTGAGATCCTGGTGTGAATCGTGGTTTGGAGATGATTCACTCACTTCTGGCTCAGCCAAAATTGAGGTGTGACATTTAACTCTATGAAAGCTATCCACTAATGGATGCTTTTGCATTAATTCAGGTTTCCTAAGTGAAATAAAAGCAAGGTTCCCTCTTTGTGAATTGAACGTAATTTGATTTTATTTGATTGGAAATCAAGTTCATTTTGTTGATTATAAGCAATATCAGAATTTTGCTTCCAATCCTCCAGAATGGTTCTTTTTCTCTCTTCGCGTGCGCATCAGATCTTCTCTTCTAATAACTGTAACCGGAGGGAGAAGACCGAGAGGAGATTACCGAGAATAGATAAATCAATTTTTTTCAACGGATAGATTAATTGATTAGAAGAATAAAATATTAACGTTGGCGGTTTCCCCTTCATATTAGCTCAGTCGTTGTCCCCTGTGGAAACTGAGAAGAATTTTATGCGTCAGGCGTAGAGAGATTGATTGCTCGATCGGATTGAATTCGATTCGACTTTCATAAAAAACAGAAAGGGAGAGAGAGAGGGGATGGAGGTGTGGAATAGCGTGGCAATGGGCAACTCGTCAATGGCACAGCAGCAGCTGCAAACACCAACAGCTTCATCGAAGCATGCCAAGACTTTCCCCAATTCCGTTGACACTAATTCTGTCACCCAGAGGTTCCCTTCTCTCTTCTCCATTTTCCCATACTTGTTTATTGTCTTCTTTGGATTCCTCCTTCTTTCTCAGCCCATCTCCGTCGGCGGCGGTCAAACCCACTCTTTCATGGCCTCAATTTTGCTTGCTTCTGTTTTTTTTATTTTTTTTTTCCTGCTAGGTTTCAGTAGTTCCATGAGTGCTTAGGTTTGGGTCTTCTGGGTTTCTGGTTTCGAGTTCTTCTGATTAATCTACTAATTTTTGGTCAAATTAGTACTTTTATCTCATTTTAATATTTTTTCAATTTCAAAGAGAAATGGTAGAAATGTCTAATCATATTTTAAATCTATTTTATCAGTTAAGTGGGGCGATTGATGATTCTAGAAATCTATGAGTGGTAGATAAATTTTGACATAGTTTTGGGTGGTAGATGAAATTTTTTTATATTATTATTATTTGTTGAATGGTGTAGATGTCAATTACATAGTAAATATTTATCCATATCTTTAGTAAACAAATTGTTGTATTAAACACATATTAATACATAATTGCTTTTTTTTTTTAAACGGATTTTTCAATCCCCGTATTGAAATTTAATTGCATTTAATATCCATACGTACCTGTATTTTTGCCATTCCCATAAGGCTTTGTTTAGTTGCAAGGGGAATTGAAAGGGAGGGAAGCGAAATTTTTATACTTTAAATGGAAACTTTTGTAATGGTTACAACATATGGTATCACATTACTATCTAATTAATTTCAAATTAATCCACATTTAGTTAAGGGTGCCACATTTGGACCGAAATCGTTTATCGAAACCGGACCGAATCATTTACACCGGAACTGAAAGATTGTTTAATAATCGGTTCAGTTTTAGTTTCAGATATTACATCGTTTACTAAATTGGTTTGGTTCGATTTTGAACCGTTTAAACCGGTGATTACACCGGCTCTACACTGATTAAACCGAATAGAATATGAACCGTTAATTCTTTAAAAGTTAATTCATTCCTTAATATATTATTTCCAAAGACTAAAGACTCCAACCCCAACCCAACTGCAATTAATAAAATATTTTTCCAATACCCCAACCCCATTTTCCAAGGGCCTAAACCATTAAGCCAAAACAGAAAAACTCTAAAAAACATAACCCCATTAGCCATTAGGCATAGTGGCATACCAATAGCCAATAGTGAACAGTCTCACCTTCTCTCTTTCACTCATAGTCATACTAAGTTGAGCAAGGACTGCAATCTGTAAGGATCGCTAGAGCTGTGGATTTCCTCTTGATTGAAGCATAACGAGACCTTCTTACACTCCAACTCTTTTCTATCCATTCCACAGTCCATTTCGATGCTCTCTACTCTGCGCTGAACTAGTGTTTGGAATTTGATTTCTTCGATTCTCACAATTCTTTCTAGATCATTTCAATCATCCTATTTTCTTCAAATTTGAGGACTGGGAAGAGTTATTTCAGTTTAGTTGTCGAATTTTGCATGCATTTGGCTCTAGACCTTTGGATTTTGGATATCGGGAATTCATGCATTGTTGGTAAATGTAAATTACTGATACTGACCTCTGCTTTTATTTCCTTCGATTGGGTTTTGTTTGGTCTTGTATGCTTTTATGGAGTTTAAATATCAGCTTTTCTTCTTAATGGTGATAGAATGTAATCTCTGAATTTTAATATCAATTTTTTTTTTTAAATATGAAAAATCGATTAATAACCGTTTATAAACTGCAAGCAAAATCGATTAATGAAAAATCGTCTAAAAACTAGTAGACCAAGACTGATTACTAATCGGTTCTAGTTTCAATTTTGACATCGTAGTTAATCGGTTCAGTTCTGGTTTTACCCTCTTATACACTATACTAGACCAGACCGGACCGTTAAACCGATTATAAATCATTTAACATCCTTACATTTAGTTATTAACTTATACTTCACTTTGCATCCAAATCCCTCCCATTTGAAAAAGAAAATAAATTTTATATTTTATAAATATCATTACTAAATATGTTAAGAAAAGTAAGATAAATTTTACATCTTATACAATCATATTATGTTATCACTACAAAATTTTCCATTTAAAGTATACAAATTTCATTTTCCTTAAAACTGTAAGATTGTCCTGGTTCTTTTCCACACAGAATGGCCTACACAATGGCTGTACAAAACTCGATCAAGCCAATGGGCCCACTGAGAACCATGACAAATTGTCCCTAGCCCTCCGAGATCCCTGACTTTAGACAAACCCATGTCACATGTGCAAACATTCCACCAATAATCTTGAATGATGAGAGTGAGTATGGTGTACCAAACCAACCCCACTTTCCAAGCCCCCACTGAGTCCGCTGAGAGACCCAGGAACTGAGGAAGAACTCATTCTTAAGAATGTCAAAGCAGTCGAAGAGAGGGAACTCATTCCTAAGAATGTCAAGTAAGTGGAAGAGAAAGGGACCAAACTTGTGTGTCACCCAAATAAAGAAAATTCCTAAGGGTGTCAAAAATGGGCTCGGCTTGGTAGCACGGACCAAGTCGGCCCAATATAACCTGAACTCAGTCCGGATGGAACCTTAATGGACAGGTTTCGGTCTCGGCTTGTAGAGCCCGACACCATTTCAGCCCAGACCGAATCAGATCGGACCGGCCCGTTGAAAAGCCCGAACTAGCTCGAACCAATAATACCCAACCCGAGCACCGGTATGGTCCATCTGGGCCCAGTTTCTTAATTTTAATGGTTTTAAATTTTGATGGATTATATTACACTGTTATAGTTCACTTCTTGATCCAAAAGATTATGTGAATCTATAGTTGAAAAGAGTATGTTAATTGTTACAATTTATTGAATTACATACATATAGAAGGAATGATGCTAATTTTATAGATATAAATAATAAAATAGGATATATATCTTACATATAAAGTAGGCCCGATCAGCTTGATAAGCCTGGTCTGGACCGAACCAGCCTGAAATCACCTCAATAAGCCCAGCCCGATAACAAACCGACACCGGAACAGCCCGTTAGTTATTGTGTCCAGCGCAGCCCAACCTAGCCCGAACTCTTAATAGACATGTTTTGGGCTGGACTTATAAAACCCGACACCAGCTCAGCTCGGACTGAAACCAGCCTGGACCGGCCCGTTGACACCCTTAAAAATTCCCTTCTCACCCAAAATTTCCAAATACCAAGATTACCTACCATCAAACTGACGTAACAGCCTATCTCCATCTAGTTCTTCCTGGTTCATCTTCTTCACCTGGTTTCTTACCAATACTTGATAAGATCAATCTCTTTGACCAACTAATTTATCATCGGGTAGTATGTGCTTGGGAATGATAGATGATGATTCAGGTTTCCATTGTTTCCGAAACTACAGGAAGAACTGGGTAGGAGGGACAATCTTCTAAATTTGAAATTTAAAAACTTTTTTTACTAGGTATTCTTTTAGAAATTAACCTGTGGAATGCAATCTGTCTTTTCAGAACATTGGATGACAACCAATCTTATTAATCAAATGACACATTATTTTTGGATTTTTTTTTTCTCCAGCTTCCAAATGTTGGCAAAAATTAACTTGTAGATTGCATTGTATGGTGTGATGCTTTTGGACTTAAAGTAAATGGTAATGCAGTATTTGCCTGGAGATGGTGCCATGGGAAGTTGGAGCCGAATCCTCCCTCGTGGCAGGAGATTCCTGCAGTTGATCCAAGGGCTGGAGATCAGTCGGCCCACCTACCAATACATTGGGAGGTGGGCCGGCTGAAATCCCGCCCTTGGCCGGCGGCAGGTGGGCGGGAGAGGATTTTTATACTGGGAAGCTGCCAATTGAAGACAAGATCAGGAAGAAAAATATATGTTTGGCGTCTAGATGTCACCTTTGCCACCAGGAGGAGGAATCTTTTAACCATGTGTTTTTAAAATGTGAGGTTTTTTTTTTTTTTTTTTGGGTAGGTAGAATCCCAAGGAGATTTGAACTCATGACCTCTTCATTTTGAGGTGTTAGGTCTTTTTGCCCCTTGGGATAACATGTGAGTTTTCAGTTAAGCTATGGACGAAGGTTACCAACATGTTCGGTATTGCATGGGTAGGCTGTGATTCTTCTGATATTTTGATCTCATGGTGGAGAAGGAAGGGGCGTGTAGTACCTCTAAAGGATCAATGGAAAGTTGTGTTCTTTATGATGTTGGCATGCATCTGGAGGGCAAGGAATCAGAGCTGCTCCGAGAATATCAAAGCTGATACTACAAGGGTGTTTGGATATGGCTGAGCAGGGTTTGCTGAGATGTGACTGTACATAGTCCAGTGGTGGTGATATCTGTTCTGGAGCTGCAAATTGCTAAACCCATGCACCTTACAACAAAGGAAGTAACCGAAAAATTTCAGAGTTGTTCCGGCATCCTTCAAGAGGGATTTGGTGCAAAGTGAACGTAGATAGATGCAGCCTGAGAAATCCAGGAATTGCATCAGCAGGAGTTGCTATTAGAGACAGTTTTATGGTGGTGTTCGGTGGGCGTTTGCTGATTACATAGGAGTAGCAACAAATTTTAAAGCAGAGCTGCATGGGTCTATGAGAGGGATTGAGGAGGCTATAAAGTTAGGATACAGATATATTTGGTTGGAAAGTGCCGCTAGTGCGGCTGTGATGTGCCTGAGATCCAATAACATGCCTTGGTACTGTTTGCAGCCATGGAGGACTCTGTGCAGGGACTTTGTTAACAGAAAAATTTGGTATACACAGTCGCCGAGAAACCAACACCAAGAAACCAACACTGTTGCTGATTCTCTAGCACGTAGAGCAACCCATGATAGGTCTTTTGTGTGGGACTGCTGTCCTGATTTTGTTGCTAGAGAGGTCGTGTGAAATGCTTCCCATAGGGCCTAGGTATAGATTCACTCTATGACGATTATTTCCTATGATTGGATCCTGCTGATGGCAATGCCAAAGGTGGGGTTCCATCCATATCGATTTTCGAAGTATTATTTTATTTACCACCTTATTTTTCAATATTAATAGAAATGACTTCTTGCTAAAAAAAAAAAAAAAAAAGAGAGAAAAAAAAAAAAAAAAAAGGGTCAATAGTTCCTTTGAACATATTTTCTTCCATTTCTTAAAATGAAATCTACGACAATAACCAGTCTTTCTCCCTCTTTATCTCTCAATCAAGGAAAGAGGAACAAATGGGCCCCCTATCCCATATCGACAAAATTAAAAAGAACTATCATTTCCTCCTTCCCTACGAATGCAAGGATTATACCTACCAATGTATAAACAAAAAGAAGCTGGTCTGTTTCTCCAACTCAATCCAAGTAGAAGAGAGTCACAATCTTCCTGAGGTTCTTCGCTTCTTGACATGTTTCCATGAGTAATTTACTGTCATGGAAGGCAAAGCAAATGACCTGCTGTACTTTTGAGATGATGTCCCAGTTACATAGCCTGCTATTGCGTCACACAATTCCCCAACTAATCAGAAGAGAAGTATTTGGTGGGGAAACAAAGATCATGAGAGAGTATGCCTTGTGCAGAGAAAAAATAAGTCATTTTTAATAGACTTGCTCATGTAGAAAGACATAAGCTGACGAAGCACAAACACAACCCAGAATCCCACACAAGGTTTAAAGCTAGCCTAAACAGCATTGGTTGCAACCATCATAAAGTGCTAATCAGAGGTTCAATATCAAGGCCATAACATGCAAATTCTTTTATTGGTCATTAGTCATAACAAACACGGTGTTTTGTTCTTTTTATTTACTGGGAGGTCAGGGGATTGAGACAACAGGTTTTCTACGGAATGAATTATTGACACTGCAACTGAGTGCAGCTGGTAGATCACAGCCTGTCAATGTTTCAGTAGCCAAAATTTCCTTACTGAGCAAACTTTACAAGTACATTTATATTGGGAAAGTTACCAGATTTCCAGTTACCAGATTTCCCACCAATGGATTTCAGTTTACCAAATTATCCACCCAATCTTTATTGTAACAGATATACCCAAAACATACATTCGAATCACGACAATACCCAAAACATTGCCCGCAGCCAACCCCTACGAATTGGACAATTTTCTCCCTAACAAACTCTCTCTCTCTCTCTCTCTCCCCTTCCCCCCTCCCCCCTCTCACTTCACACCCTTCACTGGCAAACATTTTTTGCTCACTTCACCGCCTTCATTGTATCCCCCTGTATCCTGCCTCAAGCCCCTCTCTTCCCCTCTTTCCACCTGGTGTTACGAGGACATGCTCTTCCTCCGTGGCTCTCCTTCAGCATCTCCTCAGTAGCAACGACATAATCGTTGGGCTCGTCCTGCTGAAGCAACATCCACCCGACCTCCATGTAATAATCCCCAGCAAAACCCCAATCCCCAGAAGCCCACAGATTTCCCAGGAAGAGCTTGCTCTCGAGGCTGACCTAGATCCAGCCAACAGCACAGGTGGTTTTGCGAGTGACGAAAAAATTCTAACCAGGGCGGGAGAACTCATGGTTGAAGATAGCACCATTGCAGGTGAAGACGCCATAGGCCTCGTGACTCAAATGCCGGTGTCGTTGAGGATGATAGCAGGACTGCGCTGATCGGTGGGAAGACATTCGGTGAGGCAGGGGATCCGAGGGTAGGCAGTCTCATCCACATTCCCTTTGCTCTACCCATGTTGAACAGAATTATGCAGCAAGGCCAATGGGAAAGACAGCTGGGTTAATGGTGGAAGTTTTCTCGGGAAGCTGGCTAATCCGCCATTGGTGGAGCAGTCGACTTGGGTCAATCTGTATTGGCCGAGCTTGTCCTCACAGCATCTGATAGGAGGAGAAGAGAAGGCTAGGACCAAGAGACGGGGAGGTACAATGAAGGCGGTGGGGGGTGAGAGAAACAATGTTCGACAGAAACGGGTGTGAAGTCATCGAACGAGAGAGAGAGGTGATGGTAAGTTTGTCAAAGGCAAAATTGTCCAATAGTAGAGGGTAGCGTATAGCAGGGACTGTCTTGGGTATTTTTGTACAATGTTTTATTTTAAGGCATATCTATTAAAATAAAGATTGGGTAGGCGATTTGGTAACTAAACACATTTTGGGTAATTTTCTCATGAAAATTTTCATTTGCAGCTAACATATGGCACACCCCGTGTTTGGGTGATAAACCAAGATCCCATCCATGAAAGGTGGATTGAATTTTGATGATGATTAACATCCAATCAACCCTTCTGGTCATATTGATTTTACAGACACTATTTCATGGTTTAAACAACTTAAGATCATCCATCCCTTACAAACCTTAAAAGAGATCTAGCCTATTATCTATGTGTGTATCTATGCATAGATGTATTTACTTATTGTAGATGCCCACAGAACTATCAGTCCAACCATTACATGTTGGCAACATGTTGCGTACATAAAGCAACCCATCCCCACTAGGTAAATCTACCCACAATCTCTTCTCAATTTATTATTACAATAAATATGGGACTTCGTGAAACATATAAATGGAAATTGACTGTCTTCAAACACTGCTGATAGTAACGGAAAGTAACACACTAACACCAAGCCTAAAATGACCTCACGGAGTTTCTTATTGAGTGTTCATGTCTACAACTAGAACTAGATCCTCTATAAGACATGCCTGCCGATGCAGCCCAGCCCGTCCGATGGACGTCTGAACGACAAGAGACGAGATCCATCCCCCTTTATAGTAGTACTCTGATCCAGCAGAGGACTAGTAACTACAACCCTAAGTATCCAAAAAAAAAAAGAGACTTTTTAACCCCAACCTAACCCTGCCTACATATTTTTGTATATGTCAACTACAATAAGCTGATATTAAGGAATACAACTAAAGAAAAGAGATAAAAAGGAATCTCAAACACACCTGCTGGCTTCTATTAAAGGCAGATGATCATTGAAGGGTTTCTCTATGACATTCTTAACCTGCATATAAGGTAAAATAATAAAATGTCAAACACTAAAGAGCAAAGTATCAAAGAAACATCCTCTGTACCTACAGAAATGCAAGTCCTACAGTTTTAACCTTAGGTTCAGTTTGTTTTCATGTAAAAAGACAGCAAAGTAAAATTTTCCTGTAAAATAGGATTTTCTACTGTTTTATTTAAACATAAAATGCAAAAATTGAAAAAATATAAAAAGTTTTACATGGAGGAAAATTGTAATGTATAATATCATTTGCATGGAAAATTTTACAACAAAAAATTCAGAGCCTAAAGGTAAAATCTAATATATAATTTAATAATGGTTTTACACCATTGTTAACAAAATGCCACAACAAACCAAACTGTGGATTGTTGGTAGCCTATGGTAGCCCAAACACCTTAACCATCAAACAACAGTTTCCTAACATTTTACAATATTATTAGAGAGGCCCAACCAAGCCGTACTCCCCTCACCTTGTGTTTCGTTTGTAGTCACGTTCCACACACTTAGGCAATTTCCTACATTACCATAATTCATGCATTGAGTTGTACTATTAATTATTTCTCCTATGTGAGGTATGACATACTTAAAGCCTTTATTTAAGGTCCAACAATGAAGATTGTCCAAACTTGTCTTATATAACCAAGATAGTCGATCAGCCGACCGCTTGTCCCAACTCCCAAGTGGTCAACTGCTTGTTGACAGTGCAAGATTTCAAAATACTACAAAACGGCTTTCACAAGTTCATGAAGCCCTTCCTACTTTATCCCATTTTTTAGACCCCTTTAGAAGCAGAATTAGGAAAAGGCTATTTCTACCAAAATTGTCGAGCTTGGAGTCTAGTTTCAAATAGCACAAAAATCAATGTAATCGAAGTTAAAATGAGAAAGCAGCTCAGACTGAACAGAGGTCAATCTGCCAATCCAGGAATCAGTCCAAAAGTGAACGAATTTGGGTCCATTAGGGTGAAGAAATTCCCCTTTCACCCATCTTCTACCTCTGAATTTTTTCCCCAAGCATCCTCCTTTGGTTTTACTTTGGTGGTTCTTTAGTTCCTTTCAATTCCCTTACTTCCCTTCCATTTCCTATCCTAATCCTTGTTTTATTTGTCCTTTACTTAGGGCTAGGCCAATCTTAAAGAGTAGTTGAAGGTCTGAAATTTTCTCTCAAGAGTGACAAATTAAATTAAAAGTAGAGATATAGTCCATATGGATTTAAAACTCTACCTCAACAAGATGTGTATGCTCTTGATTCATGACCACCCCAAGCTTGGAATCCCTCTTTAATGGAGTCCTTCAAAACCAGATTTCATTTCCCAAATTCGTCCTTCCCTTCTTCCTCTTAATCTCTTCTAAGTTTCTACTTCCTCCTTTCGTCTTCCTCTTTCTCTCTTCCCAGTTCCCCCTTCCTTCTTTTGCTTGGTTTTTGAACCAAAAGCAAGAGAAGAGTTACCAACACTTTGCGTAGTTCAACTATTTCTCTTTGTTTTATTTACTTAGATTACCGCTGGATATTTTTGGATGTTAAAACTAAACCACTACATGTAGAATCTCTACATTGAATATTGAATGCTTTGTACCCTTAAAATGTGACTTTACTTTTATGTCCTTCACTAGATGACTTATTTACGATTAACCTTAGCCTATCTCAAGCCTTTTCTAGCTATTTATACTAGTTGATGGCTTAAGCCACGAGCTAAAATCTTTTACTCCACCATGCCTACGATGACAAGTGTCCCATGAAAAATTTCCTTCCTTGACTACGTACCCTTCACTTAAATTCCTATTTTCATTTCTACCTTGGCCACTCACATCCCATGCATGTCTTAGCAAGCTATAGTAGTTTGCCACTTATGATAGCTCGTAGAACACTCTAACCTACCCTCCTACCTAATCACCTCCCATGCCATCCATCCCTCTTGACATGGTAGCCCACCCACCATATGGGGCACCACCATCCCACAAACAAAACTAAATCCCTATAATTCGACTTTGGCTATGAAGGGATTTAATCATGTGACCTCTCTCTTAAGGGGTCACAATGTAACCATTGGACTGGAGGCCCTGTTGCTTTTAAAGTCTTAGAATCTTAAACTCACTCACAATTTCCATAAGCACACATTTCTTCTTAGGTTTTTTATTCAATTTACTTACGCATTATGCATCACATGACCATGATACTTAACATTAAAATATTATCAACACATGAAATCCAAGCAAGTATTAAATATAATAATTGTAGAAAGAATGGAATGACTTGTCTTACAATATACAGAGGTCCTCTTATTTATAATGTGAGAATGAATACAAAGAAAGAAAGAGGTAGTACAGGTAGTACAATACAGGTAGTACAATGAATCTAGACATAAAGATAAATTAATCTAGACCACATGATGGTTAATCCATGTGGACCATACGATCTCTCAACAATAATAATACCTTAATGTTATAAAACATGCTTGATGCATCATACACATGTACACTTATTCATAGTATTATACACATGCTACTTAGTATAGGACACTCTAATCAAAATGTGAAATAATTAAATATTTTAATTCACTAATCCAAACCTTTAATATTATTGCTCATGATTAAAAAATTATATAAAGATACTGACGGCGTAAAGTCTAATTTATCCCCTCCCCCAAAGTGCATTGCTTGAATTCTCAAACACCTTTTAAAGATTAAAAATTCAGATTAGCCCATAGTCTAGGTGCATGGTATTATACCCACAGTCCCACTTTAATATTCTACCCTTAGTTCCTTATCGACCATCAGCAGTCCATTACCACTCTCGGACCAAATCAACACCTACCTCAGCCATCCATTGCCTCTCCAATCAAATCAATGCCTATCCCATCCCCCATGGCGCCCTTATCTTACAACTTCAACCATCCTTCCAGCAAGTTGAGCGCTCATGACCTAAAGAAACACCAACAGATTAGGCTTTCTTATGCCTAATGCCATAGATTCATAGTTGATGTTGAAAAAATGGAGGAAACGTGCTCACAATGGAAGGTAAGTTCAAGTCCTTAGTATGCAATAGCTTCAAGTGGATCAAGAGTAAAACCCATCAATAATCTCCAATTTATTTGTGTATATTACCTTTTTTTTTTCCATCCCATTCAAGTTTTAAGCCGTATAAAACACATACATACCAACACCTTTTTTTGTTGTTCCCGTTTTCACTATGGTTAGGTTACTAACGCTCTTGCTAGGCCCATTACCTTAGTTTTTATGTTCAATTCATATAAGTATAAGTACAATCACTTATCATGAATAATCTTAATGCTCTAACGCAAGTGACTAGTGGGTGTTAACTGGGAGTGATGCACCTAACATGAGGAAAATAGCAGTTAAGGTTCTCTCCCAAACATGTTCCGCCTCCGAATGTGAGCGCAACTGGAGTACATTCACTTATCGACTCCAAGAGGCAAAACTTATAGGGTCATAAACTCTAGACCCCTTGGTGTATGTGTACTACAATATGAGACTTAAGATGCAGCAAATATGCATGGGCATAAACAATGACAAAGACACAATCGAGCCCAGCAAAATCTTCTAAAATGACTCAGACAAGGAGGATCCCCTCTACGAGTGGGTGAAGGATCAAAGTGGCATTGTATTGGATCTATAGTTGTTAAGGTGCCAAGGCGAACCAAGGCATTGGAGGCCCGATAAACACCCAAGGCAGCCTATTTTCCAAGGCTCCACCAAGGCGCCTAGGTGCCGCCTTGGCAAACATGATTGGATCAACCGGGAGGTAGGCCCAAGTCCAAGATTGCTAGTTAGATGGGTGCCGTTGTCAAGCATTTATAGCTTCTCGAGAGGCTGAGTACACTCACAGACACCCTAACCTTTTAGGTCCCAACATAGCAAGAATGATACGTGCATTGATTAGTTACATTCCAATGGTCACAACTGGAACACTTTCCTCCTCTCCTGGTGGAGATGATGATGACCACGGTAATGATGATGATCGTTTCGGTGAGGTGGGGATAATAAGATATGCATCCCTCTGAGAGTATGACCACGCAGAGGCAGAGCCCACCCAATTCATAAGAGATTATTTTTTATCATGCTACATGGGATGCCAACCACGGTGCACGTCCACCCCCCACATTTGCAAACTACTTGGGAGGCCCGCATTGCTTGTTCAAACCAAATGAGGAAGATGATAGCATGGAGATTGATTTTATGAGTTTGTTTGACACTCTTGGAGACATGAGTCTAGAGGAGGATAGTGGATATGAGGAGCGGCATACACCATCCTTTGCCACAAAGAACAATGGTTTGGAGTACAATGGGTATGGACATTATAGCTCTTCTTCATTACCCATTGAGCAAGAGGGTCAACCACATAGTGGATCGTCATTTATGGGTTGCATCTTTCATACCCGACCCCCCAAAAATACATGTTGGCACCATCCAGTTACAGTGGCTATCTACATAGATCTTATTGGTATGATACTCTATACCCTAGGTTAGGTTACCTCCAATATGTTGAGGATGCCACTTATAAGAAAGTTAAAGCATTTTTTCTGGCATAGTATGATATGAGCATCATTTGTGTTAGAGTCAAAGGAACAGTTGCATCGACACCAATAGTCTGCTAGAGGTCTTGAACCTCCCTAAAACTTTGTGGTACTAGGATGGGCAGAGGAGTCCAACATGTAACATGCAATCATGTATCTTGTAACTTGTATTTAAGTGTTTATGAAATATGTAACATAGACTATGTCAATATGTAACATGTACCATGTAACGTTGCTGATAATAATGGAATGCTTTTCAATATTATGTTCTTTCATTCCTAATGCATATTTTAGTTGTTTAATTGGATTATATGTGTTCTAGTACTAAATTATGTATTGAATATGCTACATATTAGAGTAAGTATATAGTAGGGTACCATTTCAATATGTGGTTCACGTGCCATATAATGTCACTGACAATTATGGAATGGTTTTCAATATTAATTTTTTCTTTCCTAATGCATATTTTAGTTGTTTTAATTGAATTTGTTTGTTCTAATACTAAATAATGTATAGATAGGCTATATTAGGGAAAGTATACAGCAGCCTACAGCATACACTAGCAACCTAGGGTCCTAGGCCAAACTACCCTTTTGGGTGATTTTTTTTTTTAAATCTAAAGGTTCAAACATGTTCAGAGACACTTAATTTAGGATTTCCCCCTGCAATTCAGAAATCCACAATTTAGAAAATAGAGTGGGGGTAGGATTTTAGAAACTGAAACTGAAATAGAAATAGAAATTAGAATTAAAAAAAGAAGAAGAAAGCAGATGCGAAAACCAATGAATAACAGGGCAGAGATCTGGCTAACAGAATAGGAGTTACCATAGAAAACTATGGCATGCACAGGGTAAGAGAAAGTTCAGAAACTGACCTTGTAATCAATGGAGAAGAAGAGAAAGAGGAGAAGATATGATCCGGAATCCACCTGACCCATGGTTTTAGTTCATGGTATCAGTCACTCTGAAAACCAATACGGGATCGGTATTGGATTGGCCGATACTAAATTAAAAGGTATTAATAAAAATATGAAGGGGGTATTATATTGGCCGATCCGATCCCGATACCTAAAACCATGATCTGACCTATCGGCAAGATTCAAAATTTCAAGTCTCGAGGGTGTCTCGACCCTCTGAGAAACCAAAATCTCATCCAGTCGAGATCTGGGCAAGACACTACACAAAAGTTACGAAGGCTTAAAATGTGTGTTTCAACCCTAAAATGACTATTTTAAGGCTTGATACTCCAGGGAAACCCCATTTTAGCATATATAAACATATTTAAACCATAAAACTGTATAAATAATCACACATGGTGGTTTTTTAGGTTTACACCCATGTTTGGCAGTGTCGGTCTGAAGCAAGGATCGAGATACCGGTTTCGGCTAGCCTCAAAACTGAGATATCTTGGGTTTCCACTGAAACTCAGTCGAAACCTGGTATTTTTCCCGGGACAACTCGAAACTTGGTTTCGAGACCCAAAAGTGTTTTTCTTGATTTGAATTTTTTTTCTGTAGCCTATTTTAACCATTTTACACATATTCTCACATTATTTTAAATAAAAACATCCAAAATGATAATATGTAGTGTGGACCCAAGTTTGCTAGTGTACGCTGAGACCTGAGATTGTGTCTAGGGTTTAATAGATAACACGTATTTATGACTAACATTCGCGTACTTCTAACAAATTTGACCGGAGTATAACTCATTTAATATAGTTCAGATTCAAGCAATCTCGAATTCATTGCAAAACTAGCATAATTAGCTTCCAAACAAATCCGAGATTGCTTGAATTCAAGTTATAATGGAGTTACACTCCGGTTAAACCTTGTTTGGAGTACGCAAATGTTGTTTAAAGTCGTCTGAATGTAAATTATTTTTTAGGCATCAAAGCAAGAGATTATTTTGACACGCTCTTGATTTTTAGCGATGTTTTACTATAATAAGATTTATGGAATTTTTATATTTGAAAAAAAACCTAGCATTTGGAAATTGAAAATCGCCCTCGCACCCAAAAATACAGTTTTTGTTCTTGAACTGGAGGGTTGACTTTTTATCCTTCTGGAATTTGAATTTTAGACTATTTTTATTAGATTATTATTATTATTATTTTTTTTTGGGGTGGGGGGGGGGGGGTTATTTGCTTATTTATGAATAATGTCTTAAGTAAATGAAATATAAAATTTACTTAAATGATGTTAGTCATAAATAAGAATGATATTAGTCATAAATAAGTACTGCCTGATAAATGTTGTTCCTGTCTAGCTTAATAAATCTTGTGAAGAAACTTCAAAGATCAAAATGATGAGTTTAGGTTGAAATCTAACGAACTTGACGAGACAACATTTTTATACCTTTAGTTGGTGCATTTTTTGAACTGAAACCATGTTTTCAGCCGAAACTTGATACTTTTTGGATTCGAGTCTGGGTTTCGTCTCGGCTAGGCTCGAAACCGAGATATCTCAGCCGAAACCACTAGTTTCAATCGAAACCTCGAACCATGGTTTGAAGTTCAGATGTAAACTTAGGGTAATATTGGTTATTTTACATAATGTTACACTAATAGAAGATCACAGAAGACCAAAGGAGCTAGTTTAACTATATTTTAGGAGAAGAATAAACATAATAACACTGAATTAGCTAATTGTCATAGTAAAAAAAAAACCAAAGTAGTCAAGTAGACCATACAATCATAATTCATATGTTATGTCGAGACCAGTTGAGAACTGGTAAAAAAATGTTGAGAAATGGTTGAGAACTGGTCGAAAATGTTGAGAAATGGTCAAAACTAGTCGAGACCAGCTCGGGAACTAGTCGAAATGGTTGAGACACTGTATTGAGGCAATATCTCGCCTCGAGCCCCTCAAGATCTTAGAGAAATTCGAGATCTCGCTGAGATTTTGAGCACTGCCTGTAGGGCTGGAACCTGGAAATCCACCAGGAACAACTACTAAATCCATAGAAGTAACACTGTTGAATCTTGCATGTGTAAGCCTGAAATCCACAGACCATAGTTGCATCCAAAGCAATCTTACATAGATTAGTGCTAGATAGACCCAGACTAAAAAAAGGAAAGCAAAGAAAGAAGGAACAAAGAAAGGAAGCAGATAAGCTGAAGGCTTACCTGTGAGGAAAGATTCAGAATCGCATGGAAGGAGAGGAGAGAAAACCAACAGTCAACAAGCTACTATCAGGTCACACAAGCACACTCAAAAACAAAAAAACTCAATTTCATTGAACTCTTCATTCTATATTCAAAATATACCCATTCGGTGGGATTACATGCATATAAATAAAGATAAAAGAAAATACTCTTAATCCAATCCTAAAACTGAAATAACACAACTCAATCCAATCTCCTACGCATGTAAACCCAAATACAAATAGGTTAAACTAAAATAATAGATTACAAGATTAACCCCAATTAATGCCAAAAAAACCTCTAGGACCAAAACTAGATTTGGTCTTGGTTCGTCTTGGTCTGGGGCCCTGGACTTCCAAACGGGTTCATGCTGGTCAAAGAAGCATTACTGCATCAATAACCCTTCTTCACGTCATTTAACCTCTCACCGTATAAGGCAATAGGATCACCTCCCAGCATAAGTACTCCACAAACGCTTAGGTGTGAAGCTTCTGTAGGTACCTCAAACAGCTTGTCAAAATCTGGAAATTGTAGAACGGGTGCTTATGTCATTTTCTTCTTAATGAACTCAAAAAATTTTAGTAGCAATTAGTGTCGATTGAACTTCTTTTTGCTTTTCTTCATGCACTCAATGATGGGTGCCATAATAAACTACACGCCGCTATACCAGAACTTTTAGTAGCGGAGATACCGTTCTACTCTCTCGCCCTCACTCGATCGCCGGTGCCTTATCCCCTTCCCCTGTAGCAGAATCACGTTCAATCCATAAACATGTGCAATCCCATCGTGGAGGCGGCAGGGTAGGTATTCTCATAAAAGAAATAAACGAGTCATCACTATCATCACCACTCTGTGGTGCCACTAACAAGTTACGGATAAATTTTCGATAGAAGGATGCGAGCCCTTGGAAACTTTTAACTTCAGTGAGTGTCTTAGGTATAGGCTAGTTTGAGATACTCTTCACTTTCTCAAGATCAGCCTCAACTCCTTCAGAAGAAACGAAAAACCCAAGGTATATAACCCTAGGTAGCAAAGAAGAGCACTTCTTTAAACTGATATATAGCTTTTAGCATTTAATACTCTTATAACTTGCCTCAAATGGTCAACGTTATCTTCCTCTTGCTTATTGTAAATCAAAATATCATCAAAGTAAGCAAGAAGGAATTTATCAATGAAAAGACAATACCCAAGTCATAACTCATATAAAGTGCTAGGTGCATTGGTGAGACTGAAAGGCATAACTTTCCACTCAAACAATCCATCCTTTGTTTTAAAGGCAGTATTCCACTCATCATTTAGTCTGATGCCAATCTAATAGCATCAGTTTCTAAGATCTATTTTTTAGACAACCTCTCCTCTGGATAATGCGTCCAACATATCATCAAGTCAAGGAATCAAAAACCTATAGTTTATGGTTATCTTGTTGATGGCTCTATTGTCAACACACATGTGCCAAAACTATAGTTCCGAATTTTGGCCGAAATGTTCTGGTTTTTTGGACAAACCGAAACGTAACCCAAGGTCGGTACCCGAAAGTACCATATTTCGGCTGACTGTTTTGACCGAAATATGGTTGAAACAGGTCAAAACCTGGTGGACCAGGTCGACCAGGCTTTATAAAAGCCTCTATTTCGAACGAAACCTATCAAATTCGACAGGTTTCGTGGATTTCAACTGAGAGCTTCTCTTTTCAGGTGAAATTTATTTTTTTTCCCTTGAATCCCTTATTTCTTCCACCATTTCCTTCCACTCTAAGGAGGATTGAACCTCATTTCATCAACCATTTGAAGATTTGAAGCTTGAAGGTAAAAGTGTCTTCCCTAAACCATTTTTTTCTTAAAAATTTTGTACGTAAAGTCTATGAATGGCTTCCATATTTTTATATGTTGCATACAATGTCCTGATCTAAGGCTTGACGGAGTTGGATTTTAAGTATTGCTGTAAATTTTTTTTTCTGTTTTCAAAAAATGGATTTTTGCAATTAAATTTTGAAATAAATAAGGGTAATATGTGATGCATTGATTTCATATTTGTGTATGTTAGACAACGTTGCCGATCTATGGCTTGATGGAGTCGATTAACTTTTTTGTTAATAAATAATTATTTTAATTTTCAGAAATTATAATAATATTTGATATAATTCAATTTAAATACAAATAAATAGGAGATATTTTCTGTTTTAGGTTTGAAAATTATGATAAATATTGATATACATTTAAATGTTGTTTCAGGTGGAATTGAACGCTTTTACTATGTTCCATTATATTTTAGGATGATTAATCATGTAATTATTATTTTAAAAATACAAATAAACAGGTAAAATTTTCTATTTTATGTTAGAAAATTATGATAAATTCTGAATTTTTAAACGTAATTTCAGCTGAAATTAAACAATTTTGTTATGTTCGATACATATTTTATATTGATTAATTATGAATTTATTATTTTAAATACAAATAAATATCAATAAAAATTCTATTTTTGGTTTCACAATTAAGATAAATTCTGAAATGCATTTCAAAATTACTTTCAATTGAAATTGGACAATATTGTGATGCTTCATTTATATTTTATATTTAATTGCATTTATTAATAAGTTTGTTCGATGTTTGGGTGCTAATAATGTATTCATTATTGTTTACCCATATTAACAGCATAAAAGTTAGTGCAAAATGTCTCACTCATAAGGATCTGGAGAGATTGCATGGAGGCATGATACCCCCCACGATGTTAACAAGAGGAACTCCCAATGCAACTATTGTAAGAAAAAAAATTAGAGGAGGTGGAGCCACTCACTTGAAGGGGCATCTGGCCAGTGGGGACAGTAACGTAACTGGATGTCCCAGTGTGTCTGTAGAAATTAAAAAGGCCATGGCTGAGGAGATGAAGGGTGGGTACAGAGGATGAGAGCTAAGAGGGCTGCAAAGCAAGAATTTGACGAGGCATGTTTAGAGAGGAGCTTACCTATACTCGACGAGGACTATGATGTTGAGGAGCCTGACTTGGATGACCCAGACTATCAGGATCCAAAGGAAGAGCAAATGAGACAGGGAATGACGGCCAGTAGTCAGCCATTAGAGATGGAGGAGGATAGATGGAGGCAGAAGTCTAAGGGAGCTGGTTCTAGTAGACAAGCTGCAGACCCCCAGCCATAAAGGAGGGAGAGATAGTAGACCCCCAACCACAGATCCCACCCCCATTTAAGTGGTCCCAGATAAGGGTGTCAAAAATGAAACTGAACCGTGTACTGAATTCGAACCGAACCGTTTATACCGTAATCGACAAACCATTTATTAAAAGGTTCGGTTTTGGTTTATATTATGACACCGTTTATATAAACGGTTCGGTTCGGGTTTAAACTGGTTAATCGACAGTTAAAACCGATTATTACCTTTTAAACCGAATAACTTTTACATAATAGACTAATATTGTTATACCTAGAGTCCAAATCACTAACCTAGTCGGCGATAACCCACTTACCCACTTACTCCCTAGGAAATAGGAATAGACTTACCATTAACCTACTTACTTGATAAACTTATCGAGTTCCCTAGGAAATAGGAATAGAGTTAAATCCTAACTTTTCGTATTCTCATATCTTCGATTTTGTAGAAATACAGAACCATAAAAGTAAAAAAAACCCTATTCTACTACAGCTTTGCTCGATCGTTCTTGATTCTTCCCCATTGATTTTGGCTTTTATTGGTAGATCAAACTGTAAAACAATCATTTAGTAGAACTGATAAGCTAAACCATTTCTAAAACCATAGTTAAAACCGTTTAAACCGTTCAGCCAGAAAAATGTTTAAAAATTGATAGACCGAAACTGTTTATTAATCGGTTTTGGTAAAATTTTCAAACCGTTTATTAAACGGTTAGAATTCAGTTTCACCATTTATATACCGAAACCGAACTGTAAACCCGAAACCCTACCGTTTAATACCCTTAGTCTCAAAGTATGAGGACCTCTACTTTAGGCTCAAACTCAGCATCACGGCCCCCACTACCACATCGTGGCCCAACAGTAGACATCCTCTCCAGTGATCCTATACCCTTACTTAGGCAAAAAAAGAAACAGAAAAACCTTAAAACATTTTTGGAGTAGTACAAAGGAGGCAGTTGGGACAGTTGTGTCTAAGTGGTTTTTTTGTAATAGCATTCCTGCAATACTATCACAGGCCTATATTACCAGAACATGTCGGATGTGGTAAGTAGGGCTGGCCTAGGTGTAAAGGGGCCCACATCTCATGAGCTCTACAACACTTATTTATGTCAGCACAAGAAGGAATGTATGGATTATATGAATGGTTTGAAACCATACTGGGAAACGTATGGAGTTACTGTCATGTGTGATGGTTGGACTGGACACACTAAACAGTCTCTCATCAACTTCATGGTATTATGTGATGGGAGGACAATTTTTGTGAAGTTTATGGATGCTTCAAAGCATAAGAAGAATTCAACATACATATACAAGCTGTTGAAGCAAGTGGTTAAATAAGTGGGGATAGACAACGTGATGCAAGTTGTCACAGATAATGACAGTAACTTCAAGAAGGCTGGGGAAAGATTGATGAACAACCCGAGGTATAAATTGTTTTGGACTTAATGCACTGCTCACTGTATAGACCTTATGTTGAAAGATATGGGGAGTATTAATATAATGAAAGACATTGTAGACAAGGTAAGACAAGTAAGTACCTGTCTACAACCATAAATATGCTCTCCAATTATTAAGGACAAAATGTGGGTGGGATTTAGTAATTCATTTTATGCTGACCCCGGCCCGGGCTGGCTTTTTGGGAAGCCTGTTCCCACCGTGCTCACGGCCCGGCTGGCCTGCCAACGGAGTGGGACTTCTCCCGTTCCCTGGTGAAAGGCTTGGTTGGATGCGGGATCTACTCCACGAGGTGCGGTACGGACGTAGATGATATCATCACGACCTCTCTTTTTGTACGCTTGACAAGGTTTGCCACAAATTACACTGCTCTGAAGAGCTTTGAGACAAAAAAGGGTTGGACTTAGGTCTATGTTTGCTTAAGAGGAATGGTATGATTGGGTCTATGTTTGCTTTAGAGGAATGGTATGATCAACCTCAAATGACTTATTCTAGGATTATCTAAAAAAGGTTAGAATGATATTAGAGCCAATAGTTAAAGTCCTAAGAATGGTTGACACATTAAAAAAAAAAAAAACCCGACATTACCACATTATGGGCAACAATGGAGCTAGTGAAGGACCAAGTTGTAAATGCCTACAGAAGGGGGACTTCAAAGTTTATCAAAATCATTGAAAAGCATTCCGAGAAGCAGTTCTCACATCCACTACACAAGGCTAGTAAGGAACTAAGGATTTATTTATTTGACATAAATTTAATTTGATTATGATTCAGATTTGCTGAATTCTGAAAATGTTAATTTCCTTCTTTTTAGCATATTATCTCAATCGTAAGTACCAATACAAAAACAATCTTGGGATGAAACCAGACTTAATAAAAGCAGTTTAAGATGTGGTGGCAAAGCTTACCACTGATCCACGTGTCCAATTCGTTGCAAATCAAGAGGTGAATGTTTACTTTACCTTATGGTCATACGTATTATGTGTTGGCAAGTGATAATATAAGACTAATACCTAACATGCAATGGATTTAAATCAAATCATTCAAAGATGCAACTGGGAGTTTTGGGGGGGGAGAGGGAGGCTCCAATTATTACACGTACACAAACCGCCCCTGGTGAGTCCCATCACTATAATTTTTTATCAATTATATATTAGTATTTTAGTATGTATCATCACTTAATATTCTAATGCAACTATTTTATGTTATATGCAGTTGAATGGTGTCTTATATAGAAGAGCCTACCCAAACCTGTATAAGATAGCAATTAAAGTGCTATCGCAGACGTGTTTCGCCTCTGGTTGCGAGTGCAATTGGAGCACATTCTCCCTCATACACAAGAAGAGGCAAAACCGATTAGGTGCTAACCGGCTAGAGAGCCTAGTTTACATCCACTACAACATGAGATTAAGTGAGAAACACATTCGTCTCGACATGGAAAATGATATAACCCCAATCGAATTAAGTGAAATCTTCGAGATGGACAAAGAGGAGGACCCCCTGTATGAGTGGGTGAAGGATCGAGGTGAGCCCGTTTTAGATGAACCTGGAGGTCGGCCAAATAGTAAGATTGCTTCATAGTTTCGAGTTGATGTTGATGAGTATATGGCATCGGAGGGTAACATTCACTCATAGGCACGCAGACCATTTGAAGATGATAGTAGTGATGGTGTCACTCGCTCACCTTCCACCACACAGACACAAACACACACCCGTGATGATGATGATAGTGATGATGATGGTGGTGATGGTGGTAGTAGAAGTGCAAGATTACAGGATATGAAAGATGAAATGGAACAGTAGCTCGAGCCATAGCCAGACCCCATCAGATTCACAGGGGAGACTCAGTATCCCAGTCCACACTAGGCACTTTGGACTTGATGAGGCATATATGATAGAGATGGACATATCGAGCTTGTCTGACACAATGGACAGCATGAGTTTGGGAGGGGATACCAGTGCCGGTGGATACGAGAGTATCGGTTCTACATCGGTATATGTTCCCTATGACCCGTATCAAGTGACTCAATATGGGAGTGGCTATGATGGATCTTCATCTTTTGTAGACTCCGTCTTCGGATATCCTCAGGCTCCACCTAAACCTCCACCTCTACAGTCATTTCCTAGGTTGGGGTACCTTGCTTTTACTGATGATGGAGCATATCTATGGTGTGTGAATGACTATCGGAGTAACTGGTCCAACGTTATGACATGGGATGCATATGTGATGCAATCAAAGAACCTTTATCGGCGACAACAATGGTGGCTCAGGGATTATATGTGCCAGAAACTCATCATGGATTTGAGTAGACTTTCTTGTTTTATGTATTTCATAATTAGAGAATGTTTTGGAATGTTGTAATAACAATATAAGTTATATTACATTAGTTTCTTAATTTAATTCTAACTTAGTACCCTTTTCACTCATTGTGTACTGTAAACATAGAAAGACCATTTCAGATTTTTTTTTTGTGCAAATCATTCAATGGATATGTTAAGAAGGTTAAAATTGCATTACAAAAAAAAAAAAAAAAAAATGAGGCTCAAAATTTTTTTTTTTTTTTTTTGGCCACTGAAACCAAGTTCGAAATCTGAGTCGAAACCAGGCACGAAACCAAAATTTGAATCCTTGGCCAAAACCCAAACTTCTTTGGTGTAAGTAGTATTGGAACAGTGCAATGGCATAATCTTTCCTAAATAAACCCCTTTTTCAACTGGTCATCCACTTGCCTCTTTAGCTCAGCATGCTCTATAGGACTTCATCGATATTGGGCAGCACCAAACTTGGAACTATAAAAATAGCATGCTGGATATCTCTAATAGCCAGCGGCAACCCATTAGGTAGTCCTTACAGTACCAAGTCAGAAAAATCAGAAATCGGCTCCTTCATTGGTTTAGGAAGCTTACTAGTCGAGGAGTCACTTCCCTTGTAACAAGTACCAATATGGGTCCTGATTGCTTGCTGGTTTCTATGAACTGTTTACACGGAAGTGCTAATTTCTTCTTCTCTTCGTCGCCCTGTTTCTTATTAGTTTTTAAAGCCCTTCTTCTTGCTCTCTCAGCAGGTATATTGATGGGATTGAATCTAATTGATTTCCCCTTTAACATGAAGTTCCATTCTTTATGCCACCAACCAAGGCATCATTGTCATGCATCCATGGCCAACCTAGCAGGACGTCTGTCGGCTTCGTCACACCATACTTCTTCCTTTTATCACCTTTGTGACTTCTCCAGTTTTACCATTTAAGACAAACTTTGTAGGATGCTTTTCTAATAATTACTTAGCCCAATTAATGAAGGTTTGAGCTACCGTGTTCACAAAACTCCCGTTGTCCGCAATAACCTCAGTGAGTTTAGGGCCATTAGTCATGCATGTATTGAAGATAAAATGTCTTGTCCAGTCTTCCCCTTGGGTTTCAGCCAGTAGAATTCTATTCACCACATGATAAGCTTCCTCTTCCTCCTCATCATCATAATCATCTCTCTCTCCATTCTGAGGGCAGGAATTATACTCTTCAGTCATGTCATCATATCCAAAAGTAGTGGCTGCATTGGTCTTCCTCTTGTTGGAGAAAACCTGGCAATGTACCCCACCTTGTGACAATAGTAGCATACAGGATCAATGCAGGCCAAACGTGCTTTCCTTAATCTTTGTTGATGCCTACGTGTCTTCCTTTAGTATTACCAGCTATAGGTACTCTCCTGTAATACCCGGCTTGAAAACCAAACCTCCAAGAAGGCAGTTTAAAATTTTCTCTGGTCGTAGTGCCTTCTGGAAGCATCATGTAGATCGTATAGGTTATGCACATTGAGTTCCTTTTATATCAGGGTTCAAACCTTATTTGAAGCATGAGATTAATTGTAGTTCATCCTCATTAAGTCCAGTGAGAGAACTAAGTGCATCAAACTGCTCCATGTAATCAGCCACTGATAAACTACCTTGACGAATTAATTGCTCATCCTCATTACGTCCGGTGCAAAACTTTTATGGGTTATTGAGGAAAGGGGGAGGGCATCGGGATTAGTGCTAGTGTTAATCCCGATGTCACTACTTCTCTCCCCTTCTACCACTGTTTTTGTCTTTTGCCCTTTACACCCTTTTAAGGTTATTCTTATTATTATATATTGGAATGGAAGGGGAGTCTCAACAAAATATTGTGACTCCCAAAGTTACACCAACACCTTCTTCTCTTCTTCCTCTCTTCTCTCTTCTATTCCTCTCTATGATTTACATGGTATCAGAGCAGAGTTGTTAGGCACTGCTACACATATCAGATCAAGTGACACTCTTACATACAAGTGCTACTTCAGTTGATTGTTATTGGTACAACCCAGTCGTTGCATCTACGATCAATGAGGGGGAGGGGGGTATTCACCCCCTGTTTCTTGAGAAAACAGCATATAGAATGATTGATTGATTACTTGAGACGTGACTGATCCTATGTTTGGACCGATATATGTGACTGATCCTTTGCTTGGATCGATAAGGGTTTGCTGATGGGGTTCGATATCTGGTCCTTGATGTTCTGAAGCCAATCAATGCTGGCTCGTTATATTGGAGGTAATCGATCTCCCTATTCAGATCGATTTTTGCAATATCGATTTTCGGGGTTAAATTTCTGATTTCATCGATCTAGCTTGGATTGATTTTGGGAGTACTTTCTACTTTCATTGATCCTCATTGGATCGATTTTCTGGTTCTTGGTTTTCTAATTTTTGTGTTCGACTTTTTGAGGACTGCTCTTGGTCTCCGTTGGACCTGGAATTTTTTTGGTTTGCTTCTAGGTTGATTTTGTTGTTTTTTGGATCAACTTTTACTCTTTGCTTTGTTATTACTTCGTTCCATGGCTGAAACCAAGAATATGGTGACGGAAGTTGTCTTTATCCTCTCATTGGATCACAGAGAAGAAACTAGATAGTATTAACAATTTCCAGGAATGGAGGAAAATTGTTATGTTGGTTTTGACTGGTCGGAATAAACAGAACCATCTCACACAGACTATGCCTAGCATAGATACCACATGGGACACTGTTGATGCCCAGATTTGGGACAGTCGTTGATTCTATGGAAAATTCCATTGTTGATCTTGTTACCCACATTGACACTGTGAAGGAATTGTGGAAGTATTTGAATGTTTTATAATCTTGCCATAATAAATTGTCTCGTGGTAATGGCCGTGGTGGCACCAGTGGTTGTGGTACTGGTAGCGGTGCTGGCAAAGGCCAACTTCTTAGGGCAAAGCTCCTTCAGATGGTTCGAGCACAGTTCGCACATATCATTATGGGAAACCCCCAACACTTTTGTCGGAAACTTCATGGCAACCCACCTCAACAGTAGTTTGCCCATTCTGCCGCCAATTCTGAGTCTGCTACCCCACCTGCACCATCTGAGGGCAAGATAGTTAAGGCGAATGATGATGAGTAGGCACGCTATTAACCAATTTCAGACTTCACAGCCTCCCCTGCCTTCCATTGCTACTTTTGTTCAAACAAGTAATGCCACTGCATGTCTCTCATCATCCTCTCGTCTGTAGATCATTGATTCAGATGCTTCCAATTGCATGTCCGCTGTCTCGGGTATATTTTCCTCTCTTTGTCCCTCCACCTCTAATGTCACTTTGGTTAATGGCTCTTTGATCAAGGTCAATGGCATTGAGACTGTTCATCCCACTCCATCACTATCTACAGTTTTTCGTTTACTAAATTCTCCGTTTACCCTTCATTTTTTCAGTAAGCTTACCACTGTTCCATAACTTTTTACCCTGATTCATGTGTTTTCTAGGATTTTATGACGAAGAAGACGATTGGTAGGAACCATGAAAAAGGGGGCTGTATCTACTTGAGGATTCTCTATCAGTACCCTGTTCAAGTGTTCCGTCTCCACATCAAATTCATTGTCGGTGGGATCATCCATTTTTACAAAGTTTGAAGAAGATTGAATCTCGTTTTAGTTCTCTTTCTAGTTTAGAATGTGAGTTATGTTAGTTTGGAAAGAACCATCATGTGAGTTATTCCCCTCGAGTCAATAAGCGGTCTGCGCACCCTTTTGCTTTAGTTATTCACCACAGTCCACTCCCGCAGAATCACTCTGATGCAGTAGCAGTGTCATGGATGTATTGACATGAGCCAATTTGGCTACCCAAGCGATGGCAAAGAGGTTAAGACATCTCAAATTAACAAGCCCTCTTTGCTATAGGATCTTAATTCAGTCCAACACAAAAATCTGCAGAGAAAAGTAATAGAAAAAAATTCTTATCTAGAAATCCGACTGTCAGAAATTGATGAAACTTGGGTTGAATGGCCTTTATAATAGTTATGAACACCCTTCAAAATCTGAGAATGATCCGAAAAGAATTGAAGGAGCTATGAGCTTTGTAACCTTGCTGTACCTGGTGCCGCCAAAACCTGGGCAGGTTCAAAGGATGTTGGCTACTGATTTGGTTTTTACTTTCTCTAATTGGTGCCGAGTGTTTCACATATAACCAGCAATAAAGAACAAAATAGGAGTATTGAATGCAAAGGAACAAAGGAAATAGAGTTCGGTTGAGTCTCACAACCTTGGAGACTCAACCAGAAAATAGGAGTTTCACTCTCTTTTTTTCTGGAAAATTCTCTCTACTGCAGCCAGCCTGCATTCTCTTTATTTATAGCTTTGAAACATTACAAATAAAATAGGAAATAACGAAATTTGGAAAAGCTAAACCTCCTTTATAACTTAGGAAGTTTCTAAAACATAGAAATAGGAAAGTTTCTAAAAAATGGAATTAGGAAACTCGATTTTAGGCAAGTCTTAGTCTCCAAGCAACTAAGACTTCTAAACTAACTAGCCTAATTTTTAGGAAACTAAACAATGGAAATAAGTAAACTGAAAATTAGGAAACTAATCAAAAGAGTCATAACTAATGTTGTTGGTACTGTTCACCTGAACGCGGTGAACAATACCGCGTGAACAGTGTTCACGTGAATAGTGTGGGCTAGGCCCGGGCCCATGTTGACGGTACCTTGGGCTGGTTGCTTCTTGGACTGCATCAACTCCCCCCCACTTAACTTAAAATGAACTCGTCCACGAGTTTGATAATGATGAAGAATGATTTCAGTGGGTTCGGTAGGCAACGTCTTCTGATTTTGAAATTTTGGTTGTCCTTGCAATGTTGGAAGAAAATCCATCACTTTGGGTCCACTTTCTTCAAGATATTTAGACGGTATCACAAAGTCAATATGCTCAACATCTTGAGGAAAGTCAAGTGAAATCGTGGTATTCATAGGGACTATCTTGTTCAATTCTTCATTTTCCGCAATTGTCTCCATAATACCGTGGTCTTCATCAGAACTGTGGTCACCTTTCTCAATCCCTGGAGCTTTAACAAAGGCATCAAAATTATCCACATCTATTTTTGAGGCAATCAAAACCATACTGCTGATTATATGGATTCCATATGAATCCTCACCATCATCCATGACAACCGTATTAGAAACAGAAGTGTCATCACTTTGTGGTTCACATACCTGTGTATCTAGGTTGGCCTCGATTGCAGCAACTAAGGAGTTTACCTTTAATTTTTGTAGACAATCTCTAGCAAAGTGACCATATGCATTGCAGTGATAGCATTGCACATCCGTAGCTGCTACCATGGGAGTTTTACCTTTATCTGTCGTTGGAGTAGCATGAGATGTAGTCCCTTTGGCTTTACTGTTTGGTGTAGGATGCTTCAATTCATAAGAACTGGAGGTGGGCTTTGGTGTTGACTTTAAAAGGTCCTCGGCTTGGAAAGCTTTATCAACACAGTCGTTAAAACTAACAATATCAACCACTCCCATTTTTTCTCTAATTTCAGGTCGCAGCCCCAAACGGAACCGAGATATCATTTGATCATCATTGTCTCGTGAACCTGACCGTGCACACAATTGGTCAAACTGATAGACATAATCTTCCATACTCATAGTGCCTTGTCGAAGATTATTCAGCTGGTCATGCAACCTTCTTTGGAAGGATCGTGGCAAATATTTTTCTTTCAATTCTTCCTTCATCTTCTCCCAAGTAGTGGGTTCTCTACGACTCCTCATGAGACTATATTCATAGTTACGCCACCAATCACGAGCACCCCCCACTAGTTTGGAGAGGGTCAATTGCAGCTTTCTAGGTTCGGAAAGGCTAAACCAATCAAAGTAGTCATCTAGAGCATTCAACCAATCTTGAAAGGCTTCAGGGTCTTGCCTCCCATGAAACTCCTTGAGGTCCATTCGCACCTTATGGGTTTGATACCGAATAGGTTGATTGCCATCATAATCTTCATAGGGTGGGTCTTGGTATTCTTCTCTATGGACTCTTTGGGGAGCCCTAGGAACACGCCTTGGCATTAGGTTGGCTATGGGAATTTCTCTTCTAGGGGCTTCTAGTCTGGCCGGCCTAGGATTATCCCGTTCCTCCAAATTACTTATTCTTCCATCCATACTTTCTAACTTGGCATCCAATTTGGTCAATCGTTGGAGAACCAAATTAACAAGGTCATTGAGATTATTGGACTGATTAGGAGAGGTAGAACTCTCCTCAACCATGCTCTGATACCAATTGATGGCAAAGAGGTTAAGACATCTCAAATTAACAAGCCCTCTTTGCTATAGGATCTTAATTCAGTCCAACACAAAAATCTGCAGAGAAAAGTAATAGAAAAAAATTCTTATCTGGAAATCCGACCGTCAGAAATTGATGAAACTTGGGTTGAATGGCCTTTATAATAGTTATGAACACCCTTCAAAATTTGAGAATGATCCGAAAAGAATTGAAGGAGCTATGAGCTTTGTAACCTTGCTGTACCTGGTGCCGCCAAAACCTGGGCAGGTTCAAAGGATGTCGGCTGCTGATTTGGTTTTTACTTCCTCTAATTGGTGCTGAGTGTTTCACTATAACCAGCAACAAAGAACAAAATAGGAGTATTGAATGCAAAGGAACAAAGGAAATAGAGTTCGGTTGAGTCTCACAACCTTGGAGACTCAACCAGGAAATAGGAGTTTCACTCTCTTTTTTTCTGGAAAAATCTCTCTACTGCAGCCAGCCTCAATTCTCTTTATTTATAGCTTTTAAACATTACAAATAAAATAGGAAATAACGAAATTTGGAAAAGCTAAACCTCCTTTATAACTTAGGAAGTTTCTAAAACATAAAAATAGGAAAGTTTCCAAAAACTGGAATTAGGAAACTCGATTTTAGGCAAGTCTTAGTCTCCAAGCAACTAAGACTTCTAAACTAACTAGCCTAATTTTTAGGAAACTAAACAATAGAAATAAGTAAACTGAAAATTAGGAAACTAATCAAAAGAGTCATAACTAATGCTGTTGGTACTGTTTACGTGAACAGTACCGCGTGAACAGTGTTCAAGTGAACAGTACCGCGTGAACAGTGTTCACGTGAACAGTACCGCGTAAACAATGTTCACGTGAACAGTACCGCATGAATAGTGTTCACGTGAATAGTGTGGGCTAGGCCCGGGCCCATGTTGACGGTACTTTGGGCTGGTTGCTTCTTGGACTGCATCACCAAGCCAAACCTGAACCGGCTCAAACCCAAACCAACCTTTTGGTCTGGAAAGGGTTGGTAGATGATTAATTAGAATAGGAAGTTTCAGTATTAGGTTTCCTTATTTATTATTTCTATTTTATGCCATAGAGATTAGATTTTATTTCATAAAGATGTTATTTACTTTCTAAATTTACTTCAAATTAATTTAGGAATGTTATTTCTTTTATAAAGAGGCATGTAATAGAATAATCAGTAGTGAAGATTTAAAAGAATGAAAGAATGAGTTGAGTTATTGTGGTTGCGTGCCTATGGGCAGGAAGCATTGGTGTGCACTTTCTCTTTCTCTCTCTCTCTCTCCCCTTCTTCTCTGCAATCAGGAACAGCCCTTCTCTTAGGCTGTCTTCCCCCTCTCTTCCTCCGTTCTTATTTCTCCTTCCTTCTTCTTAAACCTGTCCCCTGTTTTGGGCGGCACTTGGCAGCACTTGCAATCTGTCGATCTCCTTCATATTCTGTCCTCACCTCTACAAACCTGGTGGGTATCCTTCAAACCCTAGGGCATCCCTACCCGTTGATTCCCAATCCCCAAGATCTACTCTCATCAAGAGCTTAAGGTTGAAATCACATCAGGTTTTATATTATACAGCCAGAACCAGTTGCAGCAAGTTTATTCCTCCTATTTATTGATTTTCTGGGTTAAATACTACCTTCATTCGAGAGAGTAGCCGAAAACAATTCTACTCCTGAAATCTCAAGTCATTCGAAGTTCATATGAGAGAGATCTCTCACTTGAAACCAGATTGAGTGTCGCTGGATTTTGGGCTTCACATTTCTGAGGTTGAAGACAACAGTGTGTTTATTCTCCTTTCATTCTCTTTTCCTATTTTACCCCTTCTGTTCCTTCTTATTTCAAAAGTTAACCTTCTTTTCTTCTAATTCCCACACTGCCCTTATATATTTAATTAGAATACCTGTTTTGTCCTAAGGATCTGCTTGGATATCAAAAGTATAATAACTTCTGATTTATTACAAAACTGCCATTACTGGTTGAGTTTTGAGCTTATTTACAGTTCTAAAACTGTTAATTGAATCAACCTTTCTTATTGTTTTGGGTGGGCCTACTAGCGGATCTAATTAGGGTTTTCTCAACCCGGATCCCGCATCACACTCCTAAGTATCAGAAAAACAAAATAATAACTTCTAAAGATCAGAATAGTTACCAAATGACATCGTAATTTCTGATAGAGATATAGATTGAAAGAAGGGAGGATAACAGGCGAGGAGTCCCCTAAGCCCACTTGGAATCCACCAAGCACCAAATACACTATTGAATCCACAGTAGCTCTAACGAATCCACAGCAGCAAATGTTTAGAAATTCTGAACTTGTCTATTCATCAAACCGTGGGGGCCTGAAGGCCTTGTATTTCTTTTTAAATATAAATCCCAAATCATGATTTAGTTAGGAAAGGATAGAGTCAATCCTGATCTGAAAAAGAAAAGGAAAAACACAAACATACTTGACTCAAACTCTCCAATAGGCAAGCTTTTGGAGAGTTCAAAACTGTCTAGGTTTCTTTAATGACAGTGAAAACAAAACCCAGATAGAACTAGAAAATCACACAGCCTAATCCAAACTGACTAATAACAATCAGGAAAGAAAAGAATAACTAGAAACAAACTCCACGATGTACTAATCATAAGATTCTTGAAGAGAATAGGAATCTAGAAGACTAGAAAGGAACTGCAGGCTCAGATTCAGGATTTTGGCCTTTTGTTTTTCCTCCTCCACTACCGCTGCTGAACCTAGCTTCTACATCACAATCCTTTACGTAATGACAAAAACTACTAAAAATTGAAACAAAACTCTTAATATATTAGACTTCCTAAATAAGAAGTTCATCATTGACTGACACCTAATCAATAAAGTCCAAATATCTCCCCCGAGACAATGGAATCACAAGATTTTAGTCTAGATAGGTAATTCAATAACCTTTCAAACATCAAAAATTTTATGCAAAACAGAGAAGTTTTGACCATCCAAAAAAAAAGCTCCAAGAAAGGTGAAGGAAATAGCCATTCTTCTCACTGAATATATGGCATCAAATAGAGTGGAAAAAGGAAACAGGATTCATGTAGTCAACTAGTCAACTTCTCCCTTTTCCCTTCTTTCAGCATTCTCTTTTTGTTTTCAAAAGAGGTACAAAGTATGCCACCTTCATCCTCACACCCACATTTTGCAGCGCAGAAGAGGCGACCTGACTATTCTTCGTTCCTACCGAACCATTTGCAGAATCAAATCCTGTTCCACAAGATCCTATATCAGCTATACATCCTCCTGCTTATTAATGGCAGTTCTTCAAAAGATGAACTTAATGGGATTTCTAATTTTCTAGGGTTGCAGTGTCACCCGAGACCTATTCCAAAATCAGGAACTCAGATCTTAGTTGTGAACAGAAATAGCAATAGATCAGTCAATGCTATTGAAGATCTAGCCTGGTCAGTCTTCAGTTATTCAGCAATAGTTGTAAAACAACTCTTACCAGGTCATCTTCAATGAAACACAGCAGCCAGCCGCAAGAACTCAACAAAGAAATAATCCGCAGGTCAAGCTACGTTCAGGTACTGAGGTTAAAGAATACAGAATAACCAGCAGCAGCAACAAGTTGAATGGATCTCGGAATTTCAAATCAGCAGCACAAATAGGAATTTGGATTGAAACAATATCCAGCAGTAGCTACTTTCTCCAATCAGGTCTTCTTGGTCATGACAGCAAGAAGGCAATAAAACTGAAAAGGGTACCGAGAAAGAAGAAGAAGATAACACCAAGATCTACCATCTTGGGTTTCGTAGACTTTCTCTACTGCAAGGGTTTCTCACCACTCACAGAATAAACACAAAGGCAGCAGCCATTCTTAAGCAAATCAGAAATCGTGAGTCCCTATGGCCTGCCCCTTTTATTAATAACTTTGGATGGCAGTATGAAAATAGTAACTCAAGATTTAGCAACTCCAATCTCCCTAATAGAAAATAGAAAAACTAAAGCTAATTCCCAAACAAAAAATAGAAACCAAATATATAAACTGAATCAAATCTAAGACTAAGAAGCAAAATAGAACCTCTTAACTTGAGCCCCACATATAAAATTGTAACATAATATGGGCCCACCACTAAAGCCCATTAGAAAAATAGAAAGTCAAGCTCTTAAACCCAAATCAATGGGGCTGCTGATTGGACCCTTTCTTCTATGGTATAGTTGGACTGCATCAGAAGTATCCTCAATGCATGAACTGAGAATAGTTGGAGGCTTGAAGCACATATGAGAAAAATGCAGTCCGTGGGCCTTGAACCTCGCATTACTCTGATACAAGTCCGTGATTTCTGAATGAACTAGTCAGAAATCATTCAACCAACCTTTTTTGGGGAAAGTAGGGGATGGGGATGCCAGATGGGAGGGGAAGATGCAGGCATTTGATTTTCTATCAGCTCAGAAGAAAAACTTAATCGACTCAAACAAGTTATATGTCAATGAGCAGCTTTTGAAAAATTCAACATCACCACTATCCGTAGTTGTCTTAAGACAACAGCTCAAAAGCCATTTGTTACTCATCTAGCAGTCCAGCCTCCAGGAGTTTCCAATAAGAAAATGTTGACCTCATGATCCACGTAAAGATGAAGCATGAGATACACAACTATGATGCATGCAAGCTTGTAAAGAGCGTAAGAACAAAAATGTGAACTTACCTTAGACAATAATTCCTGACTTTCTGGAGATTGCTTTTTCAGACTTTGGGGCAATATTACAGTAAGTAGATCAGGCTTCTCAGCTCTTAAGGCACCTCTAATGACGGCTGCATTTGTCCCAGATGCTCCTGATGTATATATATGATTTTTCTGTAACATAAATCCAGGTTTTAGAAATCTTGAAACCTTAACTTGAAAAATCTAAGTTAATTCATATGTAATCCAGTACATGCAAGTTGCCGGCCAATGCAACTTCCAGTGCATAAAATGGCATAATGTCCCCACGGTCCAATGTAGAGAAGCTTGTCAAGAGTCTCAAGACAATCCACCTAGTTCTACCATGTGCCAGGAAGTTGTGGCAATTCTGATAGTATGACAGATAGGCAAGGTCTAGATTGGTCATCTGACAAATATCAGTGCCAAATTCAATCCTATAACCACGGATAAATTGCAAGCATTCTTCTGTTGGCATGCACCATCTGTGTGGTCCTATCTTGGTGTGCAACCTCTTAGTAGCCCTGGATTTCCAAAACTTTACACTTGGCTTATTCCATTTTGATTGAAACTTGAAGTGTGAGCAAAGGACCTTTGGGTCGATCGAATACCTGCCCACAAACTTTGGCTCTACCCAACATGCTAAATGGATCAAAAAGGTGGGCCAAATAGAGAAGCTTATCCAAACAGCTGTAAAGGAGATTTTCGCCCAAAATAAAATAAACCACAAAGATTACCCGAGTTAATAGTCATTTCTCTTATGGGTTTTGATTCCAAATTTAACTGATTTATGGTTGAGCACAGAAGATGTGTAGGTACACGAGTTGTGGTATGTGTTTTCTGAAGGCAAAAAAAATCTGATTATCACAGTTTTTTCCACATAATTGAGTCCGCTGAATGCTTGATAACATCTATCATCCAAGAATCAGTATATCAGATACCTTAATGAGACCCCCCCACAAATAAGTTATGCCGTATGGGTAGAGTGGATGTCCACACCCAAGAATGGACATGAAATAAATAAATAATTAAAGGCTTGGATATACAAATTTGTTTTATTTAAAAAGTTTAATACTTATATCACATAAATAATTCAAGAACTTTTATCAAAGAAACCAGATGTTTTTATATTTGTATTAATGCACCTAAGTTCTCCCGAGGAAAAAAATTAGATTTAAGACTTTTTAACCGAATCATACAGTTATAACCATTGCATAACTGAGGATCTCAATTAGTTCTTGGTGCATAAAACCCATATTCCGTGTCCCAAAGAAGCCAATTGCTCTTGGCCCTTGTTGCTGAATGGCCAATAGCTCCTGCAAGAATTAGACGAGAGTTAAAGATGTCATTATTAAAAAGAAAAAGAAAAGTGATTATGACTAGTAGTTCAAAATCTTCCGTCTAACTGAAAATTGGAATGGAGGAAATTTCCAACTTTCCATCCTCTTTTTCTGGGTTGTGTCATCAAGGAGACCTCACAAACCCAACAAAAGAGAATTCCTTCTTTCTCCTCAAATATTAACAGTAGTTCAG
The DNA here is from genome assembly GCA_028583415.1 of Protea cynaroides. Lineage (NCBI taxonomy): Eukaryota > Viridiplantae > Streptophyta > Magnoliopsida > Proteales > Proteaceae > Protea > Protea cynaroides. The sequence goes on from CM053274.1 coordinate 71,961,375, forward strand.
CACAGCTCTTTAAGATATTTGAATACACGTGCCAAATGGTTGACAAATTTCATGAACATGAGGTGATAATGATGTTTTTCAGCAAAGTTGGCACAAAATAGACATCCTCTTTGGGAATTATCCTGCCAATGCCACTACATAAATGACAGTAGAGGCTAGGTTTCTTCCCTTAATCCTGATGTGAACATCATCAGAAAGTAAAAAAGAAAGCCTTGAAAAATGATTGGTCTTGCTAAACATGATTCCCTCATCCATGAATAAATTAAATACCAAAAAATTAAAGAATTTCATAGCCTAGTCAGATTTTGAAACAAGAATTTCATTGAAGGATATACGACTTTGGACACGAAGAGAATGCACCTGTAGATAATCCACATCAGGAGTAGGCTTGAACTCTGACACAAGCAATGAACCAGAACCTTCAACTAGAGATTGAACTTGGGTTGGAACTTGTGTAGCTATCTCTTCATCAGACCCAAACATGCTTACCCTGTTTTCCCCTTCACTGCTCCAGCTACCCATATCTTGATCTTTTCTTGTATATCCACAAAACCACTACAATGAATAAAACAACTCAGCCCTGATAGTAGATTATTAGTGAAAACAAACGAGAACAAAAATTGATTGTAATACATAATCCAAAGTCATACAACAATTGTTTAAAATTTACATAACCGATGTAGTAAAAATATTTTTTAATGTCTCAAAAAGGAACCCATAACAATCAACCAGATGCAAGTGGGACCATCATTCGATGGGCGGATGGATATAATCATATGAAAAGGGGATATCTAGGGTGAAAAGTACATCTGATTGAGTCATCTTTATCAATCTGAATACCACAATGCTCAAAAGGAAAATAAAATATCATACATGACCTCTCCAGGTGAAAAAAAACATAGACTTAGATACATTAATATCTAGCAGACATAATACAGGAACGTACCCTAGATAGTGAGCTCCCATCCTTTCATGCACTGCAAATTCAGATATCCTAATCAATTGAAAGGGCTCACCTTCTCTATGACTCTATTATTGATCTACCTAACTGACTAATGGGGGATAAACCAAACAGTCTTTTGAGTTTTCAACTAAGCTATCACAATTCAAAAATTTTCAGTCAATATTCATATCCAATTTTTTGTATTTACATAAAAAAAATATATAAACCCCTTCCTTGAGTTTAAAAACAAGAACCTTTTTTTTCCTGTAATATTTAAGAGGTACAAACAATAACGCAATTTAAGCATCACAAAACACAAATAAAAAACCATATCCACAAGCATGAGTAACATTAATGAATGTTCAGAATGCCAATGCCCCCCACATAATCAGGTGGAATATGAGAGCCTGAATACAGAGAGAAGAAAGTCAACAGTTAAGCTACGATGTTCAATGTATTAATTTATTACCTAATTAGAACAGGTCATCTTAGGTTCAGTTACATGAAGTGTATCTCCAAATTGAACACATTTGTAATCAGGAGTGTAAAAACAAAATCAAACAAGACAAAAAGACTAATAGGCCTCCAAGAATTATCTCACCTTTTAGTGCAGAAATTAACTAATATCTACAATACATGGATATGGGTACAGATGTTGAAAACTTGAAATCCTACACAAACAAGAGATGTGAGACTATTCAAAGCCCAGAGATGTTTCTCCCCCTTTGGTTTAAGACCCAGAAGTGGATTCAAGGATTCAGCACTGTAGGATTTTTAAGTTTAAAAAACTCTATATTTGTTTCATATCATATGGCGTTGCCTAGGCATCCGGGCGGTTTTTATAGGCCTGGGCGCCAAGGCACCTTATGAAGATGAGAAAGGTGGTCGCCCAAGGTGCCTAGGCGCCTAGGACACCCAGAATGTCTAGGCGGCTACCTTGTTTTCAATGTGTTTTTTTTTCTCATATTTTTCCTTGATCTCTGAATTTTCTTCACAATATAATTTTATATTTCATTTACTTAAGATATTATTCATAAATAAACAAATACCCCTAATTAAAATCTAATAAAAATAGTCTAAAATTCAAATTCCAGAAGGATGAAAAGTCAAACCTCTAGTTCAAGAACAAAAACCGTATTTATGGATGCGGGGGTGATTTTCAACTTCCAAATGCTAGGCTTTTTTTCCAAATATAAAAATTTCATAAATCTTATTATAGTAAAGCATCACTAAAAACCAAGAGCGCGCCAAAATAATCTCTTGCTTTGCTACCCAAAAAATAATTTACATTCAGACGACTTTAAACAACATTCGTATACTCCGAACAAGGTTTGACCGGAGTATAACTCTTTCATTATAACTCGGATTCAAGAAATCTCGGATTTGTTGGAAAGCTAACTATGCTAGCTTTGCAATGAATTCAAGATTGCTTGAATCCGAACTATATTAAAGGAGTTATGATCGGGTCAAATTTGTTAGAAGTACGCAAATATTAGGCATAAATACGTATTGCCTACTTAACTCTAGACACAATCTCAGGTCTCAACGTACACTAGCAAACTTGGGTTCATACCAAATATTATCATTTTGGATGTTTTTATTTAAACTAATGTGGGAATATGTGTAAAATGGTTTAAATAGGCTACAGAAAAAAAAAAAAAAAAAAAAAAAAAAAAACTCAGATCAAGAAAAACACTTTTAGGCTCTCGAAACCAAGCTTCGAGATGTCCCGGGAAAAATACCAGGTTTCGACCGAATCTCAGTTTCGAGAATGACCAAAACCGGCCTCAAAACCGGCGCCTCGAACCTTGAGTACAAGTTTACTTTTAGAGGAATAGAGGCACGAGCACTTATACTGACATCATAAAAGTAAGTAACATTATAGTCTTCCTCTTTGCAATCTAGTTTCTTACTTATATGCTAGGATGTTCTAAGTTTTAACTTCTTACTATATTGATTTGTGATTTTTTGCTTATTATAAATATGTTTTTTTATGTCCTATACTTTATTCTTTATTTGTTGCCTTGTTGGTTTTCTCATATTAATTAAGTTATATCTTAAATGTTGATTATTTATGTATAATGCTACATATATATAAACATTAATATAGCATTAATATTTTAGAAATAAAAAAAATACACTGGGAATGACTTGGTCGCCTAAGCGCCAAGGATGGCCCCGAACGCCTTGGATCGCCTTGTCGCATTGACAACTTATAGGGGGTCATCACTTGGTCTGATGATAAAAGCTTGGGGCAACCAAAATGAAGATGTGGGTTTGAATCTAAGGGCAGCCACTTCATACAAAAAATGCTGAAGGTTAGGTTGCTATCAACTGTTCCCAGGATCCAAGAAAAACAGGACTTCACCAAGTTATGGCCTTTTATCCAATTTCATATCATATATATTGAAATTAATAATTCTGTTTATGGAGCGACAAGTTTATATACGTATTTGTATGGCTGTCAGTTTGTCACTAATCTATCAGTATTCTCTTCATCAAGTTCAGTGTGATACACAATTATTTATAAGGACTAAATAAAGAAATTAAATGAATTATATTTCTCTATACAGGTGGGTAGTAGTAGAGTATCTGTATTAAAGTGGTGGCACACTATATTAGGCTTGTCTACCGTGTTAGTGCTAGAATCAGCATGTCAGACATGGGTGGCGGATTCTATTATCAAACTTTGCAGCCTAAATGGGTAAATTCATATTCTCATGTCCTTAGGTTGATATAAAAAGGGGCTTTTAGGTTGATATAAAAAGGGACATACCCAATGCATGAGGCTCTTGCCACTGCAGGGTCTAGGGAGTGGCAGAAATGCAGCCTTAACCCCCGTTTCGCAAAGAGACGGTTTCCCGATCAAACCCGCCACCACCAGATCGCAATGGAGCAACCTTACTGATGTGCCAAAGCAAACCCTCACTTAGGTTGATATAATTAAACTTAAAAAGGGCTGCCTTCATAATCAACCTAAACAATGCTATCACAAAACATATGGAAAAATATCTTAAGAAAATAAAAAATAAAAAAAAAATCCATCAAAAGAGCAATTATCTATAAAGAAAACACATTCGATCCAATCAAACTTGTGGAAAGAAATAGATAAGACAAAATCCTCATAGTTTTGAAACAAAAGGCACATCAAACAGCAGATGAGGATTGCAAATCCCAAAGGAAAGAAAATTTCAGTTATCTAATCGATCAAATTCATATAAAAAGAAACAACCTACGTTTCAATACTATGTCACCCAACGAACGAATATTACGTTAGAAATGAATTAGGTACCCCCCCAAAAAAAAAAAGACTAACAGGAACAACCTCCCAAGGTTCAACTGTCCCCAAAGAAAATCAAATATTCAAATCTAGAAATATACTCTTGAAACTACAACAAACAATGCCCAACTTCCAAAAGCCATTCTAAGCCCAACCCACCTCCAGAATTCCATTGTTTTAACAGATACGATGGAAAGAAAGAGAAATTCAGCATCGCCTGAACCGAAAATGAAGTAAAACCAAAATAGGAGACTTGAAAAGGAAATATACCATCTTCGAGTTTCTGGAGTACCGCGGGTATCTCTTCACTCTGACCCATCTAGTGAACGAAGAAGATGAAGAAATGTAAGAGGACTTGGTATCAAGATCGGCGGATAAGAAATTAGGGTTGTCGGAGAAGATTTTTGAAGGTTTTGGAGCGAAATCTGAAGAACAGAAGTGCGTATTCAATGGCAGCAGAAGCTTTAGGGGAGTAGTCATTCTTCTCTCTCCCCTTGATTTTTGTTGCTTTTTGGGCAGCTTTTCTCCTTTTCTTATAAAAACCTTTTTTAATATTTTCAGAGAATAGAATTTGACATAGCTCCAGGCTACAGGGTAGATGATATATGTGTTTGAGGGTCCCAAAATATAAAATGACTAGGAAAAGAGGAGAAGAAGCGCCGGTCCTTTTCATTTTTATCCCTCTTTCCCTTGGTTGCTTTTTTTTTTCCTTTTTGGCAGTGGTAAACGTTGCACCAATAATCTTTTTAAGTGAAAGTTGTCCTTCACCCTATATAGAGAATCTCTGTGGACTACTGAAATAAAGTACAAACTTATTAATACATATCCTGAAAATGAAATTTTTGTTGGTGGCTGGATGAAGGACAGGAATAATATAAAAACTTCAAGAATTAATACTTTTTTGAAAAGGTGGGAATTTATATTTTTTTTAGAGTGAGATGTTCATAAATACAAAACTCCTTACCTCAAGGATAGACCAAAAAAACCTTTTCATATATATATATATATATATATATATATATATATGCAATAAATGGTTAAGTATAAATGCAATAAATGTTTACCAAAAAAAAAATGCACAAAAAAAAATGCACATTCTAAATGACAAAAATATTATCCAATACAAAAATCATTTAATTGCAATAATGACATTGCAATTAATTTAGGGAAGCCATTTTCGCTTGAGAAACCATTTTTCCAAGGAGAAGCTATTGTTGCCCTTCATTTCCTCTTTTAAGAGGTGTTGAGTCTGATAAATAGGTGACAAAATGACTTGTACGTAGCAAGGCATTGTAAGTGTCAGTGGTTGGCGAGGATCATTGAAAAGGGAAAATGGAAAAATCTATTCAGAGGTTCCTAACCCACTATTCTCATTGATAGCCTACGCCTTTGGCATAAAAGCAGGCATAATACCTTCTTAGATGTATGGCATGTGTCTGTGTTTGTATTCTTCTTCTTTTTTTTATCTATGCTATGTCAGTGTATTGAAATCCATGGCAACCGTTGTTGTTGTAAGATGTCTCATTTTGTCACCCTATTGCTGCCCTTCATTCTCTCTTCCTCAATTTATTTTTGTCTCCTTTCTTCTCTTTTTTCATTTAAAGATGCTCTTGGTATCACCATGGTGGCTATAATTAGCCAAAACCTCCTTTATTTACCCATTAGTAGATGATGTGGGAAAGATGAGGCAATGCGTTGATGGTTTCATGCTTTTTGTGAAGGCGGACAGGAGTTTGATCTAAAAGTGTTTGGGTATTCTTGATGCGTTTGTAGGGCTATCAAATCTGAAAGTGAATAAACTGAAGTCAAATATCTTTCTTGGTGGGATTGATCGAGGCACTACTGATTCCTTGGTGCACTATTCAGGCCTTGTTAATTCCTTGCCTATTGTTTATCTTGGTCTTCCTCTTTGTTTGGGTAGTTTGAGAGCATCTCACTGCAACTCCATCTTGTTGAAAATTGGGAGAACAATTGAAAGGTGGAAAACAAGATTTCTCTCTCAAGCAGGCAGCTTTAGTTCATCTAGTCTGTGCTTCAAGGAAAATATCTCTATTGGGAAGGTGTGTTCGAGCACCCTAAAGGTGTGATTAGGAAATTAAATCTACCTTTGCTATATTTTTTTGGGCAGGTCCTTCCTTGGAGAAAAAAACCATTATGTATCCTGGGATAGGATTTGCAAGCCAAAATGGGAAGGAGGTCTCGGAGTGAAATATGTGGAGGAAATGAATTTGACTGGCATTCTCAAGCAGGTTTGGAAGGTGGCTTCAAAAAAACAAGGTCTTTGGGTGGAATGGGTGACAAAGAGATACTTGAAAAGAGACTCTATTTGGACTGTTAAATGTATTGCTATAAGCTCTTGGATTTGGAAAAAGATGCTCATGCATAGGCACCTGATCTTGCCCAATTTGTCTTATTCTATTGGTAATGGGAAAAATACAAAGCTTTGGCTTGAGCTGTGGCACCCTAATGGTATCTCCTGCATATGTGGGGCAACCTTTGGATGGATGCTAGTCGAAAGAATGACTTGGTGGAGGTGCTCATGGCCATTGGAATTTTGCTATATTCAACCACCTGAACCTTCATAACCAATAGAACAACATTCACCATGGGAAGACAGTAAGGGAGCTTAGAACATCAGGTTAAATGGCAAGGTAAATCTCCCTCAAATTGCAATTCTAAATTTATCTGGAATCTCATTCGAAGACATGGCTAGGAAGTATGATGGGTTAAAACAATTTGGTTTGAGGGAAATATCTCGAGACAGTCTCTCACTTCTTGGAGATGTATTTTAAATGCCCTTGCAACTGTGGGTCAATTGGAGAAGAGGAAAGTTGCAGTCAATAAAAGATGTGTTTTTTGCTGGGCCTGAATGGAGGAAAGAAACCATATCTTCTTCTCTTGTCCTTTTCACAACTTGGATTTGGAAACAAGTCAGATTGCTTTGTAGCCTAATCCATAGTAGAGACCACCTTGTGGTGGATGATGAAGCCATGTGGATCGCAAGGTCAAACTACGGAGCCTTAGGGAAAATTGTAAAATTAGCATTTTGTGCCTCTATTACCCATATTTGAAGGGAAAGAAATGTTAGGAAATTTAGAAATAAGGCAAAGCCTAGAGAGATTGTGCTCAAAGGAATTAGAAAGGACGTTTTGGGTAAGTGTAAAGATTGGAGATTTCTCAGGACTCCATCTTCAAAATTCTTGTATATTGTTCAACAATGGGGGCTCCAAGCCTCTATTGTCTAGGAGAGATTCCTAGTGTGAGAGGGATGCTTGAGTTGTTGTATGGTCTATATGTGTCACAGCCTACTTTTGGGCACGATTGTGATACCCGAGGCGACCCATGAGGTGACCTGAATTCACCCAGGATCCATAAACCACAGTGATCTACCAAACAACTATAATAACAATATCCATCAATAATCAAGTAAAACAATCTAGAGTAATAGTAGCGGAAGCAATTTAATAAATGACAGATGCCAACTAATGATATCATAACATAATGTAAATTGTTAGTTATGAATACACCCACATTGTTCCACAAAATACTATATCATATCTAATATATAAGTACCCAAATAAAAGAGTAAATCTGTATCAAGGGTCTAGATAGACTGTACAAATCTATCTACAAAATAATAAGGGAGAGAGAGGAAGAGTATGGGGAGAGACGCGTTAGGTGTAGATGCAATCACTGCAGACGTAGCCCTCACCATACTCTCCGAAGTAATCCTCGCCCACAAAAGCATTACCCACCAATGGGGACTCCATGAAATCAGCAATGGAGTAGTCTCCTGCATTAGAATCTGAAAAACATATCGAGACGAGGACTGAGCTCCCATCCTAGCTTAGTGACAAAATTGGGTATCACATGTCATGTACAAATGAGTAAGATGTTGTTCTAGAATTAGGTTAATGGTAGTGGGTCTATAGGTGCCTTATTAATATGTCCACTGCAGCTTTCGGCCCTACCTACGGCTCAATGTCTTTCATTTCTCATGCACCAAGCTAGTGTAGAAGCAAGATGCCCAAGTTTCTTTTGTCAAATTGTTTCTACAAGTGGACCCCCCCTTAGATTTTCGATCCAAGGTGTGCCACCTCCCATTTACTAGATCCCGGGGTAATGCAACTACCACCGTGTCCCTGCTAAGATGCTAGCAATATAAATAGGGCCTTGTGACCATGCATCACCCATCCCCTGGTATCTGCATGTCACACAGACCAAACACAACCACGTCTATCCATAGCATACATAGTTGTTATTATGCAAATCCATGCTCAGATATAGTAGATAAAGTATGGTATGTTATTATAGTTCAATATCCATAGATATACATAATTTCCTAGTTCTACAGACCTGACCCCTCTCCTGTAGACACCAACGGTGTTGATGAACCTAGAAGCTGACGATAGGCTTCGTATCAATACCCACGTATTGAATTACATAGATTTTATTATGTTAGTTCAACATCTTTTAAACTAGCTTGGGCATGTTTTAAAAGCCCCAATGTGGATCCCAAGGCAAGTTGGGAACCTTATGGTTGGTCTTGAAGGATTTAACTAGGCAAATAGGCTTTCAAGCCAAGGCGGCGGATGGTACTAGCGATAGGTGCCTCCGGAATCATCCACTGGCAAAGCCTTGCAATCACAGTAAGCCTTCTGTGAGTGAAGTGGCGACACAGGCGGTTGGTTGTGACGCCGGCTTAATGGCTCCGGCTCCCAATGTCTTAACCAGCCCCTTAATACAAGGTGGTCCCGTTAGCTTAGCCAGGAGATGCTACTCTGTGAATCATGCCATCGACTAGTCCGTCGACTGAGCTAAGCCCAAATAATCATGAGTGTTAAGTTTGGCGGAAGAAGGGAGCCATGCTGGCTCCATCCACAAGCCAGACCACACATGGTCAAATAGCCAGAGTTGGGGGCAAGGGCATTGCCCCATATGTCGGCTCAAGTCTGTCGACTGAGTCCGAGAAACAAGACTCAATGGGAAAGATGAAGTAAACTCGGGGAGCATTGTCTCTTCAACATCTTCCACATAATTTTATATGGTGGGAAATATGTTTTCCAGCCTTATTAATTATATTGGTCCATTTATACCTTCATTAAAGGCTTGGGGAAACCTATTCAAGTATCTAGGGTTTGGTGGTTAACCATTAATTTTGGCCAACCACCACCATTAAGGTGAGTATCCTTAACACAATAAGGAAATGGAGTTGGAGAAACCAACTTGGAGAGATGGAGAATGCCTTGAGATTCAAGTCTCTACCAACCCACATAGGTGCTCCACTAAGCTCCAACCAAACCCTCTGTGTCTAAAAGGGTAAATGAGGGTTTGGTCTCTATTTATACAAAATGAGGAGAGAGAAAGTGACAACCGTGGATGATCCAATGATAAGGAGCTTGGTGACTCATCCGTCGACAGGGTCTAGATATAGCCCCATCTTCATCTCCTCGAGCCCCATGCATTGAGATGTGTGATAGGCCCACCTAAGGTCTACTAACATACCTATCCGAATAGAAACCCTTACATATGCACTGGATGTATCCATCGGGTCCACATCGGATTCGTTAGTGGCTAGTGTGGGAAGACCTAATACAGAAGGAATTCAGGTCAGTAGGGGATTCCGGGTGCAAGTTTTACAATAGGCCCCTTGTTTTCTATTTCCCTCCCCCATCTATGGGGATTGGGTGGCTTTGGGTCTCTTCTAATGTGAGACCTACATGCAAATTTTGAGGACAAAATTTCTTTTAAGGGTGGGGGAGTTATAAGATCCGCACTCCACGGACCCTACCTAAACTTATATTTTGTGTCGTGACAGGTCTTCCAATCATAATTGGACTAAACGGGACAAACGGATGACGAACCACAAGTCCAGGTTCGAAATAGACAAAACAAATTTAGGAATTTTACATACTGGTCTCGCATACCGGTCTCATGAACAGTCAATCGGTATGTCTAGACGGGCTGACTGTTTAGATTTGGGAACGAATCCCAGTGGGTTCCACCTTACAAATCTTAATCCTAGAGACTTTCTTTAGGTAGGAAACTCTCCTAAAACCCTACCTTACTCTATATATTGCCTCCTTGAACTCCTTAGATCCTCTTTGTTGACTCTCATAAACCTTAAAGACGAGAAGCGGATATGAAGAGGAGAAACGAGCCAAGGAAGGTCTACAGGAGAAGAACTCCATTGGAAGAAGAACTTCATAGCTCATAGATCAACGGTGAGTACTTACCTACCTTGTTCTTAGGTTGAATTAGACTATGATCAATACCATGAAAGACTAGGTATTGATCCAAAACCCTATTTTTCATCTATTGTGATTTACCAAGTTAGAGGAGATTGGAAGACAAAAGATGAAAAATTGATACCTTATCAGCAGGAGGCAAGTAATTTGGCGAAGAGTTTCACAGCGAGTTCGACTATTCTCCAAGGGACACAAATAAATATGTTGATGCATTGGCCACCTTGGCTTCAATGATCGGTGATGATCCTGTTGAACACACAAGGCCCTTGGTAATAGAAAGAAGGAGACAACCAGCATATGCAGAAATCGATGCACTGACAATTGATGGTAGACCTTGGTTCGCACCCATAGTGGACTTCATTAGAGAAGGTAAATACTCAACGGAAGCAACACCGGGAGAGAAGAAGTCATTAAGGCGATATGCTACGCAGTTCATTCTCTGTGAAGACATCCTTTATAAAAGATCCTATGATGGGGTACAATTGGTCTGTGTCGATGAAGAACAAGCACAAGTCCTCATTGAGCAGATACATCAAGGAGTTTGCGGACCTCATATGAATGCCAGGATGCTCGCAAAGAAGATTCTGAGAATGGGGTATTATTGGAATACAATGGAAACAGACTGCGCAGAGTTTGTGAAGAAGTGTCACAAATGCCAAATCTTTGCCAATCTGATACATATACCACCTACAGAATTACACACTCTCAATTCGCCCTGGCCATTTTCAACTTGGTGTATAGATGTGATCGGAAAGATTCACCCAAAGGCGTCAACTGGGCATGAGTTCATTTTAGTAGCCATCGACTACTTTACCAAGTGGGTGGAGGCTCAATCATATGCCAAGCTCACTACGAATAAGGTAGCCAAGTTCCTTCAAGAGCATATCATCTGTCGGCATGGGATGCCTCGCTCTAATCTCAGATCAGGGTCAACACTTCAGAGGAAAGGTACAAGAATTGTGTGAGAATTTCAGTATCCAAAGGCACCGTTCTTCTCCTTACCGGCCACAAACTAATGGAGCAGTAGAGGCCACTAACAAGAACGTCAAGGTCATCCTCCAGAAAATGGCAGAGTCACACACTGACTGGACAGATAAGTTACCATATGCACTATGGGCCTACAGAACTTCTATAAGGACTTCTACTGGAGCCACACCATATTCTCTGGTATATGGTATGGAGGCAAGATCTCCGGTAGAAATAGAAATACCATCCTTGAGGATCCTAATGGATTCCCAAATCCCTGAGGCTGAATGGCTTCGATCCCATTATGAAGAGTTGAGTCTCATTAACGAAAGGAGGATGAAAGCAACTGATAATGCAAAGAAATACCAACAGAGAATGGCCGCAACTTTCAACAAGAAAGTCAAATTTCGTCACCTGTCGGTAGGAGATCTTGTATTAAAGGAACAAAGAGCACCTATCCATGACCCTAGGGGTAAGTTCCGTCCGAACTAGAGCGGGCCATTCATAGTGAAGGAAATTTTACCAGGAAAGGCATTTCGACTGATAGATCTGGACGGTGAAGAGCTACAATATCTGACCAACCTCGATCAGTTGAAGCGGTATCATGCTTGACCTCTTCACTCTCAAAAAAAAAAAAAAAAAAAAGGGAGGGTGCAGTGGTCATGAAAGTCGATCGTTTTGGATGAACTTCACGACAGGTTTGGGCTGGACTCTCTAAAGAGGCTATTACACCCTACTACTCAGGATTGGTTCCATCATTTTGTCATTATTAAAGGAAGAACTTCCTGCTTTCTGGCTGGACTCTTTCATCCTTTCATCTATCCAATGGATTTCCCAAGAGTCGCATAATAAGCCCATCTTTCATATCTTTTGATATCAACCCTAGTGGGTGTGTCATTCCAAAAAAATGGTAATGATGATCTGGCTGGAACTCTTATCTGTCGTTCATTACATTCAACGACATCCAAAGGTTCCAAAGAGCCCTTTATTTTATAAGCCCATAAAGTGGTATCTCCTCGGAGAGATCGACCATTCCACATAAACAACCAAGATATCCTCCCGATGGGAATCTCATCTGGATAGCTTCATATCTGCCAAATTTGGCCTTCATTTTCACTCACCTGACTTGTGACTTAGAAACTTAGGTCCAGACAAGGTCATACATATACACACATTTCATGCACGACTCACTAAGGTTTTCAATGTGTCTAACAATTGCAGTAAGAGAAAGTTCTAATGATTACCATACTAACCTTGTCCCAGGTCGGGATTTTCTGCAGGTCATTTTAGTAAGCATTCTAGAGCCTATACTCGTCAGACAACATGGCAAAAATGGATAAAGCACTGCAAAATTGGAGTTGGCGTATGGAATTCACTGAAGATCACTCATTTTTAATGAAGAGCCATTTGGATGTCCTCCTCCAAATGATGACAATAAAGTTGTGCCCAAGTCTGCTGAAAGCAGCAATCCAATGCTAGAACCCAACGACTCATGTATTCAGATTCGGTAGTGCGGAATTGTGTCCTACTATTGAGGAATTCAGAGCATGCCTCATTTCTCCACCAAAGGGTATGATGTTCAGACCATCCCCTAAGAAAGACTACAAGCAAGGGATAAGAAATTTCTTTGGCTGGAATGAAGAAGAAGTGAGTATGTTCGTTCAGGGCCAGAGGCTGAAATTGCGACCTATGATAGAGGCTTATGCATGGCTAGAACTTGAGGATGACGAAGCAAAAGCACAAAACAAAAGCACGGAGGAGACGGGTATATCTCTATTGCATCATTGCTCGAACATTATTGCAGAGTCAAGAAGGCACAGGGTTTCCTATCATTATTGATCTCATCAGACATGCAGAGGGCAAAAGAGATATCGTACCCACCATATTAGCAAAGACATTGAGGGGACTTGATCTTGCGGCAGACCTCCAAGGCCGATGTCGTTTAGAGAAGTTCAATGGATCGTTATATTTGCTTCAAATCTGGTTGGTCGAGAGGTTGGGTTTGGTAGAAGAACTCGGGACATCGAACCTTGACCGTTATCAAATGGTGAAAAGAGCGGATCCTACTACCTATCAAGTGGATACAGATTGGCCATCTCGTCTAAAACAAATGACCATTTCAAGCATCCGATGGAAGTGTAGCTGGTGGAATGCAGAGAAAGTTGTTGCAAACACTCCAGGTAGTGCAGATGTTCAGATCATGGGACTGACACACACTTCGTTTTATTCACCTGCAAGGTTGGTCCATCAATATGGGGTGTTGAGAGACATCAGCAAAATGGGAACTAGTTGTGAAGCTCCCAAAGAATTGGACCTCGATATGGTTAAGGCTATTGCTTCTGGGTGGGATTAGCGGACTCTTCAGAGGGTTTTTTAGACTTGCCTGATGTATTTGAATGTTTTGAAAATTATGTAATTAGACAAAGTTTAGCCTCTATGAGCATCATTTCAATTTCCAACAATCCTCCCAGTCTCATTCGAAGTGTGCATACTAACTGTCATTTGTTTCGATTGCATGATGTGAATGATAAAATATTTTGCTAAGTCCTTATGTTAATGTGATTACCATGGCATTTGTATGAAAGTGAAGGTGATAGATCTGATGATATTGCATTTTGAAAAAAAAATTCATCTCTCTGATTCAAGAGACAAAAATGTGCTTCTTTTATCTTTACCCTCAATTGGATCAATCTCGGTTAAAGAGGGGTATCTGTAAGCACCCCATTTTTGTTAGGACAACCATACTGGAATGTAAATAGCAAAAAAGGAGGGGCAAGTGAAACTCTTTCAAACTGGTAGTCAATTAGTCCCTGTGTGCTCTCTATGGTGTTCGAAGGGCCAAAGTGCCCCCTCAAAGAATTTTTGTAAATGGATTCGGAAAGGTTGCGGGTCAATTCAAGGTTTGGACACTAAGCGGTGATTTCAAAGCTGATGTTGGCGGGCCCTACAGAAAGGTCATAAAAATACCTTCGAAATGATACCAGAATCACACAATTCCGATATCAAACGAAGAAGATGTCACGATTTTAGTCAGAGTGAAATTGACTTATTAAATCCAAGGGTTTTTTTTTGTGAATTATCATAAATTAAGGATTTATTAGGCAAATTATCATGATTAAAATCGATCGGACTTCATTCAACCATATCTTGATCGTCTGACATCCAAATCCAACGATTTAAGCGCCACTGTGCTCCATTGTCTGTCCTCTTCAAAATGGACGTAAAGAATTTTGGGCAGAAGCCGCCAGCGGGTCCCATGCAAAGTTGCCGGTAGGATTATCGTCGAAACTCCAATTCTTCATATCTTGATCATCTGAAGTCCGAATCAGACGATTCAAGTGCCAGTGTACTTCATTACCAGTCCTCTTCAAAGTGGACATAAAGAATTTTTGGGCAGAAGCTGCCAGCGGGTCCCATGCAAAGTTGCTGGCCGCATTATCGTTAAAGCTTCAATTCTTCATATTTTGTTCATCTGACGTCCGAATCAGACGATTCGAGCACCAGTGCTCTCACATCCCAATTCCACACTATTCAGAATGATGTGATGAACTGCTAACAAACCAACGGTTCAACTAGGATCTCAAATAGGCTATATCCGTGTTATCTAAACTCCATACATCCACATTCATAATCAGAGTAAATACACAATAGCGGAAGTTTTATAATAAAATGAACTGAGAATCTATGTGATATTAAAATTTAAATAACAAATTATTCTTTATCAACTAAGACATAAATAAATAATATCAAATACATGTCTTTAACAAATCCCAAAATAAATAAAACTATAAATCTACTCGAATACACATGAGTTGCACTCGCAAGAGACATCATGTGTATCCACTTCATCTTCAGCGTCCATCACCGCTACATTCCGTACGCTGGAGCATTGACATAGTCTTCAACTGTGAAACCTGCATCATCAACTAAAAATATTCGACGTCGAGGGGTGAGCACACATCATGGCTCAGTGAGCAAACAAAACAATGCAACAATACATATGCATGCAATCAATTTATATCTTTGGTCTGGTTAATAGTTTGCACTGTGCTATAGAAAGGATAGGTGGCCGCCACACCTCTATACACAAGTGTGTGGATACGCTCAATGACTCCAGCATTGTCGCCCACAACACCCAAAATGGCACAATATACACCCATGAAAACGGCATGGTTGTACCGATTGATACCATACCAACAAATAAACCCCTGCTGGCTAGGGTTGCAAACTGGGCTCGCAACTAACCAATCCTAATGCCAAACAGTGTATCCAAGGCCCCACCCCAAAGCATCCCCTCGAGCACCCGTAGGGATAGAGCTAAGGCCCCTCGGTAGAGTATAGGACTCAAGGACCGAGACCCTCCTTGATGCCCTACGTCGCAATAGTTCTGCTAAGGTAATGGCGATATGACGACATCAGTGGACATGACTTGGGTAGACCATAGCACAATATACACCCCATGAAGAACAGTCATGGTTGTACCGGTTGATACCATTCCTACCCTCACCATATACACTGGTCAAACACAAACATTCACATGCATTTTCCTATCATCATCATCATCATCATGTTATAAACAATAAAGTAAATATGCATGAGCAAATAATAGAAATATTGGATGACATGTTAAATGCACATACAAGCATACACGCACAGAATCAATATGGCATTGGACTCAAGAAATAAAATAGTTTATTATTAACCAGTTAGTTTAGGTCTTGTTCCCTCACCTTAGCTTGCTAATAGATACTTTTTCAAGCTTTAGAATCACCTTTATAATGTTATTATATTGCTAGAAGACCTAACAAAGCCGATAAAATTTAATTAGAATTTATTCAAAATTTAAAACCCATTCTGTTAACTGAGGGTCGGAGGTAGGGTCGGAGTCCTGATCGACCCTGGGTGCGACCCTCCCCATTCTGGACTTCCCAAACACTGAGGGTCGATAGTTAGGATCACCTAGGGTCGGATGGTCATCGACCCTCGGTGCGACCCTCGGCGTACTTT
Organism: Protea cynaroides; assembly: GCA_028583415.1. Classification (NCBI taxonomy): domain Eukaryota; kingdom Viridiplantae; phylum Streptophyta; class Magnoliopsida; order Proteales; family Proteaceae; genus Protea; species Protea cynaroides. The sequence goes on from CM053274.1 coordinate 71,977,819, forward strand.
GGTCAATTTCCCTCTTTTAGTCCATTCTTCGTGCTTGGGATCCTATGGCTTGCTCCTACATTCCATTCAACATTCATTCCATGGTCTGGAACCATGAATCATCCATCTAAATAGCTTTCATGCATTCTCCTATGGTTTTTCATGAAAACCTAACCATGGGTTGATGGTTTGGGTTTCTCCGATATCACACTCTCATCAATATCTATCCTAAGGTCTGTAGAAACTCATGGAATTAGTATCCATACCTGAGAAGAATACTCCTTCTCTGCAACTCTTCTCTTTTGGCTAAATTCTTTTCGTTGCTTCTCTTCTTCTTCTTTTCATTCTCTTCGCTTTCTCTCAATGCAATTAGGTTTGTGAAAGGAGTGAAAGAGGTTTAGGGACGTCCCTTAAATAGAGTAGGAACATCCTAAAATAAGTCCCATTGAGATTAGGAAAGAATCCAAATCGAAAATTAGGAAATTTCCTAATTTCAGTTTCTGACGGCAACCGAGGGTCGATGGGAGGGTCGATGATCCCGTCGACCCTAGGCTTCTAAGCTGTCTGACCCTCCCTTCAAAACAGAGGGTCTGACTTTCTGTTTTGGGGGGTCCGACCCTCCTTGGCTGGGTATGCGACCCTCCCCCTAATTTAAGTGTTTTTGGGTCGATTTGATACCTGGGATCTCGATCTCCTTCACGCCCTTGGTCCACTTGACTCGACCATGATGGGTAAACCTAGTTCTAGGTGGTAAGACCGGGTTAGATTGACACGGGTCTTACAAGTGCGCTCCTTTGTCTTCCTCTTCAAAGTGGACATGGAAAATCTGAGACAGAGGCCGTCGAAATTTTTCAGGTGGAATTGCAAGCTGAGAGGACTCATAATAGAGAGAGAAATCAACCCAGTCCATACTTACTCAGCCCAACCAAGCTCAAGCCCAATTTAGTCCAACGCCGTCAAACTCAATCAGTCCAGCCTGACCCAACCCAGACCGGCCCAGATCGAGTCGGGTCGGGCCATGTGTATGTACTTGTTATATATATACATTTATATATTATATAATATATGTTTTATATATGTTATATTATATATATTTTTATATATTATATTATTATACTATTTATACTATATTATATTATATTATATTATATTATATTATATATATGTATGTATGTATATAGTCGGTCAAGAAGAGTCCGATAAGGAAGAAGAGAGAGAGAGAAAGAGGGAGAGAGAGAGAGAGGACCCAAAAAGAGAGAAGAGAAGAGAAGAGAAAGAGAAGAGTGGAAGAAAGAGAGATGAAGAGAGAGAGAGAGCAAAAAAAGACGAAAGAGAGGAAGAAAGAGTGGAAGAGAGAGAAAGAAAGAGAGAGAGGAAGGGAGAGAGAGAGAGAGAGAGAATGTGGGGGTGTTGCTACCGTGCAACACCCCACTCCTAGGCACCCTACGCCGTCCATGCCCTGTACAGAGAAAATTGACAGAAATCAGCAATTCTCCCTCACCCCTACTCCCATGGACCTGCAACTCATGCTGCTAGCCTGCACATCACCATCCCTCACTGCCACCTCCATCTTCTCCCTTACCGAGCAGCACCTACCTACCCAGCCGAATCACCGAACACCCCACCGCCACCTCTTGCTGCTAGCCTGCACATCACCATCCCTCACTGCCACCTCCATCTTCTCCCTTACCGAGCAGCACCTACCTACCCAGCAGAATCACCGAACACCCCACCGCCACTCCTCTCCATGCTGCCGCACTCCTCTCCATGCTGCCACCAATCACACCGCCACTCCTCTCCATGCTGCCGCACTCCTCTCCATGCTGCCACCAACCCCACCGCCACTCCTCTCCATGCTGCTACCTCTCTTCATCAAACTCTCCAGCTCCTATAAAAACCCCATTTCAACCGAATGAGAAGGAGTTTTTTTGTTTCTGGCGGATTTTGCTGTAACAGACCACTTTTGGCCTGAGCTAGGTCTAAAAAAAAAAAAAGAACCCACTACAACCTTACTTCCCTGTTGAATTTCATCAACTAACTAGTCCGACCATCATTCCCCATCTTCTTCTTCCTATTGCAATACCTAACATCCCTTTTGCCGCCATCTTCGACTACCTCTGACACCACCCACGATCATCATCGATCACTCTCCAACCACCTCGCAACACCTTGCGATGACCCTCGACAATCCCCACGACCTGCTGTGATGACCATCGGCAACACCTCGAACCAGGTTAGCTTCTTTTTTTCTTCTCGGTTTACAGTCACTTGCAAGCTTGTTGTTGTGTGTTTTTCTTTAAATTTCTGATTTTTGCCTGCATATGGACATATTATTTTTTGCATATGTGCTCCTATCTTTGATATTTTAATATTATTTTCTCTTTAATATCTTATATGGTACCATGTATATATTATTATTTATCTTGATTTGATATCTCACGGTATATTGTATCATATTTATTTAATCTTTGATATTTTTGTGCATCATTATTTCCATCTTTGATATTATATTGTATATAATTATTTTTTAATCTATGTTGTTATACTGTATATAATTAATCTGTGATTTTACATTGTATTTTGATTTTTTTGCTTAGTACATAATTTTATCTTGACATCACAGTATGTACAACACATGTATATTGTGTTAGTTTTTTTTATTCTGGTTTCTGATTGTCTCAATCTCACACACTCACTCTCACAGCTATACTCACATGATTGTGTTATTTTTGGATTGCTATGTGAATGTTACCATGTTTTTTTTGAGTGCTCACATGATTCCCGCTATGTTTGGATCACACTGCCATGTCCTGAGTATTTGCATACTATCTTTGGATCAACTACCATGTTTTGAATGTTACTACCATGCTTGAATGATATCTATAACTTTGGTAAGAATTTATTTTTTGCTAAACCCTAGTCGAATGCCGTGCATGTACACTGATAGAAGACATTCCTAGGTGTGGGGACGTGCATGTAGGCACCCACATTCATGAGAAGGGTAATAATAGAAAAATGATAAAATTCTTAATCAAGAATCATGAAGTCTAGCCCAACAATTCCAAATTCAGGGTTGTAAGTGACAAGGGTAGTTTAGGACGATCCCTATCCCTCAGTTCATTTAGGACGATCCCTATCCCTCAGAATTGTCACACCCCAATTCTGGACTAACCAGAATGGCATGATGAACCGTCAATAAACCAACGGTTCAACCAGGATCTCAAAATAGGCAATCCCACATATGATAAACCAAAACAAATTCCACATTAATCAGAGGTAATAAAATAAATAGCGAAAGTCTTACAGATAATGAACTGAGGTCTAATCATGATAAATAACTAATATTCCAATTATTTTCAAGTAACCAAAACATAATTTAATACATATTACAATATCCAAATATGAAAACTAAACACTAAACATATCCGCCATTGAAACGCTCGCTTAACGAACCATGTTCGTTCTCCACAGCTTGCTCATTCATAGCCTCCACCCGTTCATATATTGGTATGTAGACATAATCTTCAATCATAGTACCTGCAACATTAGAAACTAAAAGAATTACGCGCACGAGGGTCAGCTCTCCAACTTGAGCTCAGTGAGTAAACAAAACAATGCAACAAACCATATGCATGCAATTAATTCATATCTTTGGTCTGGTATATAAGTTTGCAATGTGCTATAGAAAGGATAGGTGGCCGCCGCACCTCTATACACGAGTGTGTGGAAACGCCCAATGAAAACGGCACTGTCGCCCCACATGCACCCACCATGGACAATATACACCCCATGAAAATGGCATGGCTGTACCGGTTGCCCATACCAACACGTAAGCCCCTGTTGGCGAGGGCTTGCAAACTGGGCTCGCAACTAACCAACCCTAATGTCAAACAATGTATCCAAGGCCTCACCGCAAAGATCCCCCAATACATCCATAGAGATAGAGCTAGGGTCCGGTGACCAGCTGAACCACAATGCCACGTCCCCCCCCCTGATGCCCTACGACATATTAGTTCCTCTAAGGTAATGGCGATACGACGATGTTAGTGGACAAGACTTGAGCAAAGATAGAGCTAGAGTCTGGTGACCAGGCTGAACCACAATGCCACGTCCTCCCCCTGATGCTCCACTCGCATCAAGCACACTAACACTTGCTTAGTGGACATGACTTGAATAGACCATGGCACAATATACCCCGATGAGAATGGCATCGAAGTACCGATTGATACCATCCCTACCCGCACCATGTACACCAGCCAAACACAAACATTCACATGCCTATTCCTACCATCATCAACATCATCATGTTATAATCAATAAATTTAAATATGCATGAACAGTAATAATAGAAATATTGGATGACATGTTGAATGCACATAACAATCATACACGCATAAAATCATTCATGGCATCGGACTCAAGAAATAAAAACAATTTATTATTAACCAATTAGTTTAGGTCTTGTTCCCTCACCTTAGCTTGTTAATAAATCCTCTTCCAAGCTTTAGAATCACCTTTATAATGTTATTATATTGCTAGAAGACCTAACAAAGTCGATAGAATTTAATTAGAATTAATTCTAAATTTAAAAACCATGTCGTTAACTCGAGGGTCGGAGGTAGGGTCGAGTCATGATCGACCCTGGGTGCGACCCTCCCCCTAATCTGAACTTCCCGAACACTGAGGGTCGATGCTAGGGTCAGATCTGCCATCGACCCTAGGTGCGACCCTCCATGGTTTGAGTAAAAAATATCATATTTCGTTCTCTCTTTCATGGTTGGGTCCTATGGCTTACTTCCACAATCCATTCTATACATGTTCTATGGTTTAGAACTATACTTTATTCACCTACATGGTTTTAATGATCTCCGCCAAGGTTTTCCATGAAAACCTAACCATGGATGGATGATTTGGGTTTCTTCTAAGTCATATCCTCTTCATAAAACATTCTAAAGTCTTAAATAAATCATGGGGAATGTATCCATACCTTAGTTTTGCTGAGATTCAGAGTTCCTCTGAATTTCCTCTTCTTCCTTAGCCTTTTCTTCTTCTCTTCCTTCTCTTCTCTTTCTCTCAATCCAATTAGGGTTGTAAAATGATTGAAAGAGGCTTAGGGACGTCCTATTTATAGAGTAAAACCTCCCAAAATACGTCCCATTGAGTTTAGGAAAGGTTCCAATCGAAATTAGGAAGGTTTCCTAATTTTCGTTTCGTGCTGTTTTTCCCGAGTACCGAGGGTCGATGGGAGGGTCGGACAACTCATAGACCCTGCGACCCATGGTTGAGGGTCGATGGGAGGGTCGGACCTGCCTGTTAAAACCTGCGACCCTACCCTCATTTTGACTATTTTTGGGTAAATTTTCATATTGGGTCTTGGGTTTCTTCACACACTTGGTCCACTTGGCTCGACCATGATATGTAGACGGGTCCCGACACAAAATGTAAGGTTAGGCCGGGTTCGTGGCATGCGGGTCTTACAACTCCACCACCCTTAAAAGAAATTTCGTCCTCGAAATTTGAACGTACGGATCTTACAACTCCCCCATCCTTAAAATAAATTTTGTCCTCAAAATTTGAATTTACTTTGGAGTCAATAGGTGGGAATTCTATTTCCGCATTGCATCTTATTCCTCCTATGCACTCTTCTCCATGTCTTGTCTTCGTCAGATTATCTTCGTATAATTGATACCAAGCTTTTAAGGTGTTGTACCTTCCAACTAGTGAACTAGGCTAGTACCTCTTCAATAGTTAAACATTCTATCTAATCCAGTGACTCCGTGGTCAAAACTTTTGATATAGATCTCCAATGTACTTCTTCAATAGAGACATACGAAATACATCATGCACACTAGACATGGATAGCGGTAATGCTAATTGATATACAACTTTTCTATGTCTCCCAAAGTTTATAAAATCCGACACATATATAGAATACAACTTTCCCTTCTCATTGAATTGTTTTAAACCATGCATAAGTGATATCTCCAAAAGCACTTTGTCGCTTATGGCAAACTCAAGGTCTTGGTGTCTCTCCTGACAATCCTGAGCTATCCTGCCCCTTTTCTTTGATCTTGTCTACCACTCGACAGTTTTCTGCCATTGACTTAGGTCTTAAAACTCTTCATTCACTAACTTCATTCCAAAATAAAGGAATTTGACATTTCTACCATACCATGCTTGATAGGTAACATTTACATGGTAACTTAATAGCAACTTCAATTCACGGTAACTTCTCAACTCAAGTTCCTTGAAATCAATTTCATAAACTCGGGGCATATCTCTTAGGATTTGTATAGTCCGCCCCGATTGTCCGTCGGTTTAAGGTAAAATGCGGTACTAAACTTCAACTTTGTTCCCATTGTTTCCTATAGATCCTTCCAAAACTTCAAGATAAAGCATGAGCTTCTGGCCGACACTAAGCTCTCATGCATACCATTCAATCTGACAATACTATCCATATATAGCTTAGTTAGCCACTCCAAAACATACCGAGGTCGTATAGCAATGGAATGAGCTATCTTCATAAGGCGACCAACAATCATCCATACTACGTCAACCGATCTAGGAGTCAGTGACAAATCAGTGACATAGTTCATTGTAATGCAGTTTCACTTCCAGACTGGCTTTGATAGTTATTGTTGTAGCCATGTTGGTCTTTGTCTTTCAGCCTTTACTTGCTGATAATTCAATTACTGAAACATGCATCTATCCACAACCACTTCCATTCCTTTCTGCCAAAATAATCTCTTCATGTCATGATACATATTGGTACTCTAGTATGTACTAAATATTGAGTACAATGGACTCTTATCATTATCCTCTTCATAGTATCCAAGTCTTTATCTTCATGTATTCAGAATGTGCATCTGTATCTGAGTACCATCTCTGCATCCAAAGTAAGTCAGGGTTAGGTTTTTTTTCTCTAAATCTCCTGACATTATTCTTATATACAGATTTAACAAAATTGCTACTTTTATTTCATCCACCAATTCAGAGATGATTTTTAGTGCCATAAACGCAACCGAACTATTGTTTCATAAGTCATCCATAAGTTCTCGCTCGATTGGATCATCACTAGCTTCTATTATATGTTACTCTTTTCCAAATCTGAATATGTTCTTTGCAGAACATAAGGCAACATTTATACTCAGTCCTTCTTTAGACCTCATAATCCCTTTTTGCTTAAGGCTTAGCTACTACATTAGCCTTGCTCAGTGACCTTGAATATCACGGTCTTAATCCTTCAATGTTCAAACCATTTTCCTATCCTCATGTTTAACTCTTTCTGATGACGAGATAAATATGACTCTTAACCTAAAATTATTCTCCGTTTAGATAATGTCTCCAAGTCTTGATTGCATAATTCATCACCGGTAACTCCAAGTCATGAGTAGGGTAACGCTTCTCATGCTCCTTTAGTTTTCTTGAAACGTATGCAATCGCTTATTTACCTTGCATCAACCCGCATCCTTGATCCAATCCGAAAGCTCCGATGGATAGGGCAAAAGGTTCCCTTGGTACCGAAATGATCAAGATGGGAGTTGATATCAACCTTACCTTAGAATTTGAAAACATTCTTCACACTTGTAGGTTCAAATAAATTCCTCTCCCTTCCTGGTTAGCTTGGTAAGAGGTTTTGCGATCTTAGGGTGGTCCTCCAAGCATCGTCTGTAATAATCAGCTAAAACGAATAAACTTCTTATCTTTGCAATATTCCATACAATTGCTTCTATCTGAATAGGGTCCACTTTAATCCCTTTATATGATGCTACGTGATCTAAGAAGATCATTTTGTTTTATCATGTCTCATGTTTCTTGAACTTGACATGAAGCTTTTCACTTCTCAACTGTTGTGAAGCTGTTCTAAGATCCGTTGTATGAGTTGCTTCATTCTTGGAATAAACCAAATATCATCTATGAAAACTAGGACCGACGTGTCCAATATGTCATGAAACACCCATCAGCTCCATAAAAGATGTAAGGGCATTGGTTAATCCAAACGTCATAATCGAGAACTCATAATGTCCAATCCCGATTCTAAAAGCTATCTTCGAGATATTTCTGTCCAAAATTCTTCAGCTGATGATATCTTGACCGAAAGAAAATACTTTGCTCCTTGCAACTGTTTAAACAAGTCATCGATCTAAGGTAGTAGATATCGATTCTTGACTGTGAGCTTGTTTAGTTCCCGGTAGTCTATACGCAAACAACACTACCATCCTTCTTCTTCATGAATTGCATTGGCACTTCCCATGATGCAATACTTAGCCAATTAGAACCCTTGTCTAATAACTGTTGTAGTTGCGTCTCAATCCCTTTAACTCCATAGAAGCTACTCTACAGGTGCCTTTGACACGAGTATCGTCCTTGGTAACAAGTCGATGACGAACTCGGTCGCACGATCAGGTGATAACCCGGTAAGTCTCCTGGAAATACATCAGGGAATTTATGCATCACATCAATATCTGTCATCTGTGGTGCTTCTTTGGTAATGTATACCACAAATACCATATATCCAACTCATTTATCTTCAAAGCATCTCTTCGCCTTTAGCATAGAGGGGATCAGCTTTCACTTCCTAGGCAACATACTCCCAATGATACTAAATCATATGCCGTTTTTATTCTTGAATGATAACCTCTTCTATGCACATAATCACTTGTAGAGTGTTGAGACAACCAGTCTATTTCCAAGATGACGTCAAAGTCTACCATCTCAAGTCGACTCAGGTTGCATCCAAATTCTGTTCATCCATAAGATTTGGACATTGTTCATAACACTCATCCCATACAACATCTAGTCCAAAGGGCTTGAACTAGCAAAATCTGGTATAAGGTCTTAAGAGCTTGTCTAGTTCCTTCATCTCTTATGATTTTCAAAGACTATTGCTAACAATCTCATATCTTGAAAAGTTCATTAGCTTATATTTCCTTTATCACTTATGTTCTATCCTGATCTCTCTTTCATATACCTCAAAAAATATCTTGTGATTGTTACCTCATATCCCAAGTCTATCTATAAGCATTAGGGTATATGCTTATAAATTCATTAATTCATCTAAACTCTTTTGGTCTTTTCTTAATCAATCACTCAACATTGGGCATAACTCAATTATCATTGTATTAAATCGAGTACTACTTATGCCATGACTTTATCCTTGTATCCACTCTTAAATTTACCTTTAGGAATCTTCTACCTTGTCAAAATTTGTACCGATATAGCCATCCTTAACTCTACTTGAGTGCTATCTATTTCTTTACTGGCTACTCTTAATAGTTCCCATATTTTCTCATGCACTCTTTTATAGACATGATTCATATCCATCCATTTAGCAATCTCAAAACAAATCCTCTATTACTTCATCTGAGGTTCATTGGCTATGACATTTAATCTGAATTTAATCATCTTTCTTCCAATAATTCCATTATCACTAAACATTTTTATCATCAAAGGTCAGGGAGTGTATGAATCAAAATGTTCATCCAAAAGTGATTCACTTCCTTTCGTCGATTTAGCATAATGACAAACACTTGCTTTATCTGGTGAACCTAGGTTTAAAGAATCAGGAGTAAATCTATAGTAATCCAACCGGCATCAAAAGATCGTTAAGTTGCACGGTGGTCCAAATACATGCAATAGAGGTTTTACAATTCTTAACCTCATGGTTACAGGTTCTATCGAATATATAATGCCATTGGTCAAGGCACTACAGGAGTAAATCTGGAGAAAGATTTCGTACATCGGTAAATCAAGTATAAATCTGTAGATGTATGCTCAACATGATTAAACATTTAACTGTTCATTCAGTTCATATCTCTGTTCATGTTGTTGATCATGAGAGTGGTTTAGATTGGTATAATCAGGACTAAGACTAAAGAAACAATATCTATAACTCCAATTGACAGGTTAAATCAAGAAGGTATCATGTCAAGGTACGAGAATTAAAATCAAGTATGTGCATCCTCTATAATCATAAGAGTAAGTCAATAATGCACCGCATCCTATATAAACATATCTACTTACATGGTCATTATCCTCTTATCTCTGTTTGGGTTTAGCCCGAGATCTTTTTCTTTATCTCTACCAGGTTTTGGTATTACTAGCCATTTTCCTTCTTCCTCTGTCTTACATCGAGTTTCACATCTTGTGAGTACCAACTCGGTATTCTAATTTTCTGCTTTATAGAAGCTCCCTTCTTGCTACTGTACTATATCCTTGTATACTTGGATAACTACCCAACTTATAGATAATACCCTAAATTGTTTGTTTATTAGGATAATTCTTGGTCTTCTCTTTCTGTTTGAGTGTATATATATGGTTCCACCTTTTATATGTACATTATCGTCTTGCTTAATTTCTGTCTCAACCAACACAGGTGCTTATGGTTTGTTTGTATTAAAGTTTTTTAATTTATCCTAACTCAGTTCATGGACTCCAGTGCAAGTATTCAGGTTTAATGGGTAAGGCCTACGAGAGCTCTGATACCAAGTTGTCACACCCCAATTCTGGACTAACCAGAATGGTGTGATGAACCGTCAATAAATCAACGGTTCAACCAGGATCTCAAAATAGGCTATCCCACATATGATAAACCAAAACACATTCCACATTAATCAGAGATAATAAAATAAATAGCGGAAGTCTTACAGATAATGAACTGAGGTCTAATCATGATAAATAACTAATATTCCAATTATTTTCAAGTAACCAAAACATAATTTAATACATATTACAATATCCAAATATGAAAACTAAACACTAAACGTATCCGCCGTTGAAACGCTCGCTTAACGAACCATGTTCGTTCTCCACAGCTTGCTCATTCATAGCCTCCACCCGTTCATATATTGGTATGTAGACATAATCTTCAATCATAGTACCTGCAACATCATAAACTAAAAGAATTGCGCGCGCGAGGGTCAGCTCTCCAACTTGAGCTCAGTGAGTAAACAAAACAATGCAACAATCCATATGCATGCAATCAATTCATATCTTTGGTCTGGTATATAAGTTTGCAATGTGCTATAGAAAGGATAGGTGGCCGCCGCACCTCTATACACGAGTGTGTGGAAACGCCCAATGAAAACGGCATTGTCGCCCCACATGCACCCACCATGGAAAATATACACCCCATGAAAACGGCATGGCTGTACCGGTTGCCCATACCAACACGTAAGCCCCTGTTGGCGAGGGCTTGCAAACTGGGCTCGCAACTAACCAACCCTAATGTCAAACAATGTATCCAAGGCCTCACCCCAGCATCCCTCAATACATCCATAGAGATAGAGCTAGGGTCTGGTGACCAGGCTGAACCACAATGCCACGTCCCCCCCTGATGCCCTACGACATATTAGTTCCGCTAAGGTAATGGCGATACGACTATGTTAGTGGACAAGACTTGAGTAGAGATAGAGCTAGAGTCTGGTGACCAGGCTGAACCACAATGCCACGTCCTCCCCCTGATGCTCCACTCGCATCAAGCACACTAACACTTGCTTAGTGGACATGACTTGAATAGACCATGGCACAATATACCCCGATGAGAACGGCATCGAAGTACCGGTTGATACCATCCCTACCCGCACCATGTACACCAGCCAAACACAAACATTCACATGCCTATTCCTACCATCATCAACATCATCATGTTATAATCAATAAATTTAAATATGCATGAACAGTAATAATAGAAATATTGGATGACATGTTGAATGCACATAACAATCATACACGCATAAAATCATTCATGGCATCAGACTCAAGAAATAAAAACAATTTATTATTAACCAATTAGTTTAGGTCTTGTTCCCTCACCTTAGCTTGTTAATAGATCCTCTTCCAAGCTTTAAAATCACCTTTATAATGTTATTATATTGTTAGAAGACCTAACAAAGTCGATAGAATTTAATTAGAATTAATTCTGAATTTAAAAACCATGCTGTTAACTGAGGGTCGGAGGTAGGGTCGGAGTCATGATCGACCCTGGGTGCGACCCTCCCCCTAATCTGAACTTCCCGAACACTGAGGGTCGATGCTAGGGTCAGATCTGCCATCGACCCTAGGTGCGACCCTCCATGGTTTGAGTCAAATTATCATATTTCGTTCTCTCTTTCATGGTTGGGTCCTATGGCTTACTTCCACAATCCATTCTATACATGTTCTATGGTTTAGAACTATATTTTATTCACCTACATGGTTTTAATGATCTCCTCCATGGTTTTCCATGAAAACCTAACCATGGATGGATGATTTGGGTTTCTTCTAAGTCATATCCTCTTCATAAACCATTCTAAAGTCTTAAATAAATCATGGGGAATGTATCCATACCTTAGTTTTGCTGAGATTCAGAGTTCCTCTGAATTTCCTCTTCTTCCTTAGCCTTTTCTTCAAGTTTTCCTTATCTTCTTCTCTTCCTTTTCTTCTCTTTCTCTCAATCCAATTAGGGTTGTAAAAGGATTGAAAGAGGCTTAGGGACGTCCTATTTATAGAGTAAAACCTATCAAAATACGTCCCATTGAGTTTAGGAAAGGTTCCAATCGAAATTAGGAAGGTTTCCTAATTTTCGTTTCGTGTTGTTTTTCCAGAGTACCGAGGGTCGATGGGAGGGTTGATGGGAGGGTCGGACAACTCATAGACCCTGCGACCCATGGTTGAGGGTCGATGGTGAGGGTCGATGGGAGGGTCGGACTTGCCTGTTAAAACCCTACCCCTCATTTTGACTATTTTTGGGTAAATTTTCATATTGGGTCTTGGGTTTCTTCACACACTTGGTCCACTTGGCTCGACCATGATATGTAGACGGGTCCCGACACGAAATGTAAGGTTAGGCCGGGTTCGTGGCGTGCGGGTCTTACAGTAATAATGGAAAAATGATAAAATTCTTAATCAAGAATCATGAAGCCTAGCCCAATAATTCCAAATTCAGGGTTGTAAGTGACAAGGGTAGTTTAGGACGATCCCTATCCCTCAGTTCATTTCCCCTAAGATGCAGAATCTATAGGTGTAATATGAATCCAACCACAAATCATCTAGGATTATCTTTCGGTCCAGCTGGACCGCCCATATTCTGACCCAAGTGGCTCCCCTAATGAACAGTTCCATTCCGAACTACGCGGATCCTGATTCTCAGGTCAATACCCTGAGATACATAGGTAGTCTGGAAAAATCCCAGATACGGTTCCACACATCAATCAATGTGCCCTCATACCTTACTCCCTGAGAGTACAAATCCAACTCCCTGAGAGTACAACCCTACTCCCTGAGAGTACAACCCTACTCCCTGAGAGTACAAACCTTACTCTCTGAGAGTACAAATCCAACTCCCTAAGAGTACAACCCTACTCCTTGAGAGTACAACCCTACTCCCTGAGAGTACAAACCTTACTCCCTGAGAGTACAAATCCAACTCCCTGAGAGTACAACCTTACTCCCTGAGAGTACAACCCTACTCCCTGAGAGTACGAATCCAACTCCCTGAGAGCCATACCTTACTCCTTGAGAGTACAACCTTACTCCCTGAGAGTACATACCTTACTCCCTGAGAGTACAAATCCAACTCCATGAGAGCCACACTCTACTCCCTGAGAGCCACACCCTACTCCCTGAGAGCCACACTCTACTCCCTAAGAGCCACACTCTACTCCCTGAGAGACATACCCTAGAAGTTACCTAATCCACCCAAAAATGAACTACGTTGTACCTGATTTCTAGGACCTCTAGAATACGTAGGCAACTTGGAGGACTCTCCAAGTACGGTACTCCATCTTAGTATCCTTAGGTTCCCCATATCCATATCCATATCCATATCCTCGTTCACTTCAATCCATATTTAGGCTATCTCTAGATTCAATCTCAATCATCATCAAGCATAAACTTCAACTTGAATAAATTGAATCTAAGAAAGCTTAATCATAATCCACATCCATAAACTTTAATCACTTTCTGTTTCGAACTACGTTTTTGGACTTGATTTCCAGGATTGGAATACGTAGGCAATTTGAGACGTTTTGGACATCTCAGATTCAGTCCATCACTGAACCATCTTTGGTTCGGTTCATTGTATATTATTTTATTTGTTTTCTTACTTCAAGAACATGTTTGGTTGAACTTAAGCTAGAAGAACTTAGCAACTTGGCATAAGATCCCCCATGAGCTCAGTGAGAAAACAAAACAATGCAACAAACATATGCATGCATTCATTCATATCTTTGGTCTGGTATATAAGTTTGCAATGCGCTATAGAAAGGTTCGGTGGCCGCCTCGCCTCTATGCACAGGGTGTAAAGGCCCGCCCAAAGGTTAACCTTTATTGTCATCTCCATCCACCCTACCATGGAATAGAGATAGAGCAAAAATGCTGAGGCCCCGCCTATGACACTTCCCCTGATACTCTACCCATACCAACACGTAAGTCCCTGTTGGCGAGGGCTTACAAACTGGGCTCGCAACTAACCAATCCTAATGTCAAACAGTGTATCCAAGGCCTCACCCCAGCATCCCTCAATACGTCCATAGAGATAGAGCTAAGGCCCCCCGGCAGAGTCAGAGACTACACGATCCAAGACCACCTCCCCTGATACTCTACGACGTAATAGTTCTGCTAAGGTAATGGCGATACGACGATGTCAGTGGACAAGACTTGAGTTAGAGATAGAGTTAGAGTGCTGAGGCCCGGCCTATGACACCCCCTGATACTCGCTCGCATCAAGCACACTAACCACACACATACATTCACATGCCTATTCCTATCATCATCATCATCATCATCATCATGTTATAAACAATAAATTTAAATATGCATGAACAGTAATAATAGAAATATTGGATGATATATTAAATACACATACAAGCATACACGCATAGAATCAGTCATGGCATCGGACTCAAGAAATAAAAATAGTTTATTATTAACCAATTAGTTTAGGTCTTGTTCCCTCACCTTTGCTTGATTGTAGATCCTCTTTCAAGCTTTAAGAATCACTTTTATATTAATAGAAAACCTAACAAGTCGATAGATTTTAGTTAGAATTCATTCTGACAATTTTAGGCTTGCTGTTAAGTGGGGGTAGCAGGACGGGTAGCAGGATGGGTAGCAATTTTCTGCGACCCCCAAGGGTAGGGTAGATGCCAGGGTCGGATGTTCCATCGACCCTGGGTGCGACCACCCCTTTCCTGGACTTCCCGAATGCTGGGGGTCGATGCTAGGGTAGGATGTTTCATCGACCCTAGGTGCGACCCCCCGTGGTTTGAGTCAAAAATTTCATCCTACAGTCCATTCTTTCATGTTTGGATCCTATGGCTTACTTCCACAATCTATTCTATGCTTGTTCTATGGCTTAAAACTTTAGGTTTCTTCCTTACTTTGCCTACCATGATTTCCTCCATGGATTTCATTGAAATCCTCCTATGGATGAATGATTTGGGTTTCTCCTAAGTCATACCCTCTTCATGAACCATTCTAGGCTCCTAAATAAATCATGGAGAATGTATTCATACCTTAGGTTTGCTGAGATTCAGAGTTTCCTCTGAATTTCCTCCTCCTTGGTCTTCTTCTTCAATTCTCCTTCTCTTCTCCTTCTCTTCCTTCTCTTCTCTTTCTCCCAATCCAATTAGGGTTGTAAAAGGAGTGAAAGAGGCTTAGGGACATCCTATTTATAGAGTAAAACCTCCCAAAATAAGTCCCATTGAGTTTAGGAAAGGTTCCCATTGAAATTAGAAAAGTTTTCTAATTTTCGGTTCATGCTGTTTTTTGCTGTTTTCCGGGGGTCGATGGGGGGGTCGGACAATTCGAGACCCCTGCGACCCCTAGACCAAAAAGTCACAGGTCGGACAGGGGGTTGACCCTGCTTGTTTAGGCATACGACCCTACCCTCATTTTGACTGTTTTTGAATAAAATTTCATATTGGGTCTTGGGTTTCTTCACACAGTTGGTCCACTTGGCTCGACCATGATATGTAGACCGGTCATGACACGAAATGTAAGGTAAGACCGGGTTCGTGGCGTGCGGGTCTTACAATTTCTCCAAGTGATCGTGTATGGAGACTCACCTTGAATGGCTCGAGTGACTGAAGGATACTTCTTCCTCCAACCTGTAATCATCGTCATCTTCTTCTGAGACCAAGCTAGATATCTCGTCATTCTGATGATTAAGAGAGAGTCGTGCGAAACTATGTGACTGTCGAGATCGGCTTGACCCCCAAGATCCTCGCCTTGATAGTCGGACATGCCTTTAAGGTTCTGATTGCTCCCTGTCGGGGTCTGGTTATGCCGTGTCAGAATAGGTAGCGGCATGAGGATTTTGGTGATTGTAGCGAGCTAGTCTGATATGGCCTGAATTGCTCCTGAGTGACATATTGGTTCACTGGATCTTGAGCAGTCGGCATTGGAGGTGGTGGAATATCGCGATCTGTAGGAAGATTCCTACCGTTGTTTTCGACAGGTTCCTCGTTGCGGGTTTGGTTCACTTTGGTTTGATCATTCCTGCCGGTACTGCTTCGATTGTTCACCATCTCAATGGTTTGACAAATTGCAGTGAAAACTCTCTGGAAGAATAGTCAGGCCCCATGGTGGGCGTCAAACTGTTGTTGTTGAAACTGGGTTAGTTGTCGTGTCCAAATGCTTGCAAGAGAGAGAAAGTTACTGAAGGGCGAACTGGGTAGTTCAACGTCCACTCCGATGATTAAGTCAGTCATAGAGCATAGTATGGAACTTATAGGAAGAACATAAGCTCCTTAGATAATGGGGTTGCCTGAGTATTCCCTCAAGACAAGGGATGGTGAAGTGAGTAAAGAGATTCCAATGTTATCAGTGATCATGGAGTGTTTATATAGAGGATGGACTCACAGTTGGAGCTGAGTACGTCATCCAATGGTTGAGTTTAATGAGGAGAATAACTCCTCTGTTGATCGTTAACCGATTATATCCTGCTACCGTAGGATGAGGATCCTACGGCCAAGACAAGTCGCCACTATTGACTTTTCAGGTAGTTAATGGTTACCCGTTCATATAAGAATCCATTACAGGTCCAACTCCCAGCGACGTGACCTAATCGGAGTATTCCTCTGATCTGTGGTTACCGACTTGGAGACCTAGGACATGCAACATGTCCTTCCTCTCACTGTACGGAAAGCCTTTGGAGATGACACCTGTCTTAACGCATGTCATCCTCTCATAGCGACACTTGGATGGACACGTGTCGGCTTTCGATTTGTAGCCGAGATATGGTATCAACACCCACCACGTGTCAAAAATTCAAATTAGGCTAGAATTTTGGATACGAGTCTTACGACTTCAAAGTTGGAATGTTATATTTCAAAATTCAAAAAAGGATGCTTGGGAGGCCTTAGTTTTATCTTCCTTCATTTGTTGGTTTCTATAGAAGACTAGGAATGACCTGATCTTCAATTCTAAAGTTTGGACTCCTACCAAGATGGCTCAGCAAGCAGAATGGGCTTACAAGGAATTCTCTCCTGCCTCTTAGTTCTCCTTTTGCCTTCAACATCTCACTCTACAGTTTCTTAGGATTTAGCGGTTTGGTCTCCTCCTCCAGATGGAATTATCAAGATTAAGTCTGATGCTGGTCACCATTAGTATTCTTTAGTCAGAAGTATTGGTTTTATCTTTCATAATCACCAGGGAAACCCCATTGGTTTTACAGTCTACTCTGGTGGATGGTCTTACCAAGCTTTTGGATGAACCTGATTGCAATGAAGTTATCAAGCGTATTGTCAACCTGGATCTTCTTGCTAATCTTTATCTTCAACCTATTATTGTTGATAGTCCCTTGCCTCCTTTTGTGAGGTTTGCTCTTTTAGCTTCATTCCAAAGGGAATCAATGTTATTGCTCACTCCCTTGCCCGGAAGGCCTTCATGACATCAACGGGGATGATCAATTGACTACTTTCCTCTCCCTGACTTCATGATCTATATAGAAATGATGCCTCGGCTTGTACTTGTTCTTTTAATCAATCAAATTGTCTTTTAAAACACACACACACACAAAAACCTATTTTTCATCATCTGACTAGAGGAGCCTTCTCCAGAAACTGTGACACATTAAATAATGGGTCGGTCTTTGTGACTCCAGCTTGTGTTAAACCCTTTGACACCAATTTCTTTTGGGGGAAACGCATTGGGCCTCGTAAATAAGGAATATCACGGAACTTCATAAATAGGAGTTTTTGCATGCGTGTGTTAATGGTCCAAGAGAAAAACCCGTAAATAATTGATACAAAAGGATTTGAACTTAGCAGTTATTCCATTATCAATATATGTATACGCCGTTGATACATCTAACCCCATCCATATAGAGAAAGGAGAGATGGTTTCCAACCTAGGGATCCTAGACTCCCAATTTAACCACAAATTCGTAACCCGAACCCACGACTTCAATTCTGACTACTAGACCCAAGAATTCCATTAACCACAGAAGTCGCAACCAGAACACCGAC
This sequence comes from Protea cynaroides, assembly GCA_028583415.1. Classification (NCBI taxonomy): domain Eukaryota; kingdom Viridiplantae; phylum Streptophyta; class Magnoliopsida; order Proteales; family Proteaceae; genus Protea; species Protea cynaroides. The sequence continues at coordinate 71,996,247 of CM053274.1, forward strand.
AACTTCAGCTCCGGCGACCACACCAGCCTGTGCAAAACCGCCATAAGCAGTACCAATTTCTTCCTCCGCCGCTACAATTTCTTCCTCAGCTTTTTCAATTCCTCTCTCCGCCGTCTCGAAGCCCTTCTCTGCTGTCTCAATTCCTTCCTTGAGAATCACTTCTGCTTCCTCTTCCGCCTTCTTCAGTTTCTTCCTCAGCCCGAACAGTGGAATGTCTTGTGCCATTGCTCTCATTTCCTTGGTCGTTACTGCCACCGTTGACGCCGTTAGCACAAATAGTAACTGTCTCCGGCAGGGAAAAACGGAATTTTTACTGGATTTCAGCAGAGGATTGGGAGGAGGAGCGATGGGATGCGCCGTGTGCGCACGTGAGATCGAGGATGTACCAAGTAGAGGTGAGCTTGAGGTCGCCATTACTTCTGTATGGGAGCAGCGAAGGCTTATCTGATAAATGAATGGCATGGCAGCGGAAGACGCAGCAGCAATTTGTTGGCTTTCGTTCTCATTCAGTCAAGAAGGTAAATTGCAAAAATCTCCTCTACTTTTCTAATAATTGACAATTTTCGCTGTTTTGAGATGGGTTGTTTTACGTGTAACAATGCTCACCGCTCAGTTCCTTTTTTTTTTTTTTTTTTTTTTTTGGGCCAAGGTAGCCCACCACTGTGGTGGCCTGGTGCCTGAACCACTTCCGTTACAATTGGTTCCCATGGTCGGTTCTATTTCATAGCACCATTATTTGGGCTGTTTCGGTGGTCATGAGTTTGAAACACGATACAGTCAAATAAGTCGAAGTTTTTTAGGAATTCTTAATTATGATCGACATTTTGTTAAAGATCTCTCTAAAAAAGAAAAATCGTTGTAAAGATTGTTAAAAAAAAATCAACCATTTCAATGGACTTCTGATGAAACCGATAGATCCTGTACGTACATCAAGATTAGCTATCATCTACGGTGGGGTTGGGTACGTGGCGTACATCCAAAGGGAATACATGGCGATCAAAGGAGGAGTATGTCCACCCTTGCGGCACCGACCTGATCACCAATAAGGAAGAAACAACCGACCTCTGAGCCAGTGAAAAGAAGGAACAATACACTGATTGGATAAGGGGGTTGGGTGCAAACAATGAGTACGCAGACTAGACAAATTAGGCTATCGGTAGGTAGGGATGTAAACGGATCGGATTCGGCACGGATAGGGCATTATCCGAATTCGAATCCGTTTACCATATAGCCTATCCGAATTCGATCCGAAATCCGTATTCGGATTTCTAAAAACCAAATTCTGAATTCGAATTCAAAATATAACCGGATATCCGGCTAAAATCCGATTCGAATCCAAAAAAACAAATAGGTTGAATCTGAGATGAAGAACTGGTGATTCACAGAATTGATTGAAAATGCATGAGAGAATTGATTATTAAACCAGATGGGATACTTATGAAACCACACTGAGAAGAAAACTGTTAAAATTGAGATTAAAATCAGAGGAACAAACTCAGAATACCAACAAACCATGAATTTCAGAAAGCCTAACCCCATAAAGAAATGATAAATCATCAAGAAACAAAAAAGCAAGAAGACAAAGGTCAAGGGGGACAGAGAGAAAAAAGAGTAGAAAAATGGCCAACAAACTGTGATTTTACGCGGGGGGGGGGGGGTAGTGGAGGTTTCGAAACCACATCGGCAATTTTACAGAAAACTTGCCGCCACTGTCGACGACGAAGAGGTTTGTCCTTCCCTCTTCCCTCCATCCTCCGCCGCTCTGTCGTTGAGATTCCCCTTTCTGTTTATCCTTCCGTCCTCCTTCTATCCTCCATCCATCCAGATTCCCAGCCTTGCTCGCGATTAACAAACCACCGCGTCCGTCGAAATTCTTGGCGCTGCTCAGTGCCCTTGATAAGAAACAAAAAAGTGAAAACCTAGAACCCTCATGAAGACTTTCAGATTTTCTGTTTTAATTAAAATATGAAATAATTGATTCATGAATGCATTTGATTATTATAATAAACAAAAGCAACGTTAAACAGTTGTCACCAACTAAGTCTTTTCAATTATTTTAACACCTATTTGTTAATTTTTAGGATTTATTAATATTATGTCAGGAACAGTATCCGTCGCGGATTATATCCGCTGTTTTGGGGTTATATCCGAATCCGGTTCCTTCTATCCGAATTCCCATCCGAATCCGATTGTTTGAATTCGGATTCCTCTAAAGGGGTGCGGATTCGAATAGAATTCAAATTTTCAGCTATCTATTTACATCCTTATCGGTAGGCCCACCTGTGTGGTCACCAATGATATGAGGACACATGGTGGTAACACGAAGTGATAGATCACTTTATCAAAATGGAGGTTGTGATAGAGAGGCCGGGCAGGGGAAGGCCTGATTTTCTTTGGACCAAAACTCACTAACTAGCCATTGCACCTAAGCTATAGGATGGGGTAGGTCGGTTGCCGACCTCTACGACATGACCAGTCGACATGGCCAACCACTCCTAACTGGACAAGTGGACAACAGTCTGATCACTACCTGTAGCCCAAGAAGCTATGAGAAACGCTACAAGCCTTTTACCTTGGCTATAAATAGAAGAAAGGAAGAAGGAGAAAGGTACGCCATATTCTGCTACTTTGACATTCATTTCACTGATCTTCAAGCTCACAACTCACACTGTTATCTTCTTCGTAACCAAGTACTTCAGTCCCCCTCTACAAGGAATTCGGATATCTTACTTTCGGATTCCATCTGCTTGTCCTGGACATTATTGACTTAAGTATTGAAGTGGCCATGGGGTTAAACCTGACCATCTCACTACATGCCTTTGATCTCCTGTTACAGGTGGCATCATCCTAAGCATCGGGCAAAATCCAGCGACAACAAATTACTGCCCACTGTGGGGCCAGAAGTGCTTGTGTTTTGAGAACTTATACCCTTCATTCAATAATCCATGTTTTTCTCAAATCTGTTTTGTAACAGATCTACCTTTTCACAAAACCCACCTAGTAAATCCATTTCTTTGACTCCACCTAGAAGAGCTGAGAGCACTTATAACCTAAGGGGAGCAAATGGCAATGTTGTGAACGGCAATCCTCGTCAAGAGCAAGTGGACATACCAAAGGGATTGGAAGATCATTTTCTAGATCTCAATGTGGTGGAGGAAGGAGGGGAGTGCAACCCTCCTCCCCAGTCCATGACTAGAGACCAGTTTGACACCTTGGCATAGCAATTAGTTGCATTGACGAAACTCTGACAACAACGGCCTCCTGTGGCCCCTGCTGCATCGGTTCCACCACTTGTGGACATTGGGAAAGTCCCCTAGTGTTCCGACAACTCTAGATAGAGGGCTGCCCCTGTCACACCCCAATTCTGAACCAACCAGAATGGTGTGAGTGAACCATCATTGAACCAACGGTTCACACCAGGATCTCGAATAGACCGTGTCCACTCATACAAACCATTGCACATAACCACAATCAGAATATAAATAGTACAGCGGAGTCTTTAAATAAATGAACTGAGAATCTATTGATAAATTTAAATAAAATATCCAATTATTCAAAATCCAAATATAAACTAAATATCTTTACATCTCTTTAATCCAATGGAAGATAATTAAAATAAATAAAAATCCAGTCAAAGGTACACGCAGAAAGAACACTCGCATGAATCATGCTCGTCCTCTCCTGCCTGTACATCCAGAGCAGCAACACCACCATACGCCGGAGCGTTCATATAGTCGTCCACCATGTAACCTGCATCAACATCTAAAAACAATGTACGTACAAAGGGTGAGCTCACAACTTAGCTCAGTAAGACAATCAGACAGTTTCACAATATTATGCATGAGTAATAATCATTTTATGCTGTGGTCTGGTTTAAGATTGCAATGTGCTATAGAAAGGTTCGGAGACCGCCTCACCTCTATACACGAGTGTGTAGCATTGCACAGTAGATCACACTACCACCGACCCACATGCACCTATCATGGAATAGAGATAGAGCTAAGGTATACCAGCACCTCCCCTGATACTCCACCCATACCAGTACCTAAGCCCCTACTGGCCAGGGCTTGCAAATTGGGCTCGCAACTAACCAATCCTATATGTCATCAATGTAGGCTCTATCCCAGTACAGCCGTCTACGGCATAGAGATAGAGCTAGAGCGTGCAGGCCGGACTGGAGACCACAATGCCTCACCTCTCCCTGATACCCTACCCGCAACAAGCATACTAGAATAGAACAATACGCAGGTAGACCCTATCCCAACATAACTCCCTATGACATAGAGATAGAGCTAAAGCATCGTGGCCAGGCCAGCGTCAACATCGAAGACCACCGTGCCACATCATCATGGCCAGGTCAACGTCAACATCAGAGACCACCGTGCCACGAGCTTCCCCTGATACCCCACCCGTACTAAGCATGTTAAAATAGAATACTACAAAAGGTGCCAGAGTGAGGAATGATCCCAGGCCCCATGCCATTCCCATTCGACACTCCAACGAAAACAATCACATGCCTAACAATCACATCCTATCATATGGAATATGCATGAACAATAATAATAACTGAAAATAAAAGATGACATGTGAATATGCACAAACATCACATCATATATATTTAGGGTTATTAACAATGATTTATTATCCATTAATTATTAGGGTTTAGGTCAGATTCCCTTATCTGACGCTCGTTTGATAGCTTGCTCCACGTCGCAAGATCCAAACGTGCTATCACAAAGTCCTACATAATATGAGGGTTCAATTAGAATAGTTTCTTAGGGTTTACGTTGATAAAAAAACCAACAGGGTTCCAAAACCAGTCTTTCAGAGCTGACCGGTCGCAACATACCGGTCGCATCACTGTGGGAAAGCTAGCAACCGGTATGGTCGATCGGTATGTCTCCGAAAGACCATACATTAGGTTTTTCAACTGTCGTCGATCAATCTCCATGGATTTTCAAGGTTTCTCCTATCCATTCTAAGTCTGAGCTTTGAGTTAGAGTTATCTCCAACTCATTCAAGTCTAGTTTCGATGAATATCATCCTAGAACTCGAATCTAGGGTTTGACAGAAATTTAGGGTTTAATGGCCAATTAGGGTTTTAGATCAATACTTGCTTTGCATGGTATTGATCCACCCATACAACTATCCTAGAGTCATAGAGTAAGAAGAATGATTCAAACACTTACCGTTGACTGGCATAAGGTGAGCGTCGTCGAACGACAATGGTGGCACTTCCTTCTTCTTCCTAGCTTCTTCTCCTTTCCAACATCCTTCTCCTCTCTAGGGTTTGTGAGAGATAATGGAAAGGATTCTAGGAGGCTTAGAGGGGTTAAATAGGCTAGGATTAGGGTTTAGTAACCCTATTAGGATTAGGAAGGTACATGTATTAGGGTTTAGGAAAGTGGGACCCGTAGAGATCAAATTCTGGATCTTGGTAGTTTGCTGCGCAGACCATACCGATCGTCCGGTACCAAGACCGGTACCATCGACCGGTATGAGTAAAATCATACTTAGTTGTCCGTCTTTGGTCCGATTTCATACCTGATTGTCATCCGCTCGTCCCGTCTGGCCCGGTGATGATCGGAAGACCTGTTACGACATGAAATCAAGGTTTAGATCGGGTTCATGGAGTACGGGTCTTATAGCCCCGATAGTCTCCAGCTACTTATATCATCCCGCGAGCTCTCATTACAAGAGGGCTTAAGGGGGGGTCGTCATCGAGAAGTCAGTTGAGGTCATCTTCGTAGGCAGGCTCCTACAGAGGTGATCTCCAGTAGTTATATATCACCAAGAGAATCACAGCAAGTCTCAGTACATGACCGCCTTGGGTCACACCATAATAAAGTAGGCAACGATGCTCAGAGACGAGTAGGCGCGGCTCGTCAAGAGAGAGATGAATTGCAAGCACGGTGTGAAAAGTACGCCATGGTGAAGTTAGCCACCAAAAAAGATAAGGCAATGGAAAAACCTACACTCCCTACCTCGGAAAAGAAGAGAGGAGAAAAGTCGAGGGATTTAACCTTCAAGGGAGAACCCTCTAAAAAGGAAAAAAAAAAAAAGTAACTGGGGCAGAAAGCCCAAATTTCCAACCATATGAAGACTATCACCCTCTCCGAAAGACTCCAGTAGAGATATTCATGGTGGAGAAATCTCAGACATCCTTTCGGAGACCAGGCAAGATGAACGCTAAGTCTCGAAACAGAAATTCGAGACTATTTTGTGCTTTCTACAATGAGCATGGGCACACAACCAATGAGTACCGACACCTACGGGATGCCATCGAAGAGTTAATCCGAAATGGCAAGCTCAAGAAATATGTGAATAGAAAAAGACCAGTGCCACCAAGATCAACCTCGGAGGTCCTAGACCCCAATGACTGCCAGACCGAGGTTGGAAAGAATAAGGGACGGAAGGACGATGATGATAGAGAAGATGGTGGGGCAAGAAGTACACCTTTCCCAATCCGACCCAACATTGGGGCGACATATATGATCAAAGTCGTCCTAATGCAGTCAAGGAGGGCAAGAAAACAAGATAGAGGACAAACAAGGTCCTCAACCCTAATTGGTGAAGGCGTTAACAAGAGCCTTTGGATCCAGTGCTATGATGAGCACATGCCTCCCAAGCCGGCGTATGGGCGAGGGGGACCTAAAGCCAAGACAATGCTGGAATTTTGGGAGAAGCGGTATCAACTGGACCTCCCACAGGTTGAGATCGGACTCCTCGACCATGTTACTGCTGCGAAGCTCGCCAAACCAGCTTAAAAGGTATAGCTTCATCCCAGAATCATACGTGATCACTGGAGGATGGGTAGCAAGCAACACCTTGGCGAGGTCGGCAAAAGCCTATGCCAAGGAGCTAAATGATGCAAAGTTCGCTCCAAAAAAGTCAAGGATAGGGGACCTTCTGATCTTCAATGATGATGACTTGATAAATATCGTGTCACCCCATGAAGACACACTGGTAATCACAGCAGTCATCTCATATTTTGATGTCAATCGAATAATGGTGGACACAGGGAGTACTGCCGACATCCTCTACTATCACATATTTCAGAGGATGGATTTCACTGATAAGATGCTGGGACCCGCCATCCACACTCTAACAGGCTTCACTGGGGATTTAGTCTCCGTAAAAGGAGGGATTCGCCTACCCTTCATGATCGGGAAAAAGCTAACTCAGAGGGTCATCAATGTGGAATTTCTGGTAATCAGCTTCCGAGCCAGGTATAACGTGGTCCTCAGGCGACCTTCTCTACATCGCTTCAGAAGCTGTCTGTCAACGTACTACCAGGTCATCAAGTTCCCCACTGACCATGGGACTAGGGAATGCCGATGAGACCAGAGAATCTTGAGGCAATGCTATGACATCGAATTTGAAATAATATCAGGGACCTCGAACCTAGCCGAAGGAGAAGAAACAATCAAAAAGAAGGGGAAAGCCTCGGTCCAGTCCATCATATTGGAGGATCTAAGGGACAACCCAGATCCTGAAAAAGGATCCCCTCATCGAGGGACCTGGCAGAAGGACTAGTCCAGATTCCAATTTTAGAGGATCAACCTGAACGTACCTTCCAAATTGGTCACCTTGCAAGGAGAAATGCGAGACGAGCTCATCTCCTTCGTCAAAGAAAATGCGGATGTGTTTGCATGGTCGGTAGCACATATGCTTGGCATCGACAGAAGCCTCATGGAACGCCACCTGGCCGTCGACCCCCAACATCATCCTGTAAGGCAGAAAAAGAGGAACCTTACACCTAATAGGCAGGAAATAATAAACAAGGAGGTTGAAAAACTCCTTTCAAGTAGGGTTTATCAGGGAAGTAAAATATCCTGAGTAGATGTCCAATGTTGTAATGGTACCTAAGTTTGGAGATAAATGGAGGATTTGTATTGACTATACCGACCTCAATAAAGCATGCCTTAAAGATTGCTATCCTTTGCCTTAGATAGATTAATTAATAGATGCCACCTCGGGGCATGAATTACCCTCATTCATGGACGCTTATTTGGGATATAATCAGATCCCTATGAGTAAGGAAAATGAAGAAAGTACGAGCTTCATCATTAACCAAGGAAGATACTGTTATAAAGTTATGCCCTTTGGCCTGAAAAATGATGGAGCCACCTACCAACGTCTGGTGAATAAAGTTTTCAAAGACCAAATAAGAAGGAACATGGAGGTGTATGTGGATGATTTCCTAGTGAAGAGCTTGAAAGCAAGCACACATATTGACGACATCTGTAAGGCCTTCGAGGTGCTACAAAAGCATAATATGAAGCTGAACCCAATCAAATGTGCCTTTGGGGTACATTCGGGGAAATTTCTTAGATTCATGGTGTCCCAGTGAGGGATAGAAGCCAACCCTATGAAGATAGAGGCCCTACAAGACATGAAACAGCCCAAAAATATAAAACAAGTGCAGGAACTGACAGGGAGGATTGCCGCCCTCGGACGCTTCATGTCGAGGTCGGCAGATCGATGCATGCCATTCTTTCAGATACTCAAAGGCAACAAAAAGTTTGAATGGACTCCAGAGTGCCAACATGCATTCAGGGAGCTAAGAAAGTACCTGTCGACCCCACCAGTATTAGTCAAACCAAAAATAGGGGATAAGCTCCAGCTTTACTTGGTTGTCTCATCAGTGGCAGTGAGCACAATATTAGTTAAAGAAGTCGAGAAGATGCAATGGTCAATATACTATGTAAATAAAATGTTGCTGGACGCAGAGATCCAGTACCAAGCCATAAAGAAGCATGCTCTGGCACTGGTGACCGCTGCAAGGAAGTTGCAAGCCTACTTCCAGGCCCACATGATCGAGATTCTGACAACGAAGCCTCTGAAGAAGATCCACGCGAGGAACGACATGTCAGGGAGGATGATCAACTGGACCGTAGAGCTCGGAGAGTTCGACCTCCACTACAAGCCAAGGATTGCGATCAAGGCCCAAGCCTTGGCTGATTTCTTGATTGAGAGCACTCTGGTGGATGATCCGGAGGACCATAACACAGCCATGCAAATACGGCCACTGACCCCTGATCTAGAACCAAACTTGCTACCTTGGACACTATTTGTTGATGGGGCAAGCAATGAAAATCAGGCTGGGGCAGGAGTAGTGTTAATCAGCCCGGAAGGCTTTAAAATCAAAAGTTCGGTGAAATTCGGTTTCCCTGTCACCAACAATGAAGCTGAGTACAAGGCGTTGATTGCAGGGCTCCAATTAGCAAAGTGCCTTATGGTCACTCACATCTCTGCCCATAGTGACTCTCAAGTTGTGGTCAAACAGGTGACAGGAGACTACGAGGCGAAGGTCTTGAAAATGCAAGCCTACCTCGGAAAGGTCAGAGAACTAATGGCGACCTTCCGAGGCTTTGAAATCAGAAGCATAGACTGAGAAGACAACACCGAAGCAGATGAACTATCCAAGCTATTGAGCAATGATTCATCAGTGACTAATAAATCGATATACTTGAGTTGGCTTGACAAGCCGAGAATCACCTCAGAGGTCGAGGTCAATATGCTTACAAATGAGCCCTGCTGGATGGATCCAATCTTGGACTTCTTAAAAAATGGGATACTTCTAGATGACCGCAAAGAAGTGAGAAAAATACAGACCAGGTCAAAGTGGTACATCGTATACGAAGATGTCCTATATAAGAAAGCCTTCTCTCTTCCTCTACTGAGATGCCTGCAACCTTCCGAGGCCGAAGGAGCCATCGAGGACGTACATGAGGGATTCTACGGCAGCCATCAGGCGGGTTAGACTTTGGCACAAAAACTAATCAGGCGAGGTTACTACTTCCCCAATATTGTGAAGCGATGAGAGGAGTATGTGAGAAAATGTATACAGTGCCAGAGACATGCCAAGGTCTAGTGACAACCAGCAGCACCATTGCAGCCCATAGCAAGCCCCATCCCTTTGCCATATGGGGGATGAACATCCTAGGGCCATTCCCCACGGGGTTGTGACAGAATAAATTTATGATTGTGGCCATTGACTACGTCACAAAATGGATAGAGGTGGAACCGATGCCCAAAATTACAGCCTCAAAGGTGATTGAATTCCTCAAACTTTCTATGGTATATGGATACCATAGGTAGTAGTCACAGACAACGGGAAATAGTTCGACTCGAACAAATTCCGAAGCTTTTACAAACAATACCGCATAGCTCAGCATTTCACCTCGATGCACCATCCCAAATCAAATGGCCAGGTCGAGGTCACCAACAGAACAATCCTCGAGGGACTGAAGAAGAAATTGCACAAGAAAAAGTGATAAACCAAGAAATCCTAAGTGAGCTAAAGGATAAGCTAATAGAAGAGAGAAAAAGATGGGTGGAAGAGGTCCTTAGCAACGTCTAGTCGTACAGAACAACTAGTAGAACACCCATAGGGGAAACACCCTTCATGCTTAGCCATGGAGCAAAAGATATCATACCCGTTGAGGTTGTCCATAGGTCATTCCGAACCGCCAACTTCGATGAAGAGACAAATCAAGAAAATATGCTGGTAGGCCTCGACATCCTAAAAGAAGTAAGGGAAGCGGCCCACCTGAAAAATATCGCGTACTAGGCTCGGATAGCCAACCATTACAACTAAAAAGTGAAGCAGAAACTGTTCCAAGTAGGCGACTTGGTTCTGAGGAAGGCTTCAGCCTCAAAACCAACAAGACAAGGAAAGTTGGCTCCATACTGGGAAGGACCATACAAAGTAGTCAAGACAACAAGCATAGGGGCATACCACCTGCAAAGAATGAATGACGAGGTTATCCCAAGGACGTGGAATGCGTCAAATTTAAGAAAATTATATTCGTAAAGTGTTGTAAATCAAGTAAAAATCAATAAAAATACTTGATTAAAAGAAATATGGCTTACTTAATGCAAATAGTTATCTTCGACACCATCGGCTACACCAAGGGCCCTGAAGCATGGAGGGTCGACTCTGTCGGCGTGAGCCTTAATTGTGAAGAAGTTATCTTCGACACCCTCGGCTGTCCCAAGGGCCTCGAAACTTGGAGGGTGGATAATTATCTTAAGTACTAAGGATAAAATTTTGGCTTCAGCACTAATTCGAGGTGCCGAAGCACTATGGGTCGACTTTGTCAATGAAAACATCAATTGTAAAGAAGTTATCTTCGACACCCTTGGCTGCTCCAAGGGCCTCGAAGCTCGAAGGGTGGATAATTATCCCAAGTACTAAAGATAAAATGTTGGTTTCGACACCAATTCGAGGCGTTGAAGCACGAAGGGTAGACTCTGTCAGCGAGAACCTCAATTACAAAGAAGTTATCTTCGACACCCTCGGCTGCCCCAAGGGCCTCGAAGCTCGGAGGGTGGATAATTATCCTAAGTACTAAAGATAAAATGTCAATCTCAGAGAATATCAAAAAATCATAAGAATAAAAGGAAAAAGCTTGTCCATTCACCGAAAAAAGAAGGTAATACATACAAGAAATTACATAAAAAACAAAGGCTGTTATCATCTTCTCATCATGGCTCAGCCGTGGGGGGGACTTCCTCAGTTGCGGAAAGGGGAACTTGCACATCAACTTGATTAATTTCTTTAGTTTGACCAACTTGAGAGGCCGACGCAGGAGTAATTGAGGCAGACTGATCTTCGGGAGCAACCTCCAGAGGCACAAAAGAAAGCTGACCAGAGGACTAAGGCAGAGTGAGAAGCAGTGACACCCTCGGAGACGCAACAGCCCCAAGAAGCTTCTTGAAGGCACTGATTGGTGAGAGGTCAAACTGGGGATAAGTGGCCCAAACAAAGTCCCAGATCCCTATCAGCATCGGCATGACTAGCTTCAGTAGAGACTTCGTCATAGTCTTTTTGTGCTCTGCCCTACATTTGAAGTCCTCGACGACCTTCTTCCCCGCCTCCTAGACTCTGACCTCGAAAGCAGCCTTGATCTTCGCCAAAGCATTGATGTAAGAAGCACGTTTATCCTCAACAATTTTCTCTGTGGCTTCAACAGTGGTCTTGGCATTTCGAACTTCCTCCTCGAGATGTACACTAGTCTCCTTCAGACTCTGGTAAGACCTCCGATCCTCTCTAGCCCTATCCTCGACGTCATCCCGCTCCTGCCAAAGCGTGGTCTTCTCATTCTCAGCCTCCATAAGGTCCGCCTTCAACTTCTTAACCTCCTCCTTGAGATCCTTGGCCCGGCTCTAAGACCTTAGTGTCTCCTCTTGATATTCCCTGGCTAGGGAATAGGCCTTGTAGCGATGAGTCTCTGCACCAGAGATCCACTGGAGAGCCAAGTTCAGCCTAGCCTCGAGGTCGACCACAACAACTTGAGCTAGGAGCGGGAAATGACCAATCTGCAACCAAAGAATAAGTCAAGACACAGAGAACACGAAAGTAATTACCTCGACATGATGGCATGCCTCGCGCTGGAAAGCCTCACCAAGTGACACCTTGGCATAGTTGAACTCGTCAACCGGGAGCCTCATAGCACAGATGAGCTCTTCTGCCACAGCGGGAGCTCATAGGGCCAACTGATGAGTGGAGATGTTGACCTCGGGCACGAAAGGCGTCACGTCATCCTGTATGTTCTCAGGATGAGTGAACTCTTCGATTGGTCGAACACGGTTAGCGGCTAAACAAAGAAAAGAAAATTAAAATCAAATAATCAGGGAGAAACAGAAGGCTGAAAAGGAAAAGGTTCAGTGGATGTACCTCGAGGCTCCCCCTTGGTCTTGGAGGATCTCTTCTTCTTCTTCTTCTTCTTTCTCTCAGATTTCTCCTCATGCCAGCGTTTCCTCTTCTCACAAGTCCGAAGCTCCGCGCCTTCCTCTTCCTCAACCTCCGACGCCTTGACACCACCTTCAACTGCGGCAACCTCTTACTCAGGAGAAAAGACAACAATGGGGGAGGAAGCTCCAGCCACCTCGACAGGCTCAATAAGTTCGGACGGACCCTTTGGAGAACCCTTGGAGATGTGAGTGTCGGGAGTGTCGGATTCTTTTGGTGGGCTCTCGGCCATAAGGACTGCAGCGAGATCCTCCAATCAGATGTCCATTGCCAATCAGAAAAGAGAGGTCAAACATCGAATAATGCAAGAAGATGAAGTTAGTTATAAAAATGGGGCTTACCCAGCCCAGTATTCCAAAGGAACTCGAGGTCAATCAGCTACTCTAAAGATGGGGAGAGACAACACAGATTGCCTCGGCATAATCATTCAGATCCTGGTTGATCAAGGTAACGGTGTTGACTACAGACAGGATAACTTTGGACCAGCAATTGCGAGGCCAAGTATCCTTAGGGAGTGAGGTCCAAGAGACAAAAAAGAAATTGTACTTCCAATGGTGGTGCGAGGTAATGACATTTTTGGCCGAGGTATAAGACGAGTCATTCCGATGTTGGAAGTAGTACTAGCCATCCCCTACAGTCGATGCTCCAAAGACCAAGCAGATGAATTTCTTGAAGAGGGTGACCTCGGCAGGTAACCCACATAGCTTTGAACGGGCCAGGAAACTGGTAATCTAGCGCCACCCATTGGGGGTAATCTGTGAAGGCGCCAATCCGTAGCTATCCAACAGCTTGAAATAAAAAGGAGGAGGAGGAAGTCAAAACCCTAGTTGGAACATCTCCTCATACACGATAATAGCGTTGCAGAGGGGAGTACACATTCTGTCCTCGGATTTCAGCACCATTAAAGCAAAATTTTCGGGAACCTTATAAAGCTCCCTAATGGCATCTAGACGAGATTAAGTTATTCAACTCTCAATCTTACTGGCAGCATAATTGGAACCAGGAGGGACCCTCGAAGATGGAGGTGGTCCAGGATTCACCGCCTTTATCTGGGTAGCTTGGATGGCCCTGGCTCTTCGAACCTCATTCCTCCAACCTATTTCTACTTCATGGATGGCCAGAGGAATGGAGGCAGAAGTGGAAACCTGGCCACGTCACCTGGCGGCGCCCGAGCTCGAGGCTTCCTCTTCGGGGTTAGTCTCTACCTTATCGTTGTGCTTCTTAGACTTAGCCATACTTGTATAAGATGAAGATCGACGAAGATCTATGCAGAAAAACAAAGAAAGAACAGCAAGAAAAACCAGAGGAAACCGATAAAAAGGCAGGAAGAAGAAAGAAGAGAAAATGAACAGTATATAAGGACCATACGTTTGGATGAAAATCCGAACATGGGTCATGATGGGCTAGTAACCTATGAAACGGCTGTAATCGTCGTGTTGGAAGAGCAAGAGTACACGTGGCTGCACCCTACTCGCTCTCCAATGGCCACGTTTATGACGTGATAGAGCGATCGGCGAAAAACAAGGCGGGTGACGGGACCCGCGACTTGAATTTTGAAAATCCCATTCAAGAGCTAACCGTTACGGTTTCTGAAAAGGTAGCATTGTAGGCCTCGGACAAAAATGGAAGGGAATATTGCTCTCCCCACCTTTGAGAAGCAGACGAGAGCAAGGGGCATCTGATACGGGAAAATATGTCTCCCCCAATCAAGTGTCGACATGTGTATACTAAAAAACACAAGCAGTTAAGACCCCCATTCACATCACCAACCTTAAAAGGCTGAGACAAGAGCAGCTCCTGATGAACTGGAACCACCAATGAGAATAGTGAAGAGCTCTAGAGCCTCGCTATCTCCGAAGGCCTCGTCACCATCTCGAGGGCCTCGAAGCATGGTGCCCATGAAGGCCTCAAAACCTCGCGGCCATATGGGCCTCAAAGCCTCGCCAGGACAGAAGCCTCAACGTGATATCAAGATGGAGGCCTGGACACCTCATCAATACGTGGTCTCGACAGCTCTCTAACGTAGTAGCCTAGGTGTCTCTCGAGAGCAGACCTCATCATACAAATGCACATGCAACATGCTAGCTATACTGTAATGTATGAGTTGGGTCCATTCCAATAAGCACAGAGATCAAACTTCCCCCAAATATCCGCCATGGGAAAGTCAACAGAATCCTAAAAGGGAGATCCCACTGTCCAATGACTCAGCAGAAGATCGCTTGATCTCCAAATCAATGGGCATAAATCATGCTTCAGGGAGGACATTCCGCCATAACAGATGACATGTACAGCTCCCACATCCAGGTCACTCCCAACCTATAAATAGACAAAGCACACCCAGGTAATGACACAAATATTTTTCCTAGCACTCAAGCTCAGAGAAAGTTAGCTACCCAAATCCCCTTAACTCAAAGGGACAGTCCTTCTTACCTGTCCCATATTGCTTGTCCCTCGGACTGACTTAGGCATCGGAGTAGCCAAAGGGTGTCTCCACCCGACCATCACTACAGTGTCCTCTTTTCCTTTTGCAAAAAGTCCCGACGAGCTAAGGACCAATCCAGTTTGAGATGAAAACATCTAGTTACAAGCTTATAAACCCAATTATAGTAGTATGTCTCCTAGTGATAGACACAGTAGTGGCACTGGCATGACGAGTCATCTTGTTCTCCACTGTCTGCACATCAAGAGCCGCCATTTGTCCATAAGAAGGCGCATTGATGTAATCTTCTATAGTAATACCTGCATCATCAACTAAAAAGAAAACAATATCGTGGGGTGAGCTCATAACTTAGCTCAGTGAGAAACAAAACAATGCAACAAGCAATATGCATGAGATAACATTCAATCATTTGTTCTGGTAAAGTTTGCAATGTGCTATGATAAGGATAGGCTACAACCACACCTCCATATACGAGAGTGTAAGCAACCCCAATGGTTAGGCTCCAACCAAAACCGTTGTCGCCTACATCACCCACTATGAGATAGAGATAGAGATAGAGCTAGAGTCTAACGACAGGCCACAACCAAGCCGCCAACACCCTCCCCCCTAATACTTTGTTTCATACTAGTACGTACACCCTGATTGGTGAGGGCTTGTAAGCTAGGGATCTATTACTAATCCATCCTACATGTCATTACAAATGTATCCATGGCCCTACCCCAGTACTCTCACTACAAGATAGAGATAGAGTTAAAGCCTAATAGTAAGGTTGTGGCCAACACCACCAGCACTCCCCCTGATACCCTATTTCGTACCAAGTTACGCTAAGGTAGACAACGATACAAAGCAGTGTCAGTGCGGTGAATGGTCCAAGGCTCCAACCTCTTTCCACCCAACACACCAACTAAACAAACACATGCCTATCATCAATCTCATCATAATAGAAATAAATATGCATAAACAGTAAAATAATAGTTATTAGATGACATGTTAAATGCATAGTACACCAAACAACATACAAGGTTCATTGATTATTAACCAGTTAGTTTAGGGTTCTGTCCCTTACCTATTGAGTGATGTTAAACACTCTCTGAGCTATTGAGACTAGCTTTGCTTGCTTACAAATCCTAAATAAACAATAAGATTAAATTAGGTTTAATTCTGACATTTTATGCTTCTTCGGATTCACTGTCTGGAGTGGCATAAGTCCCATCGGACATTAACCGGTGGCACTGTCCGGTCTGACAGTAGTCATGCTAGTCATCACATCGGTCAATTCTCTAGGACTTCCCAAATATGATCGGTGGCATCACCAGTGGTACTATATGTCCCACCGGTCAACTCACTGGTGTGACTATGAGTCCCATCGGAGAATACATCGAACATTGTCCAGGTTGGTTCTCTGGCTATCTTTTCTTCAGAGTTGATCCCTCGGCTCGTTCTAGGGTTCATCCTACATCATTCTAAGGTCGAAGATATGTTAGGGTAAGGTCTTCTGTAGTAACCGTAGTTTACTAAAATGTTCCTATCACTGGACCTTGTGAATCCTCAAATCAATAAGATGTATTGGGATCAGTCACTAGACTTTAATAGTATTGATCCTAATCCATACATATTCCATCCTTTATAATAGGGTTGAGGACTTACCGTAGGTTTCGTGATGGTGTTGATAGAAATCGACGATGAACTCTCGTTGATCTCCTTTGCACTTCCTTCTTCTCCTTCACAGCTTCTCTCTCAGATCTCTCTCTCAACTCTAGGGTATCAAAAGAGTAAAATAGAGAGATCCAATTAAAGGAAGAGGCACTTAGATAGAGGAGAGTTTCCTTTTTGGAGAGTCTCTTTGTAAGGATAAAGGGGTACATCCACCCATCTCTGAATGGAAGGTAAAAGAAATTATTTGGAGTCGCCACCTAGTTTAAGGTCTAGGACCTATAAAATGTAGTCTCATCATAAGAAAAAACTTCTATTGACTCATAGACCCAATATATATCGGCTTTGGTCTATCAGAGAACGGGTAAGCGTTCAAGTTACAGTTTGGGAAGGTGTTAGGCACCCAAAGCTGCCCGATTAAAAAATCGGCCTCCTATGTGATTCTACTTTCCTTAGACTCTATTGTTCTGACTGTTCATGGTCAATGGATGATAACTAGGGCTAATGGGGGATCCTATGCTAAATTGCTAAGTTCTTCTAACCTAAGTTTAGCCAAACATGTTCTCAAAATAAATAAACAAACAAACAAAGTAATATACAATGACCCAAACCAAAGATGGTTCGGTGATGGACTGAATCTGAGATGCTAAAAAAAATCTCAAATTGCCTACGTATTCCAATCCTGAAAATCAAGTCCATAACATAGTTCGAATAGAATGTGATTAAAGTTTATGGATGTGATTTATGCTTAAGTTTTCTTAGATTAAATTGTTCAAGTTGAAGTTTATGCTTGATGATGATTGAGATTGAATCTAGAGATAGCCTAATGTGGATTGAAGTGAATATGGATATGGATATGAATATAGATATGGATATGGGCGTGAGGACCTAAGGATTCTAAGATGTGGTACCGTACTTGGAGAGGTCCTCCAAGTTGCCTACGTATTTCAGAGGTCCTGAAAATCAGGTACAACGTAGTTCGTCGTGATGGGGTTTTGGATATGGATTTCCTAGAACCACTTAGGTATATTCTACCTTGGTTTAGGAAAGCTAAAATGGATAGTATTCTAAGACCACTTAGGTGTACTCTACCTTGATATAAGAAGGCTAAAATGGATAGTATTCTAAGATCACTCAGGTGTACTCTACATTGATCTAAGAAGGTTAAAATGGATAGTATTCTAAGATCACTCAGGTGTACTCTACCTTGATCTAAGAAGGCTAAAATGGATAGTATTCTAAGATCACTCAGGTATACTCTACCTTGGTCTAAGAAGACTAAAGGGTATATCTGAAACCACTCAGATGTACTCTACCTTGGTATAGGAAGACAAAAGGGATGGCTAAAACCGCTCAGGTGTACTCTACCTCGGTTTAAGAAGCCTAGATGGTTAGTCTAAAACTACTCAGGTGTACTTTACCTCAGTTTTGGAAGACTAAGATTTGCTAATCTAAAACCACTCAGGTGTACTCTACCTTGGTCTAAGGAAGACTAAAATGGATAGTATTCTAAGATCACTCAGTTGTACTCTACCTAGATCTAAGAAGGCTAAAATGGATAGTATTCTAAGATCACTCGGGTGTACTCTACCTTGTTCTAAGAAGACTAAAATGGATAGTATTCTAAGATCACTCAGGTGTACTCTACCTTGATCTAAGAAGACTAAAATGGATAGTATTCTAAGATCACTCAGGTGTACTCTTCCTTGATCTAAGAAGACTAAAGGGTATGTCTAAGACCACTCAGGTATACTCTACCTTGGTCTAAGAAGGCTAAGATTTGCTAACCTAAAACCACTCAGGTGTACTCTACCTTGGTCTAAGGAAGACTATAATTTATTATCCTAAAACCACTCAAGTGTACTCTATCTTGGTCTAAGGAATACTAAAATTTGCTAACCTAAAACCACTCAGGTGTACTCTACCTTGTCTAAGGAAGCTTAGAAGTTATTAATCTATGCAGATTGAAATGTGAAATCGTGTTTGGGTGTCTCACCAAACTGCCTACGTATCTTAGGGTTCTGCCCTAAGAATCAGGATCCGCGTAGTTCAGAATGTGCATTCCATTCATGTGTATAGTCTTTCAAGATCATAGTGCGGAACCGTGTTTGGAAATCTCACCAAACAATTGCCTATGTATCTTAAGGTGTTGCCCTAAGAATCAGGATCCGCGTAGTTTGAAATGCGGATTCAATTCATTCATGTTTTTCTTTCAATATCAAGGTGTGAAACCTAAATGCTCTATGGTTTGATTCACATCACACCTATCTAGTTCTCTGTACCCTAGGAAAAATGAGCTGAGGGTAGGGATCATCCTAAAGCTACCCTTAACATAAAACCTTAATTTGGCATTTATTGGGCTAGGCTTTATATCTTTTGATTAAATTTTATCACTTTTCTTCTTACCCTTCTCGTGAATGTAGAGGCCTACATGCACGTCCCCACACCTAATATGTCTTCTAGGTGTACAGATATGATAATTCGACTAGGGTGTTGTAGAAATTAAATTATTGCTAATAATAAATATCATTTAAATATGTCAACAAATAACAACATATATCATCTTAAAATAGCAATAAAGCATGTGAATCAATATATCAACAAGCATGTGAAAGCATTGATCAAGCATCGATCATGATCAAGATCATATTTGATCGACTACTCAGATTTGATGTAATCGATTATCATCAATGTGATCAAGATCATATTTGATCGATGGTTCAGATTCAATGTAAACATTCATGAGGTCAATCCAATGGTTCAGATTTAATTAAATCACTCAAAAAGGTAATCCAACGATTCAAATCACTCAAGATGTAATCTAATCATTCAGATCACTGAAAATCACTTACAATAAAGATCCAATGGCTCATATTACTCCAAATGACAATCTAATGGCTCAAATTCTTTAAATCATTCATAATCAAGATCCAATGGTTCATATTCATCAAAATGATAATCTATCCATTCAAATTCCTTACATCAATCATCAAGACAATCCGATAGTCCAGATTCATTTATATCACTCATGATCAATCTAATAGTTCAGATTCAAATAAGATGTTCATAATCAAGATCTAATGGTCTATATTTCATATCATTCATGATCAATGGCTAGATTCATGTCATTATAAGATCCAAATCAATATTAAACATCCAATGGTTCACAATTAATATTCTCTCATGATCCAAATAAAAATCAATCTTCCAATGACTCAAAGTTAATCATATTAGAAACTCTAGATCAATGGTTATATTTTAAACACATCAAATTCCAAGATCAATGACCAAGATTTAATTATGTAAAAATTCAACATTACATGACCATATTTTTAATCACATTGAATTCAATCATCAATTGTCTAAATTTCATTCACATTAAAAATCCTAAATCAAAAGCCATGATTTATTCACATTAAATTCAAGATTAATGGTCCAATTTTATCAAATTTAGAGATCAATGGTTCAATTTTAATCATATCATTCCAAGCATATGATCGAATCAATTTTAATTTCATCATATTTTCATATAATCGGATCAATAAAAATTCTATATGATCGGATCAATTTCAATTTCATTACAATTGGATCAATTCCATTCGATTTTCACAATCGGATCAATTTCAATTGATTTCCACAATCGGATCAATTTTATCATATTTTCACAATCGAATCAATTTCATAAAAATTTCACAATTGAATCAATTCCATAAAAATTTCGCAATTAGATCAATTCCAATCAATTTTCACAATCGGATCAATTTCAATCAATTTCCACAATTAGATTGATTTCAATCAAGTTTCACAATCGGATCAATTTCATCAATTTCTACCATCGAATCAATTTCACTCAATTTCTACAATCGGATCAATTTCATAAAAATTACATAATTGGATCAATTTCATTCGATTTTCACACTCGGATCAATTTCATTCGATTTCCACAATCGGATCAATTTCATTCGATTTCCACAATCGGATCAATTTCAATCGATTTCTACAATCGGATCAATTTCATTCAAATTCCAAGCATATGAGATCGATCTCATTAAAATTCCATCATATGATGGGATCAATTTCATAAATGATCCCAAGCATGTGATGGGATCAATTTCATCACATGAAATTCCAAGATCAATTTTATAACATCACATGAAAAAAAAACAATTATCCAATAACTCTTATTTAAACAATAGTCATGATAAAAAATAGATTTAACATCAATGGTTCTGATTTATTCATTCAACTCATGATCAAATAAATCCAAGATCAAGGTTTTAGATTGTATGGCTTGACTCAGGTCAAGGTGAAGACAGCAGAGGGGGTGAGGTGGAATATTGTAGTTCGACAGATGGTTTGTGCAGGTTTTTTTTTTTTTGGCCATGGTGATGCAAATGGCGGTGCAGATTCATATTGGGTCGGTGATAGAGGGTGCTGGCTGTGTTAGCATATTAGGTGGGTGATTGACTGTGGAGCTATAAAAATAATTAAAAAAAAAAAAAAGGGAAGGGAGTGGACTAACCCGAGGTTCTTCTCCCTCTTCTCCTTTCGACTTCTTCTTCTATTCGTCTTCACCTTCTGTCTCCTATTCTCATTTTCTTCTTCTTATTCTTCTTCTTCTTCTTCTTCTTCTTCTTCTTCATCTTCTCTCCTCCTCTTGAGTTATGTCCTTTCTTTTTTTCTCTTTTCTTTTTCTCCACCTCTTTTCTCTTCTCTATTTCGGATCTCTCTCCTCTCTCTCTTCTTTTGTCGGTCTCTCATTTTTCTGTTTTTTTTTCTCTTTAATCCTTCTCCACTCATGTTCTCCCCTTTCTTTTTTTCTCTTTCGGATCTCTCTCCTCTTTCTTTCCTTTTCTATTTTTTCTTTTTTTCCTTTTTTCCAATCTCTATTATCGGCTCCCTTAATTCTTTCCTTTTTTTCTGATTTTTTTCTTTCATATTCTTTTTTCAATCATCTCGGTTCCCTCTTTCTATTCTTTCCTTTTCTGTCCATCTCTCTTTCTCTCTCCAATCTCACTTTCTTGGATTCTCATTCCCTCATCTTTCCTTTTATTTTTTTTCCTTTATTTTCTTTTCATAAATCAACTCTCACCGGATCCTTTCAATTCTTTCCAAACCTAATGACCAGCATGCACACATGTACCATATATACATAAATATAATAATATAATATGTAATATAAAAATCATATAACATGCTATATAATATACTATATAATATACTATACAATGTACACGCATATGGAATGAACCGGTTGGTCCGGATTGACTTGTTCAAGGTTGACTGAGTAAGACTGATTTGATTGGGTTGGACCGACATGAGTTGACTAGGTTAAACTGATATGGGTTGAGCTGGATTGGGTCAAGATTGGTTTTTCTCTCTCTATTATTTCATGGGCCACTTCCGTTGTCATTCAGCATGAAATCTTTCGATAGCCTCTACCCCAAAATTTCCACTATCGCTTTGTAGAACACTAAAAATGAGAAATACTGAAGCTTGAATCATCTCATTTGGATATAAAATGGTCAACTTATGAATTTCTGAAGTTTAAATAAGCCAATTCATGATAATTCGGCTAACAACTCTGCAAGGGATGCCTCGGAGACCTCTGCCCCAAATTCTTCACATCCACTTTGTAGAGCACAAAAAATGAAACATATTGAGACTTGAATTACATGATTTGGACGTCGGATAATAAAATTATGAGGAATTGAAGTTTACACAGGCATATCGGCTTGCAGCTCTGCATGGGATCCCTCGGAGACCTTTGTCCCAAATTCTCCACGTCCACCTTGTAGAGCACAAAAAATGAAGAATAATTACACTGAAATCACCTCATTTGGACGTTAGATGAGAAAGATATGAGAAGATGAAGTTTAAATAATTAAACTTACGATAATTTGCATGCAAGCCTTTAGATATTATTAATTTTCAGAAAATACCCTTATTCTTATTCCCAGACTAAAATTGCTATATCTTCTCCATTTGACATTGGAATTGAGCGATTCTGGTATCATTTCGAAGGTATTTCCAAGACCTATGCATCCATGTAGGTTGCAACCCATTTCCTTACTGTGGGATCCACCGAAAATAGTGTCCAAGTCGCAGTTAAATATTCAAACATTGCATTGAGATTTACTAACTTGTCATATGTGTTCATTTAGGGACACTGGAGATCATCTCATTCATTCTCAAAACACTATAAAGAGCATGCTGGGACTGATCGATTATCATTTTTGAGAGAGTTTCACTTGCCTCCCCTGTATTTTCCAAATTTTTCTCTCACCTCTCCCACTTTGTTGTTTGCACTCTAATAAGACTTTGTTCAGTTAGGGATGACAAAAATGGGGTGCTTACACTTTTACATATGGAAGGACTCCATGCAAGATTTTGGAAAGTGGGTCCCACAAAATCCCATTATCAGACTGGGATTTAGGTTGTCCGGTGGCACTGACTGATGGCACTGCCCGTGAGACCGGACAAGCTCGACCAGTTAGCCTTGATACGTGGTTTCTTCATCTGGCTGCTTCGTCTAACCCGATTATGATGGGAAGACCTATTACGACACGATAACCCATGTTAGACAGGGTTCGTGGAGTGCGGGTCTTACACATTATCCTTCAAAGATCACGATGCCCAAGTCTTCCAAGGGAGTCATTGGGAAAAGCTAAACCCGAGCAAGACCTCATGTTGGAAGATGACCAGTATCTGAGCCACGACACTGGTGACTGCCTTACTATTACAATGTGCCCCAAGCATATGATGCGAGAGGTCCTGTCGATTGTTACTGGTAAACCCCTAAAAGGATCATCTGAGGCGGTGCTGAAGACCTCGATCAAAGGAAGGGAGGAGGAAACTAAGGTGTTTTCATTCAAGAAACTACGCAGCGAAGGATATATCTATTTTGGGGATGATGACCTCATTGATGTCGCGGCCCCACATAAAGATCCTCTAGTGATCTCAATGGCAATTGGAGAAATTTTTGAGGTTCAACGAATCCTCGTCGATACTGGGAGCTCTGTGGACATCCTCTACTATGATACAATCAAACATATAGGTTATGTGGATGAGTAGCTTTGTCCAATCAGGTATTTCCTTGTCGGCTTCAATGGAGATTCAGTCTTTGTTAAGGGAGCCATCCGTTTGGAGACTCGGTTAGGAACTTACCCAGAACGAACTTGTGTGACTTTAAACTACATGGTAGTGGACACCTGCTCAAGTACAATGCCATTCTAGGACGTTCAGGGCTCAACCATCTCAAAGCTTGTCTATCCACCTACTACTTTATCATGAAGTTTTCCACTGAGGCCGAGATCCATTTTGCAAAGCTGACTAGGCTATGTCTCGGAAGTGCTACCAAGATGACCTGGTCACGAATAAGATGGCTGCTCCTATATAGAAAATACAGCTTAAAAACCTCAGGGATGACTTCACCCAACAACAAGGTACCCATGTGGAAGAATTTATCCATGTGCCGATAAGACGACCCTCAAAAGACCTTCTAGATTGGGTTGGCACTGCCTGCAGAGTAAAAGGAATAACTGATATCTTTCCTCCAAGCCAATGCTGATAACTTCGCTTGGACTACGACGGACATGCTAGGTATTCCCCGAAGCCCCATAAAGCTTACTCTTGCCATTGATCCCCACTACTGACCTGTTCATTAGAAGAAGAGGGCCTTTGCCCTAGAAAGATAACTTATCATCGGTCAAGAGGTTGACAAGTTGCTTGAGGCTGGTTTTGTTAGAGAGGTCAGCTATCCTGAATGGTTAGCTAATATTGTAATGGTGCCAAAAACTGGTGACCGCTGGCTCATATCTACTAATTTTACCGACATCAATAAAACATGCCCCAAAGATAGCTACCCCCTGCCTTGATTAAATCAATTGATAGATGCCACTGTTAGGCATGAGCTTTTATCTTTTTTAGAAGCATACTCCAGCTATAATCAAATTAAAATGGATAAGGAAGACGAGGAAAGCACAACATTTGTCACAAACTGAGGCCTATACTATTACATAGTCATGCCTTTCGGTCTGAAAAATGCTGGGGCAACCAACCAAAGATTGGTTAATAAGGTCTTCGACAGATAGATCGAGAGGAATATGGAAGTATACTGGATGATTTTATTGTCAAAAGTACCAAGGCCCGAACTCACTTGGATGACCTCGCCGAAGTATTTGAGGTCATCAGGAAGAACCACATGCGACTCAATACTATGAAGTGTGCTTTTGGAGTTCATTTTGGAAAGTTTTTAGGCTTTATGGTTTCACAAAGAGGGATAGAGGCTAATCCTACCAAGATTGAGGTGATCAGGAGTATGTCCTCCCCCACCAAGCCCAAGCAGGTGCCAGAGTTAACGGGTCGGATCGCAGCCCTAGAACGGTTTATGTCTCGGCCAGCTGACCAATGTTTGCCCTTTTTCAAGACCCTTAAAGGGTCCAAAGCTTTCCAGTGGACACCCGAATGCGAAAAGGCTTTCAACGATTTGAAAGAGTATCTATCATCCCCTTTGGTCTAGTGAAGCCCGATACGGGAGACAACCTCTTGCTATACCTCGTTGTTTCCCCTGAAGCTGTTAGCGTCGTGTTTATCAAAGAAGCTGAAAAGGTGCAGCATCATATATATACTACATCAGTAAGGTTCTCCTTGACGTTGAGGCCAAATATTATCCTATTGAGAAACTGGCCCTTACCTTGGTCACTGCAGCCCAAAAGCTCCGACCCTATTTCCAGTCGCACTCTGTCACTGTCTTTACAGACAGACCATTAAAGAAGTTCCTTTCCCAAGCTGACGTCTCGAGTTGAATGGTCAATTTGGCCATTGAGTTTGGAGAGTTTGATATGAAATTTCAGCCAAGAACCATGATCAAAGCTCAAGCCCAGGCAGACTTTTTACTGGAAAGCACTCTCCCCAGTGGTGAAGACGAAGGCTCCAACTCCGACCGGGCCCTTTAGGTCTATCAGCCTAAGATAATGGTCGCGCTCAAGGAACCTTCGTGGACGTTATACGTTGACGGCTTGTCCAATAAAGGTGATGCAGGGGCAAGCCTCATCTTGGTCAGCCCGGAGGGTTTAAAGTTCTCACCTCTGTTAGGTTTGACTTTTCAACCACAAACAACACTGTTGAGTACGAAGCATTGATAGCTGGGCTGAAGCTTGCTTTGAAACTGATGGTGAAGCGCTTGGTAGTATAAGACCCGCACCCAAAATTTCAAAATTTTCGTCCTAATTTAAAATTTTGGCTTTGTAACAAGTCTTACTATTACAAACGGGTCGAACCAATATGAACCAGACCAACAAAGCCCATTAAAGGTAACAAAACTGAACCTATACAACTCCCGCATGAGAACTTGTTCTTTATTACCAATAAAATGAGGTCTGGCTGGGAAAAGGAGGTCCGACTGCGACCGCCAGCCGCATGCTTCTCCAGCCGCACACATGCAAGAGAATGGTTGGTGACCAACCATGTGCGGGACCTACAATAAGGATTGGATTTTTCTCCAATCATAAAAGGTTAACTAGGAACGTTACGAGAAAGGTAAGAAAAGAGGGAAATCCTCTCTGTTGCCATCATGGGATTTCCCAAGATCCCTCAAACCGTTGACAACTTTGGTAGAGTATTCTCTACTCTCTTCATTCTATCCAACCTACGACTAACAAAGAGAAAGAGAGAGGGGAAAATTCTGATGAATTTCCAGAGAAGAGGAAGAAGAGAGGTCTAAGAAGAGGAAGGATATGAGAAAAGAGTGAACTTTGATTGATTCTTGGATTGAGTTCTCGACGGAACCTCGATGGAGAGTGACCGCTGGTAAGGTTTTATATTCCTCTCGGTACTTTGGATTAATTAAAACCAAGAGAAAACTATCTCTGATGATATCTTGAAAGAGATCTTCATTCACCATTAATGATGAACACCCAAACACCAGATCAGTGTCAGATACAATTTTGTATCGAAAACCAGGACCGATGGATCTATGGAACCTTGTAAAACTAATTTTAAATAACCAATGGACTAATCGTCATCCGTTGATGACTAAGAAAGATCCTAGAAAGCCTAGGATTAAGAACCCTTTTGGATTCAATGGTTGGAACTCGGACCTAAAGGATTCTATTTCGGATTTAGCAGTTTTGACACCATTCGGATGGGAAAGTCATCCAGATGGGGGTAAGAATGAAAACTCGTGCACCACAAGCACCCAAGACCCTCTGGTTGAGGCCTTGGCAACACCCCATAGGTGCAGTGGAGCATCTCGGCCATGCTAAGGCGTGTGCCCGCGACCGCCAGCCACACGCATAGCAGCTGGTGAGGTGCGGCTATGGCCACCAGCCACACTCCGTTTACCAGCCTCGCTCACCTGTGCTCTGTCAGTAAGATACTGTGCAGCCTTGTAACCCTGTTTTGAGGCCAAAGAACCCAAAAGCCATGTCTAAGGAAGCCTTTTCTTAATGTTTCAAGTGAAAGAGTGATGAGATCGGACTATTGATGTAAATGTCCATCCTCACGCCACTCACATCACTTGGACAGCAAGCCTGTCGTGCATGAGACATGACTTTCAGACCATAAATAGTAACCAATAAATTGAGATATGCTATGATGAACAAACAGTAAGGATGAATAAAAGTCAAGGGTTTAATATTTAATTATTATGATGTTATAGAGATACGGGGAAGCTTAGAGAGACTTGTTCGAGTCGTGCTTCGGTAGCATTTCTATTTACGTCTCAGGTAAGAGGATTAAACCCTTGTTTGCGTATGAACCTTATACTATGATGATTGTTGTGAGATTGATAATATGTTGTGTTTGATAACATGCCATCCAATAAACTGTATTATTTGTTCATGCATATGCATTACTCTTGTATGCGATTAGTGATGCCTATAATGATTTAGAAGCTAGTGGAATGGGATGCTCATAACCTCTCTATGAAAGGTAGCATTGGTCTTGGTGATTCATGATGTTTGGTTACGTTGGTAAGGAGGAAGGTGGGTGGAATGGGACGCTTGCACCACTTTTTACTAGCACTGCTTTGCATTGACCTATGTAATTTAGCCAAGTCACGATGTCCTATGTGGGAGCTCAGACGGAGTCGAAAGCTTGGCGACATTACGGTCCAGTAATATGGTTAATTAGGTGGACATGGTTAGTTGCACATAAATACCCGTATAACTGTACCCCTAGCCAATAGGGGGTTATGTATTGGCATAGGTTCAATAAAAGGTGGTATGAACATAGTTGTGATGCTCCACATGTCCGAAGTAGTGTGAATGGGCGGGCGAGTCGACTAATGGGATTATCACCTCCTCAAGTGTCACGTGGGTGAACTTGGGATGAGTAGCGGTCGAGGACCAAGACACCGAACCTATACATGGGGGATGGTGATCTATTCCGAGGGAGGTTTCATTCATTTTGATGGGGGTGACCTGTGCAACCTAGAGGCTCTGTTTTAGTTGTCTAGAGTTGGCACATACAGTTATCATACCTGACCGTAGTTGTAATTTCATGCATTTTGTATATTGCATGTTTAATTTCTTTACTAAGCTCGGTGGTTGAGCTTATCCTTGTGCACATAAATTATTTTAGATTATGCAAGAATGATTGTTGCTAAATTCGAGGAGGCGGATGTCAGTGATGAGGATATTCATAGCCCATAATGTGATGTGATGATGTGTCTACACTTAGACACAAATGTAACAATTATAGACAATTTCAATTGAGTTTAATTTATTTGAATAAGGACGTATTGTCCAAAGATACAATTGAAGTCTTGAGAATAATTTACTTTACTTTATTTTAAAGTTAGAATGGGTTGAATACTTTTACTTTATCATTTAGCTGTCACTATTGGTTAATTTCTTAGTTAAAGTCTTCTACTATACCTCACTTATTAAATTACCTGATTGTAGTGGTTACATATATATGCTTGTGTGTGAAAATATGGATGAATGGTTGACATATCCCGATTTGTGATCCTGGAAGGGGATTTCTATGATCCTAACGGATGAGGAATCCCATTACATTCCATAGTACCGATACATCGGCAACAGGGTGTGACAGGTAATGTTTGACGATTCACAACTAGTGGTACGACAAGTGACTGGAGTATATGAAACTCGACGTGAGCAAAATACCTCAATCGGGTAAACAAGCTCATCTTATACATTGAAAAGTTTGAAATATTCATAGTACCTCGAGAAGAGAATACGGAGGCTGACACCTTGTCCAAATTGAGGTAGGCTGACCTTGGAAGTTTCAATGTACCTGTCTATGTCGATTTTCGACCCGATTCCAGCACGGCCTCTACTGTAGAGGTCCTCTTTATGGAGGTAAAGCCATGCTGGATGGATCTGATCATCGCCTACCTCAAAGATAACATTCTCCCTGCCGACCGAAAGAAAGCTTGATATATACAGGCGAAGTCACATGCCTATGTAATCTATGAAGGGGTATTATATAAGAAATCCTTCACTCTCCCTCTCCTTAGATGTCTACGTCCTTTTGAAGCAGAGTATGCGATGGTTGAAGTTCATGAAGGGATTTGCCAAAGTTATCGGTGTGGCCAAACCCTGTGCTTTAAAGTCATACGATGTGGATATTTTTGGCAGAACATGGCTAAGGACTACGAGAATTATGTTAAAACCTACGAGCCATGTCAGAAACATGCAAATGCATCACATCAGGCTCTAACCCCTCTCTAGCCGAACTTAGCGTCCATTCCATTTGCGGTATGGGGCATGGATATTCTGGGACCTTTTTCAATGGTACTTAACATTGATTTTTATTGGTGGCCATTGATTATTTTACTAAGTGGATTGAGGTCAAGGCAATGGCAAAGGTTACATCGCACAAGGTTGCAGAATTCTTCCTTCTTGAGGTCATATATCGATATAACATTCCTCAAATCTTGATCACAAGCAACGGCCCTCAGTTTTCCAGCCATGCCTTCATAACATTTGCCTAGATCATCATATTGGGCATCGGTTTGCTTCGGTGGCTCACCCTAAAGCTAATGGTCAAACTGACGTCACAAATTGCACCATTTTGCAAGGATTAGCTTGGCGTCTTGGTGAAAATATGAAGTTGTAGGTAGAAGAGCCTCCTAGTGTGGTGTGTTCCTACTGAACTACTAGCCGAACTGCAACAGTGGAAACACCCTTTATGTTGGCCTTTGGTTTTGAGGCTATCATACCAGTGGAAGAAGTTGAGAAGAGTTATCACGTCCTTAATTTCTCCGAAGACATCAATCCTAACATCCTGCGAACCAAACATGATTTGCTAGAGGATGTTTGAGAAACAGTAGCCCTTTGGATTGCAGCATATCAGTAGAAAACCACTCGATATTACGACTCGAAGGTGCATGAAAATATCTTTAAGGTTGGCAATCTAGTGCTTCGTAATACCCTTGCATTAGAACCAACTAGGCAAGGCAAGCTAATGCCTACTTGGGAAGGTCCCTATCGGGTGGTCAAGATGACAAGGCCTGGGTCATATTTTCTAGAGACAATGGAGGGATCGGCTATATCTCGGATATGGCATTCAAAAAATTTGCGAAAGTACTACCATTAATGTATTCACTCTCCAAAGCAATGAAGATAATTGTTCGTTGACTTTCCTATCTTTTTACACTTATATATAAAAAAATTGCCCTCTAAGGGCCTGTCAGCAAGACCGACCTGTTGAAAACCTGACTTGATCGGTCAGAGACCAATCCAGTCAACTCTGGGGGGTGGTCATTGACCCAAGTATGAGAAGAAAAATTGCCCTCTAAGGGCCTGTCGGCGAGACCGACCTATCCAAAACCTGACTTGATCAGTCAGAGACCAACCCTGTCAGCTTTAGGAGTGGTTATTGACCCAATTTCGAGAAAAATTTCCCTCTAAGGGTCTATTGACGAGACCGACCTATCGAAAACCTGACTTAATTCGATCAAAGACCAACCCTGTCAGCTTTTGGGCGGGGTCATTGACCCAAGTTTAAAAAGAAAAATTGCCCTTTAAGGGCCTGTCAGCGAGAGTGACTTAGCGAAAACTTGACTTGACCGGTCGGAGACCAACCCTGTCAGCTTTAAGGGGTGGTCATTGACCCAAGTCCTAGCAGAAACTTTGCCCAAGGGCGTTGGTAAGATCGACCTAAATACACTATACTCCCAAGTCATGGGGTCATCAGTGGAGTAACCCTAAGATTTTGTGGGGCACTTAAGATATGATCAGCTAAGGGAAGGTCAGACAACACGATCAAAGACACTATCAAAAAAGAAGTCTTTCATTGATAAATCTCTTAACAAGTACAAGGAAAAGATAGGCAGAAGGTCTACACACAAAAAAAAAAAAAAAAAAAAAAAGAAGAAGAAGAAGAAGGAAAAACTTCATCTTAGTCTTTCAAGGGAGGATCCCTTCAAAGGGCATGGTCTTTGTCTTCTCTGGGCTCGACACTGGATGAAAGGTGGTCAAGGGCGGCATGTTACACCCACTTCTGATACATGTATAATTCGGAGTATGACTAAACCAACACACAAATTATATTCGGTCCATCCAACCCAAAATCACATAAGCAGTGTGAACCTCCACCAACCCCACACCAGTCAAATGCCATGAAACATGAATCAGAGTAAATACAAGAGCGAAAATATAACTAAGTAAATCGAGCTTCTATTGATAAATAAATAAAGTAATACTGAGTTTGTTTATGTCTTATTCTGAATCCTATCAAACCATCCAAGAGATGTTCATAAAGTAACTTTAAAATACTTAATCCATAATCAAAAGTAATTGTATATAAAAGTAAAATAAAAATAAATGCTTGAGTCGCTTCTTTCACTCGAACACGCAAGCATTACATTTGCAATTCCCATCATGCTCTTCCTCCTCCAGCGTCTGCACACCTAACTGAGCGACGTTGGTGACGGTAGGAGTATTCACATAATCAGCAACGATGGTACTTGTAGCATCATCTAAAAAATAGTGTACGCAAGGTTAAGCTCTCCAACTTGAGCTTAGTAACAAATAGACAAGCAAGCAAGCAATATAATGTATGCTAATGCTACGGTAAGGCCTGGTCACACTCAGCAAACCTGACCATAACCTCCATGCACAAGAGAGAATGAATACTCGCCAGCCTGCAATGATAGCCCTGGTGAAGCCACGCGTCTCCTATATAGATAGTGCTAGAGTAGAGGTCTGGCCAGCGATGCTCCAACGAACACTTCCATCACCTCTCCCTCATCCCCCATCCATACCACCACCTAATCCCCTGTTGGCCAAGGTCGCATACATGGGTAATTCCACTAACCAATCCTACATGTCATCTTATGAACCCCCTTGATACCCTAACAGAAATCCCAGGCCGTCCGTTATCCCCCCTAGACGCTGTCAATCCATTAAGATACAAGGCAGCCCATGGCAAGTTTTGCACAGTGGGTCTGATCCTGCGGTGCTCGACCGTTTCACAACTTCCCATGCAAGCATCAATCATCACACAATCACAAGATACAGTATATTAATGCAATCCATGGAAAGTATAGATATTAGATGACATGCTATCAATCAAGATGCTACTCAGGTAGGCAAGTGATTAGAAATACAACAAAAATAAATCAGGGGTTCTATCCCTTACCTGAGATACGATTTCTGGGAAAACTTCAAGTAATCAGCCTGGAAACACAAGAGTACTCTCAAGAAACATTTGTTGAAGAGGCCGCTAATTGCTTGACTTACAAGGAGGTTCCAGGAAAGCATCAAATAGTCATGAATCATACTAGCGGTTCAATAATTCACTGCAAAATGAATCAGAGCTAGACACACCACCAAGAGGACAAAAGATCAAAGTTCTTACAACGTACATCATCTGCGGACAAAGAATACTTGATAGATGATTAATCTCAAATCAAGGAATGAGATCATTGCAAAAAAAATAAAAAATAAATAGAGAAGAGCCAGACGCATTGTTCCTTCACATTATCAATGGCGATAATCACATCAAACAGAAAGTGATAATCAACATCCAGGGGATAGTAGACAAATATGTTGTTTGGTAAACACAAATGTTATTTGAGTGTGGCACAAATGTTTAAAAGGTTCACAAAAAAATCAAAGTATCGACCAGGGCAAAATTAGTCTATTCGGTTAACAATGTTTAGAAGCAGAAGCTTCGAGCCCAACATGGAGAGTCATGGTTCAAGCCTATGATCAAGAATAGCACTGCATCATGTCTACATCCGTTTACGGAAACAGATTAAAAAAAATTGTTTCACTGCGTTGCCAATGGAGAATCGGAGATAGCAACATCGAATAAAAGGTGATAATCGACATCCGAAGACAACTGATAGACATGTCGTTTGGGTTGACACTGAGCAGGTGCAGATGTTCATGGAATTTACAGAAGACCAGAATACTGACCGGGACAGGTCATCCTATTCAATCAACAGTATTCAAAAGGAGAAGCTTCAAGCCCATTATGGAGGGTCATGATTTAAGCTAAAAATCAAGCGAGACAGTACATCATATGACCTCCACATCATCCAAAGAAACATATTAAACCACACAAAGAGAGGATATCAGATGGCATCAGATCCTGACAGTATGCTAATTGTTCGTCACACTTCAAGATGACAGTTTCAATCAATGCCCAATAACAAGTTCGATCATTCGTCGCAATTCACAGCATGTTGGACTAAACTTTCGATTTTGGCCAATTACATCCCGCCTTTACAGGAGACGGTCTCACCACTTCATTATCATTAAAGGAAGATTTCTCATCGGCATTAGACTCTCTCTCCCGTCCATCAATCCAATGGTCTTCCAAAAAGTCTTCATCACAAGCCCTTCTGTGAATTATCAATTTTTATAATCGTTTCTCATGAGCTTGTCATCCTTTTGTGCACAAATTTTATTCAATGAATCTGGCTAAAACTCTTAACTGTCTTTCATTACATACGACAGTGTCTCAAGGTTCCAATAAGCCCTTCACTTTTCAAGCCAGTAAAATGGGATTTCCTCGGTGAGATAAGCTCATTCCCCATAAACAACCAAAAGCTTTTCCAAGTGGCATACCCACCTGGCCAGTTTCTCATTAGTTCTCCAAGATCTTTAGCATCAATACTTGTCAACAAACTTAAAGGTTTTAGGCCTAGACATGGCCATGACTGATTCAGCATCTCGATGTAGTTTGTTGAGACACAAGTTCTATCTGAACATCTCCAAGAAGGAAAACATATTTGGCACCAATCCTAATTTTGGTGTGGGACTGCATCTCCCTCAGGCTGCTTTTAGTGTTGATTCAAACAGCTGCTTTCCTGTCAATACATGCAGATGCCAACCTAAACAATAGGGCAAGATTACCCATTTGTCATAAAAATCATACCTTTGAACTTTCCTTGCGAGTTTCGGATCATTTGGACATAACCCTAGCTCTTGGCGACATCTTCACCACATTAGGACCCCTAGTTCAGCCCAGGATGGGATTTGCAAAGAAAAAAAGGGAGAGAAAAAAATCAGCAAAAGAGGAGAATGAAACCTCCATTAGGGATAGGCAACCCAAGAAACCTCAGTTAGGGATAGATAACTCGAGAAACCTCAGCTAGATAGGCAACCCGAGAAACCTTAGTAGGGAGATACAACCCAAAAAACCCAAAGCATGCCTCATCTACCCATCCAAGCACAAGATCTTCAAACCATCCCCTAGCAAGGATTACAAGCATGAGATAAGGAACTTATTTGGCTGGAATAAAATGGAAGTAAGCTAGTTCGTCCAAGGTTAGCGACTGAAGATAGGGCCCATGATAAAGGTCTATGCAAAGCAAAATCCAGAAGGGGAGGAAGCAAAAGAAAGAAGAAGGCATGTGTATTTTTACTGCATCATGGCCTGAACTCTATTTCAGAATCAAGAAGGTACAGGATCACCGATAATCATCGATCTCATCATACATGCAAGGCAAGGTCATGATATCATGCCTACAGTTCTTGCAGAAACATTGCGAGGACTGGACCTCGAAGCAAATTATCAATGTTGTTTCCATTTGGAGAAATTCAATGGGTCCCCATACCTACTCCAACTTTGGTTGTCTAAAAGATTGAGTTTGGTAGAAGAGCTTGAAGCGTCGAAGATTAACCGCTATTAGTTTGCGAAGAGAGCAGATGTCGCAGCTTATCAGGTAATTCAGATTGGCCGAAGCATCTCGATGAAATCACATCCCAGCCATCCGATGGAAATATAGTTGGTGGATCAAGAAGAAGGTCAGCATGAATATGCAGAACAGTACACATGTCTAGATCATGGGGCTGACTCATACCTCATTCTATTCACCAGCAAGGATACCTCTTCAGTATAATGCAACACCGTGCATTAGAAAAGAAGTAGTTAGCTACAAGCCTCCAGAAGAATTGATATCAGAATTGGTAAACATTGTTGCTCAAGAGTGGGACCAACGAATCACCCAAGCATTTCCCAGAACAATCTCGGTCAAGAAATTAGAAGCCCATAGGGACCCAATGTCAATATCATTCTATTTGTCTTCCAAAAGAAACTATGTCTCTTCAAATCTAATCAAGAACCATTCATTTTCACTCTAATCAGAATGATCATTCTAACAATATATTTTCCATAACACATTATTATCCTGCATGTTTCTTTTTGTTCTTAACAGGAAGCACGTACAAGAAAAGGTCCTCAACCCTACAAGTGGAATTATAACCCTGCATGTTTATTTATTTATTTTTTCTTAAAAGGAAGCATGTACAAGAAAAAGGTCCTCCAGTCTGCAAGTGGAATTATTACCCTACATGTTTCTTTTTGTTCTTAACAGGAAGCACATACAAGAAAAGGTCCTCCAACCTGTAAGTGGATTTATTACCCTACATGTTTCTTTTTGTTTTTAACAGGAAACACATACAAGAAAAGGTCCTCCAGCCTGCAAGTGGAATTATTACCCTACATGTTTCTTTTTGTCCTTAACAGGAAACACATACAAGAAAAGGTCCTCCATCCTGCAAGTAGTATTATTACCCTACATGTTTCTTTTTGTTCTTAACAGGAAACATGTACAAGAAAAGGTCCTCCAGCCTACAAGTGGAATTATTACCCTACATGTTTCTTTTTGTTCTTAACAGGAAAAACGTACAAGAAAAGGTCTTCCAGCCTACAAGTGGAATTATTACCCTACATTTTTCTTTATTGTTCTTAATAGGAAACACTTACAAGAAAAGGTCCTCCAGCCTACAAGTGGAATTATAACCCTGTATGTTTCTTATTGTTCTTAATAGGAAATACGTACAAGAAAAGGTCCTCCAGCTTGCAAGTGGAATTATTACCCTACGTGTTTCTTATTGTTTTTAATAGGAAGCACGTACAAGAAAAGGTCCTCCAACCTGTAAGTGGAATTATTACCTTGCATGTTTCTTTTTGTTTTTAACAGAAAACATGTACAAGAAAAGGTCCTCCAGTCTGCAAGTGGAGTTATTACTCTACATGTTTCTTTTTGTTCTTAACAGGAAACACGTACAAGAAAAGGTCCTCCAGCCTGCAAGTAGAATTTTTACCCTACATGTTTCTTTTTGTTCTTAACAGGAAACGCGTACAAGAAAAGGTCCTCCAGCCCGCAAGTGGAATTAACCTTGTATAGTTTAGCACCAGCACATGGGAGAAGAGGTCATCAACCTACAAGTGGGTCAAAGCTGAGAGAAGAACCCGCACAAACCTTGCATCAATAGTCTTGCCACAACAAGGAGGAGATACCCTGTGTAAGACCTGCACTTTATTAATCCGGTCTAACTGTGTCGTGCCAGGTCTTTCCATCATAGCTAGATCGAGTGGACCAACCATGTGAAGAAACCACGAGATCAGGTAAGAGAATCAACTCAAAAACACTTAAATTTAAGTGTATGGTCGACTACCTGAGCTGGTATGGTCAACCATACGATAAAGGATTAAGACCACTCAAAATGGGACGTGTGGTTGATACATCTGAAAGATGCGATCGACAGATTTTGCGATTGTATGTTCAACCGCAAGCACCCAGGACAGACCTCGAGATTTGTAAACTTTCCAAATCAAGGGGAATCTCTTTCCTATTGTTGGAGAGCTCTATATGGAAAGTTTTTCTCTATATAAAGGACATCCCTCAATCCTTTTTCACTCTTTTGAAATATTATCAAACCCTAAAACTTAAGGGAGAAAGGAAGATTATTACTGTGGAATATTTTTGGTTTAACATGGTGAGTACGGCCTATACGAAATCTTTGTTAAATAGTTGGTTCTTATGATGGTTCATCACACTACTGGTTAGTCCAGAATTAGGGTGTGATAATTTGGTATCAGAGCTTTCAGGCTCTACTCATTTGACTTGAATACTTCCACGTGAGTCATGAACTGAATTAGAAAAATTAAAAGCTGTAATAAGAACACACCATAAACACCTTGCTGTTTGAGACATAAATTAAGAAAGAAGATAATGCACATACTATAAAGGTAAAATAATTATATGTATGCCGAATAAAAGATGTAAAATGTATATCTGAATCAGAGTACGGTCCACAATTCGGACAGTTATTCTATAGTATAAACAAAAGAAAAATAAAAAGAACAATCATGGAGCTGGAGGTGTAGGTAGAGGAGGTGTCTCTTTATCTCTATCGTAGTCCTCGGCATATACCCTCGTGAGCCAGGCTACTTGTGTCTGGGTCGCTCAGAGACTGGCTGCTAGATTTGTTACCTGCTGATCTGTGTATGCTGAGCAATCAGGATCTCTCCTACCCGCTGATCTGTGGTACGCTGAGCATGTTGAATCTCAAGAAGTAGAGCCATCATGTCATCTGGTGGTGGGCGCAAAGGACCAGTCGAGTGGGAAGTCCGAGAAGGGCCAGCTCTAGTAGAATGTTGCGGAGAAGAAGGAGGGATGGCATCCACATCCATGTACATCCGGTCATTATCCTCCTCATCGTCACTCTCTACTGCCGCCTCCTCATCTGCAGTCGCCATCCGAGTGAGAGGACCTCTCATGGCATTCCTCTCATCATCACTGACCTATATCTCTCTCATCCCCATCCTGCAGATAGCATCCCAGTTGAGGTCAACTGAAAAGGTGTCCTCGCAGATCCTCTCATCCTCTAAGTTCACCAGCAGGCATGAGAGTAGTGTGGTGATCAGTCGACCATAAGGCAGGTTACCCCTCAACCCAAGCGTCATGGCTCTGTACATAGTCTGGATGATAATGTATGGGAGACAGACAAGCTGTCTGGTGCAGATGTAGTATAGTAGGAATTGGGTCAGCTGTGAGACCATCTAGTAATGTTCACTCTGAGGGATAAGATTATGCTGGATAATCTTGTAGTAGACCCATGGCTCAGGATGCAGATTGACCGCCTTCATCTCCCAGTGGTCGTCTCGTAGAATCTGACTGCACACCTCTACGTATATCCTATCTGATAAGAACTTGGGTTCTTTCAAAACGCAGTATACCAATGGACCAGCGCTCGAGATACCCAGAAGATCTGTCAACTATTGGGTGTTGAAAGAAATAGGAATCTCTTTTACCCAACTAGTGATTCGAAACTCTCTCCCACTATTTATGTCCTCTGGGTCACCTTCCAGCTGAAGGTTGCAATAAAAGTGTTTGACCAATTCTGGTCTAGTGCAATCCTCATGCTGGGTTATAGGAAGCCAGCCCATATTACCAAATGCCCGCTCTACATCAAACAGGGCTAGGCTAGGCAAGTTGACAAACCGACCCACCTCAACCTTCTTTTGACGATACCATGGATATTGAGCCTTAGCTTCAGCAAAACAAAAAAAAAAAAAAAAAAAAGAAGCAAAACAAGTTAGAAAAAATTAAAAATTTGGGCATTATAACAACGTAAAATAGACAAAAGCCTCACTTTTCACCCAAATACCTTGGCAGGAGGACATACATGGGTCACATGTCCTGCAAGGTTTATTTAATCGAAAATCTCTACTAATCAGATTGAATTTGAAGAAATTTTGAAAATTGGGGAAAAAAACCCCATTTTCTAGGTAAATATTGGGATTTTTAAACTTCTAACCAAATCAATCGATGAAACTCGAATTTTCTTGAGGGCTTTCATCCGTTGTGTGCCAATAGCAAGAACCAGCAATAGAAATCGAATTTTTATGGTTAAATAGATTTTAATTTGAAGAGAACCCTATAAATGGCAAAAACCTATGTACAAAAGCTTAAAAAGAAGAAAAGAGTAGAGAACGTACCTTAAGAATGGAAAGGAGTAGAAGAAAACCAAGAGAAACTGTAAGACCCGTATCAAACTAACCCGGTCTTACCACCTTGAATCAGGTCTACCCATCATGGTCGAACCGTATCAAACTAACCCGGTCTTACCACCTTGAATCAGGTCTACCCATCATGGTCGAACCACATGGACCAAGTGTGTGAAGGAGATCACGATCCCAGGTATTAAACTGACCCAAAAACACTCAAAATAAGGGGAGGGTCGCATACCTAGCGAGGGAGGGTCGGACCCCCCAGTATAAAAGTCAGACCCCCAATTTTACATGGGGGGTCGAACACTTTAAGGACAAGGGGTCGACGGGATCTCCGACCCCCCCTATCGACCCCCGGTAGTCGGTAAGAACAGCTCGAACCAAAAGTTAGGAAACTTTCATAATTTCAATGGGATTCCTTCCTAATCTCAATGAGACTTATTTTAGGAGTTTCTACCCTATAAATAGGACGTCCCTAAGCCTCTTTCACTCCTTTTACAACCCTAATTGGATTGAGAAAAGGAGAAGAGAAGGAAAGTGGAGAAGAAGACCAAGGAGAAGTGATTCAGAGGAAGAAGCATACTTCTCAGGTATGGATACTATCTCCATGAATTTCTTAAGACCTTAGAGTAGATAATGAAGAGGGGATTATCTAGGAAGAACCCAAACCATCCAACCATGGTTAGGTTTTAATGGAAACCATTATTAAAACCTTCGAGGAGATCATAAAAGCCATATAGGTGAATGAACCACGGTTCTATAGAACATGTATGGAATGGACTGTAGGAACAAGCCATAGGACCCCAAACACAAAGAATGGACTGAAGGAAGAAAAATTAACAAAACCCATAGGGGGTCGCATGGGGGGTCGATGGCCAATCGACCCTACCAGACCCTGAGCATCGACCCCCAGTGTTCGGGAAGTCCAGAATAGGGGTGGTCGCACCCAGGGTCGACCAAACCTCCGACCCTAGCATCGACCCCCAGGTAGCAGCATGCTTTTTAAAGTTCGTATTAATTCTAATTAAATTTTATCGACTTGGTTAGGTTTTCTAGTGATATAATATCGATATATAGTTGATTCTTAAAGCTTGAAAGAGGACTTACGATCAAGTAAAGGTGAGGGAACAAGACCTAAACTAATTGGTTAATAACAAACTGTTTTTATTTCTTGAGTCCAATATCATGATTGTGATATGCGTGTATGCTTGTAGTGTGCATTCAACATATCATCCAATATTTCTATTATTACTGTTCATGCATATTTAAATTTATTGATTATAACATGATGATGTCGTTGATGGTAGGAATAGGCATATGAATGTTTGTGTTTGGGTGGTGTACATGGTGCGGGAGGGGTGGTATCAACCGGTACTTCGATGCCGTTCTCATCGGGGTATATTGTGCCATGGTCTATTCAAGTCATGTCCACTAAGCAAGTGTTAGTGTGCTTGATGCGAGTGG
This sequence comes from Protea cynaroides, assembly GCA_028583415.1. Classification (NCBI taxonomy): domain Eukaryota; kingdom Viridiplantae; phylum Streptophyta; class Magnoliopsida; order Proteales; family Proteaceae; genus Protea; species Protea cynaroides. Next base: position 72,036,788 of record CM053274.1, read on the forward strand.
AGCATCAGGGGGAGGACGTGACATTGTGGTTCAGCCTGGTCACCAGACTCTAGCTCTATCTCTACTCAAGTTTTGTCCACTAACATCGTCGTATCGCCATTACCTTAGCGGAACTAATATATCGTAGGGCATCAGGGGAAAACGTGGCATTGTGGTTCAGCCTGGTCACTAGACCCTAGCTCTATCTCTATGGATGTATTAAGGGATGCTGAGGTGAGGCCTTGGATACATTGTTTGACATTAGGGTTGGTTAGTTGCGAGCCCAGTTTGCAAGCCCTCGCCAACAGGGGCTTACGTATTGGTATGGGCAACCGGTACAGCAATGCCGTTTTCATTGGGTGTATATTGTCCATGGTGGGTGCATGTGGAGCGACAGTGCCGTTTTCATTGGGCGTTTCCACACACTCGTGTATAGAGGTGCGGCGACCACCTATTCTTTCTATAGCACATTGCAAACTTACATACCAGACCAAAGAAATGAATTGAATGCATGCATATGTATTGTTGCATTGTTTTGTTTGCTTACTGAGCCATGATGTGTGCTCACCCTCTCGACGTCAAATATTTTTAGTTGATGATGCAGGTACTACCGTCGAAGATTATGTCAACGCTCCAGTGTACGGGCACATGGCGGCGATGAAAGTTGAAGACGAAGTGGATACGCATGACTCCTCTTGCGAGTGCAACTCATGCGTATTCGATTAGATTTTATTCTATTATTTGGGTTTAGTAAAGACATGTAATTGATATTTATTTATGTCTTAGTTGATACAAAATAATTTACTACTTAAATATGATTATCACATCTAGATTTCTCAGTTCATTTTACTATAAAACTTACGCTATTGTGCAGTTACTCTAATTATGAATGTGGATGTATGAGGTTTAGACAAAACGAATATAGCCTACTCGAGATCCTGGTTGAACCGTTGGTTTGCTAGCGGTTCATCACACCATTCTGAATAGTGCGAAATTGGGGTGTGACAACTTGGTATCAGAGCATCTCAGGCCTTGTCCGCTAAACTAGCATACCTTCACGACGAATTGTGAACTGAGATAGGATAAAAATAAACACTGTAATATTAACACACTATAAGCACAAGTGATGTTTGAGACCCAATTTGAAAAGAGAATAATGGATCTATTAAAGGGAGAACAATTTAAAATACAATGAGAGAGAAACAAACCTATATAAATAGCTAAAGCAGAGTACAGTCCACAACCCGGATAGTTACTCTGTAGTACAAAGAAAGAAAATAAATACAATCATGAAGCTGGAGGTGAAAGAGGAGGTGGTGCCTCACGGTTTCTGTCATAATCCTCAGCGTAGACTCTAGTCAACTAGGCTATCTGAGTCTGGGTCATCTGAAGACTAGCTGTGAGACCAGCCAACCGCTGATCAGTCACGCGTTGAGCACCCAAAAGCTCCTTCATACGCATATCTGACCGGCGTTGAGCATCTATGAGCTCTGCCATCCTCAGATTAGATCTGCGCTGAGCTTCTCTGATCTCATGCAATATCCCCATCATATCAGAAGGTGGGTGTGAAGGACCAGCTGCATGATAAGGACCAGCTGCGTAAGAAGTACTAGCTCCAGCAGCATGTGTAAGTGAAGGAGGTGGTATGGAGTCCACATCCACGTACAGACGGTCATCATCATCAGCAGGCTCCCTATGAACTCGAGCGGCTGCTGCTGCTGCCTTAGCGTCAACCATCTCTACGCGAGTGCGAGGGCGCACCATCGCGTTTCTCTCCTCATCACTGACCTGGGCATCCCGCATGCCCATCTTGCAAATAGCCTCCCAATCTAGAGGTGATGAGAAGGATTTCTCCTGAATCTTCTCATCCACTAAGTCAACCCCCAGGCGGGTAAGCAAGGTAGTGATCATGCGTCCGTAAGGAAGGTTGCCGGTGTGACTGGGCAACATGGCACTGATCATGGTACGCATAATGATGTATGGAAGGCAGACGGACTGCCTAGTGCATATACAGTATAGGAGATACTGGGTCTGTTGGGAGACTCTCTCGTAATGACTACTCTGCGGTATCAGGTTATGCTGAATGATCTTGCAGTATATCCGTGGATCAGAACGTAGATAACACGCCCTCATCTGCTAGTGATCAGGTCGGATGAGCTGACTATCGATCTCAGCCCTCATCTATAGAGAGAAGAACTGGGGCTCTCCAGGAGCACAGAAAACCATGTGACCAGCATAGGAAATGCCCAGTAGGTTGGCCAGCTGTCGATAATCAAATGAGATGTCAACTCCCTTGACGTAGCTCGTGATACGCAGCTCATCACCCCTCTCTACATCATTGTAATCCCCCACCACCTGGAGGTTACAATAGAACTGGCGTACCAAGTCCGGGCAGGTACATGCATCATAAGTGATGACAGGGAGCCATCCCATATCACCAAATGCTCTCTCCACATTGAACAAGGCTAACTCAGCCAAGTTCACCTTACGACCTCCCTTTACCTTCTTACGAGCAAAGCAGGCATATTGTGCCTCAGCTTCATTAGTACGGAAGCGAAGATGATCGCGAACACTAGGAACCTTGGTACGGGCCATAATATCTGCAAACCATAAGGAAAAACAGATAATGGATTAGTAGGGAAGAAAATCCAAAATTTTGACATTATAACGACGTAAGTTGGCCAAAAGCCTCACTTTTCACCCATACACGTGTGCAGGAGGACTTACGTAGGTTCTAAACTATCCTGCAATACTCATACAGTTGGAAATTCTAGCTAATGGAATTCAATTTTAATAAATTTTGAGAAATTCAAAATTTTTGACAATTTAGGGCAAAAAGGGCAAATTTTGAGTTTCTCGATAACCAACCGATGAAACTCAAATATTTTTTAGGGCTTTCGTCCATTGACTCACTAACAACAAAAGTCCCCGATAAAAATCGAATTTTTACGGCTAGAAAAAGTTTAATTTGAAGAAAACGAGATATACGGGTGAAAACCTAGAAAAGAAAACCTAAAAACATGTAAAGGTAAGATACATACCTGTAGGAAAGGTGTAGACGTCGAAACAAGGAACCCAAATGACCAATGTAGCAGAGTTGGCACTGTAGCAACTCAGAGGAAGGAGAACAAGTAATTGCTTATGCCTCAAGACAGTTAAAGACACCTGAGAAGAATTATCCCACTCATGATTTGGAGTTAGCGGCAGTAGTACATGCTGTCAAGATATGAAGACATTACCTATACGGGGAGAAGTTTCAGATTAAATCAGACCATAAAAGTCTTACTTATCTATTTAATCAGAAGGAATTGAATATGAGACAAAGAAGATGGCTGGAACTATTGAAAGACTATGATTGTGATATCCAGTATCACCCGGGGAAAGCTAATGTAGTAGTGGATGCGTTGAGCAGAAAGGCAATGATAAAATCTCAAGGAGAGGTTAGCACAACTGCAGCAATGTGTACTACTGGAACGATATTCAATCACGGAAATGAGTAGTATGTGATAGATACAACGGATGGATCAGCCAATCAAGGGTTCATTCATGGATTTTCCAATATGTTCGCTGCATTGAGGATTATACCAGATATAATTGATGAAGTGAAGACATCTATCAAATCAGACCCTTACCTAAGAACAGTACAAGAAGACATCGAAAAAAATAGAACAAACCCTAAGTTCACCTTTGACGAAGAAAAGGTACTGAAGTACAAAGGAAGAATATGTGTACCCGAAACAGAAAGCTTAGACATTAGACACCGATTGATGAATGAAGCCCACACCACCATCTATTCGATACATCCGGGGAGTACAAAAATGTATCATGATATAAAGAAACTATTTTGGTGGAGAGGAATGAAAGCAGATATAGCTAAGTTCGTGTCTCAATGCATAAATTGTCAGAAAGTAAAGGCTGAACGACAAAGACCCGCAGGATTGTTACAGCCGTTACCGGAACCAGCATGGAAATGGGACTGCATCACTATGGACTTCGTCACAGGATTACCACTGACTCCTCGAGTAGTTGACGCAGTTTGGGTGATTGTAGACCGCCTGACTAAAACAGCTCGCTTTATACCGATACGACCTCAACATACACTATAGAGGTTAGCAAAGCTGTATGTGGATAATATTGTTCGATTACATGGTGTACCAGAGAGCATTGTGTCCGATAGAGATCCACGATTTACTTCCAAGTTTTGGGAAGGATTGCAAAAGGCTATGGGTACAACATTGAAGTTTAGTGCTGCATTCCATCTACAGACAGATGGACAGTCAGAGCGTACAATTCAGATTCTAGAAGTTATGCTACGAGCATGTGTAATTGATTTTAAAGGATCATGGGATGAAAAGTTACCACTGATCGAGTTCGCTTATAACAATAGCTATCAGGCTACTATACAGATGTCATCCTATGAAGCACTGTATGACAGAAAGTGTCGAACTCCTTTATTTTGGAATGAAGTTGGGGAACGCAGTCTCGTTGGATCAGAATTTGTTGAAGAGACTTGTCGAGTGGTTGACATTATCAAGGAAAGAGTGAGAACGACCCAGAATCGTCAGAAGCAATATGCAGATACTCGACGTAGAGATCTTGAGTTCGTCGTGGGTGATAAAGTATTCTTAAAGGTATCTCCTATGCGAGGTCTGAAACGGTTCGGACAGAAAGGGAAACTAAGTCCAAGATATGTCGGGCCATATGAGATTCTAGCTAAGCGTGGAAAAGTGGCTTACCAGTTAGCACTACCACCATCTATGTCAAGTGTGCATGACGTATTTCATATTTCCTTATTGAAGAAGTATGTCAAAGATCCAACGCACGTTCTGACAGTAGATCTGCCTGATTTGACTGATGATTTGAAATTTGAAGTAACACCAACTGAAATCACCAGCCGAAAGGTTCAAATACTACGCAACCGAGATATCTATTATGTTAAGGTCACTTGGAGAATTAGAGACATGGAAGAAATTACATGGGAAGAAGAGAATGCTATGCGAAAGCAAAACCCTTATTTATTCGACTCAGAAGGTATGAACAATTTCGGGGATGAAATTTTTATAAGTAGGGGGGAGTTGTAAGACCTGTATCAAACTAACCCGGTCTTACCACCTTGAACCAGGTTTACCCATCATGGTCGAACCACATGGACCAACTGCGTGAAGGAGATCACGATCCCAGGTATTAAACTGACCCAAAAACACTCAAAATAAGGGGAGGGTCTCATACCCAGTAAGGGAGGGTTGGACCCCCCAATATAAAAGTCAGACCCCCAGTTTTACATGGGGGGTCGGACACTTTAAGGACCAGGGGTCGACGGGATCTCCGACCCCCCCTATCGACCCCCGGTAGTCGGTAAAAACAGCTCGAACCAAAAGTTAGGAAACTTTCCTAATTTCAATGGGATTCCTTCCTAATCTAAATGGGACTTATTTTAGGAGTTTCTACTCTATAAATAGGATGTCCCTAAGCCTCTTTCACTCCTTTTACAATCCTAATTGGATTGAGAAAAAGAGAAGAGAAGGAAGGGAAGGAGAAGAGAAGGAAAGTGGAGAAGAAGACCAAGGAGAAGTGATTCAGAGGAAGAAGCATACTTCTCAGGTATGGATACTATCTCCATGAATTTCTTAACACCTTAGAGTAGATAATGAAGAGCGGATTATCTAGGAGGAACCCAAACCATCCAACCATGGTTAGGTTTTAATGGAAACCATGGATGAGATCATAAAAGCCATATAGGTGAATGAACCACGGTTCTATAAAACATGTATGGAATGGACTGTAGGAACAAGCCATAGGACCCCAAACACGAAGAATGGACTGAAGGAAGAAAAATTGACAAAACCCACAGGGGGTCGCATGGGGGGTCGATGGCCAATCGACCCTACCAGACCCTGAGCATCGACCCCCAGTGTTTGGGAAGTCCAGAATAGGGGTGGTCGCACCCAGGGTCGACCAAACCTCCGACCCTAGCATCGACCCCTAGGTAGCAGCATGCTTTTTAAAGTCCGTATTAATTCTAATTAAATTCTATCGACTTGGTTAGGTTTTCTAGTGATATAATATCGATATATAGTTGATTCTTAAAGCTTGAATGAGGACTTACGATCAAGTAAAGGTGAGGGAACAAGACCTAAACTAATTGGTTAATAACAAAACTATTTTTATTTCTTGCGTCCAATATCATGATTGTGATATGCGTGTATGCTTGTAGTGTGCATTCAACATGTCATCCAATATTTCTATTTTTACTGTTCATGCATATTTAAATTTATTGATTATAACATGATGACGTTGTTGATGGTAGGAATAGGCATGTGAATGTTTGTGTTTGGCTGATGTACATGGTGCAGGTAGGGGTGGTATCAACCAGTACTTCGATGTCGTTCTCATCGAGGTATATTGTGCCATGGTCTATTCAAGTCATGTCCACTAAGCAAGTGTTAGTGTGCTTGATGCGAGTGGAGCATCAGGGGGAGGACGTGACATTGTGGTTCAGCTTGGTAACCAGACTCTAGCTCTATCTCTACTCAAGTTTTGTCTACTAACATCGTCGTATCGCCATTACCTTAGTGGAACTAATATGTCGTAGGGCATCAAGGGGGGAAACGTGGCATTGTGGTTCAGCCTGGTCACCAGACCCTAGCTCTATCTCTATGGATGTATTGAGGGATGCTGGGGTGAAGCCTTGGATACATTGTTTGACATTAGGGTTGGTTAGTTGCGAGCCCAGTTTGCAAGCCCTCGCCAACAGGGGCTTACGTGTTGGTATGGACAACCGGTATAGCAATGCCGTTTTCATTGGGTGTATATTGTCCATGGTGGGTGCATGTGGAGCGACAGTGCCGTTTTCATTGGGCGTTTCCACACACTCGTGTATAGAGGTGCGGTGGCCACTTATCCTTTCTATAGCACATTGCAAACTTACATACCAGACCAAAGATATGAATTGAATGCATGCATATGTATTGTTGCATTGTTTTGTTTGCTCACTGAGCCATGATGTGTGCTCACCCTCTCGACGTCGAATATTTTTAGTTGATAATGTAAGTACTACCATCGAAGATTATGTCAACGCTCCAGTGTACGGGCACATGGCGGCGATGAAAGTTGAAGACGAAGTGGATACGCATGACTCCTCTTGCGAGTGCAACTCATGCGTATTCGATTATATTTTATTTTATTATTTGGATTTAGTAAAGACATGTAATTGATATTTATTTATGTCTTAGTTGATACAGAATAATTTGCTACTTAAATATGATTATCACATCTAGATTTCTCAGTTCATTTTATTATAAGACTTCCGCTATTGTGTATTTACTCTGATTATGAATGTGGATGTATGAGGTTTAGACAAAACGGATATAGCCTACTCGAGATCCTAGTTGAACCGTTGGTTTGCTAGCGGTTCATCACACCATTCTGAATAGTGCGGAATTGGGGTGTGACAGAAACCACTCAAGTTGTGCGTTTGACACTGTAGCAACTCAACGGTGGCGAGTTAGGTTAAAACCGTAGGAAAACAAGAGAGAATGAGAGGGAAAAGTCTCAAAACAGGTTTAAAAACCTGAATTTTGAATAGTGCTGTCACACAATTCGACCAAAATAGTCGACCACATGATCGACCGCACGATCGAGCACAGGGTCTGGGGAAGTTGCTAGGGTTCATATGGTCCAACCTATGGTCGCATGTAATGCGACCATACGATATAGACTACACGATTAATTGTTGTCTGTTTTAGTTTTGTTAGACCTAATGCGTCGAAAATTCATTCTTCTATTGTGGGACTGACATGAAACTGCTATTCTACCTTGTCTCGCAAGTTTTGTCCTTCCAGACACTATTCTATCCAAGAGTTGAAATGGTTGGGCATAAATCAGGCAGAAGGGGATCAAAAGCAAGCCTACCTCCACCACCACCTGCAGAGGTCAATGCCAATGAAAACCAAGAAGAACAAGCCTAAAATACTGAGAATCAAGATGTTACACCCCAAGAGGTTCACACCCCGGCCAATCCAACTAATTTACTAGCACCACCAATAGACTTGACCACTGTTGTGATGAATTTGGCACAACAAATGCAGCAGTTGCAACAGATGTAGACAAACATGCAAGCTGCCTTGGGGATTGCACCTCCAGCTGCAAATACCACACCAACACCTCCTGGTAGCAGTGTTGTGCCTCTTGCAGCCATTGTCAATAATACGGTGCCCATTGCACCAATGGAAAACAAAATTATACCTACAGTACAGCAAACTCCAGCAATGCATAACCTAGTGAAAAATCTAGGAGTACAGCAAGGGACTAATAACTAGGGAAGCTATCATAACCAGCTACCAGTATATGGGTATTATGCGCAAAATCAGCTTGAGCACTCTAGGCTAATATAGCGATTCCTAAAGATGAAGCCAAAGGAGTTCATGAGCAAGCCGTTAGATCCATTGAGGCCAGCTCACTGGATTGACGAGATAGAAAAGAATTTCATGATGATCACTATTACAGAAGAGGAGAAGGTACTATGTGCAACATTTATGCTAAAAGGAGATGCACACCACTGGTGGAAATCCACTCGAGGTTATCTGTTAACCAAGCACAACCCAGCTGACCTGAACTATCTTTAGAGAAGCTTTCTTCGAAAAATATTTTTCCAGGAGTTTCAAGGACTAGATGGAGAAAGAATTTTTGAGTTTATATTAAGGTCAGATGACCGTCGACGCTTATCAGCAGTGTTATGAAGAGCTGTTCTTCTTTGCTCCAGCCAGTATGCATGAAGAAGATACCAAGACCCATAGGTTGGTCATGGGACTTAGGGAAAGCATCTGAGAGCATGTGTTGGGACTGGAAGAGAAGATATACCATTAAGCCGTACAAATTGCACGAATTTTGGAGTCTAGTCAAAGAGAGAGCTACTTTGCTCAAAACAGAGGTATAAAGAGGCCTAACGGAAACTCATTCAATGGAGGGAATTCAAAGACCTTCAAGTCATTCCGTACCCAAGGCTTCAATGCAACAACCAAGACTACTCCAACAGCTCAACCTCAACAGAAGCACGGTAATACTGGAGTCAAATGCTTCAACTGTGATCAAGTAGGGCATTATATAAGGGATTGCCCTAAGCCAAGGAAGCAGCTACAGCAAGGGAAGGTTTATGCAGTCACTTCTGAAGACGCTGCCGTATCACTTGATGTGGTCACAGGTATGACTCAACCTTATATATTGGAATGTCTTGTGTGAGCATATAGACTAATTTAGGTAAAATCACAGGTATCGTACCTATAGCTAACATACCAGCCAGAGTACTTTTTAACTCTAGAACCACCCTCTCATTTGTGTCTGTGTCTTTTGGAAAGAAACTAAATATATCCCTCAGACCTTTAGACTACAAGCTATTAGTACGGTCACCTATGGGATTAGAAACAGAATTAGACCAAGGTTATGGATCATGTCCCATTACCATAAATGGACAAAACTTAGAAGCAAACTTAGTATAACTTGAGATGGCAGACTTCGACATCATTTTAGGAATGGAATAGTTGTCCCAGCATTCTACGAGTTTGTTTTGTGATGAAAAGAAGATATCATTCAAGAACAAAGAAGGAGCAGAATTCAATTTTTCAGGAACCAAATTTTCCCGTAAATGAAAACTCATTCTTTCTGCATTAAAGGCTAGGAGATGCCTCGAGAAATGAGGAGTTGGGTACCTAGTGTCCGTGGTTGACCTCACCAAAGAAGCACCACGAATGGAAGACATTGAAGTTGTGCGTGAATTTTCTGATGTATTTTCTGAGGATTTACCAGGATTGCCACCAGATTGAGCGACAGAGTTCGTTATAAACCTTATACCAGGAGCCGCACCTATTTCTAGGGCACCATATCGAATGACTCTTATTGAATTAAAGAAACTGAAGGTTTAATTACAGGAGTTGCTGGACAAGGGTTATATCCGACCAAGTATATCACCATGGAAAACGCCAGTATTGTTCGTGAAGAAGAAGGATGGTAGTGTTCGACTATATATAGACTACTGGGAATTGAATAAGCTCATGATCAAGAATCGGTATCCGTTGCCTCGGATCGATGATTTATTCAACTAGTTGCAAGGTTCCAAAGTGTTCTCCAAGATCGATCTTCGGTCAGGGTATCATCAATTGAAGATCAAGGAAGGTGACATTCTAAAGACAGCTTTCTGAACCAGGTATGGACATTATGAGTTTCTAATTATGTCTTTTGGATTGACTAACGCTCCTGCAACTTTCATGGAACTTATGAACCGAGTATTCCTTAATATGCTGGATACATCAGTGATTATGTTTATAGATGACATCCTAGTCTACTCCAAGGACAGAGAGACTCATGTAACAAATCTTAGAGTCGCTCTTCAGTGACTAAGAAAAGAGAAGCTTTACGCCAAGTTTACTAAATGCGGGTTCTGACTAAAGGAAGTATCTTTCTTAGGCCATGTAGTATCAGCTGAAGCAATTAAAGTGGATCCCAGCAAGATTGAAGCTATTGTAAAATGAGAAGCACCTAGGAACATTGCAGAAATTAGAAGTTTCTTGGGTTTAGTTGGGTACTATCGACGATTCGTAGAAGATTACTCTAGAATTGCCATACCTCTCACCAGTTTGACTAAGAAAGGAGAAAAATTCATTTGGACTGACAAGTGTGAGGAGTGCTTCCAAACACTGAAAGAAAGGTTAATATCGGCACCAATCTTAACTATTCTGGTACCAGGACAGCCATTTACCCTGTACACCGATGCTTCTGGGTTAGGTTTGGGATGCGTACTCATGCAAGGAGAGCAAGTAATTGCGTATGCTTCAAGGCAACTGAAGGTACACGAGAAGAATTACCCTACTCACAATTTAGAGTAAGTAGCAGTAGTACATGCCGTCAAGATATGGAGACATTACCTCTATGGAGAGAAATTTCAGATTAAATCAGACCATAAAAGTCTCACCCACTTGTTCCCACAAAAGTAACTGAACATGAGACAGTGAAGATGACTGGAATTGCTAAAGGATTATGATTGTGACATCCAGTATCATCCAGGAAAGGCTAACGTAGTTGTCGATGCCCTGAGTAGGAAAGCATTAAAGAAGTCTGATGAAGAAGTTAGCACAAATGCAGCAATGTGTGTCACAGGAAGAATATTCCATTGTGTCAATGAGCAATTTGTAACAGATAAACTGGGTGGATCGACCGACCTAGGGTTTATTCATCGGTTCTCAAATATGTTCGTTACATTGAGGATTGTACCTGATCTAATAGAAGAAGTGAAAAAAGCTATCCAAGTAGACCCCTATTTGAATACAGTCTAAGAAGACCTGGAAAAAGGTAGGACCACTCCTGATTTTACTCTGGACTCTGAAAAGGTACTAAGATACAAAGGAAGAGTGTGCATACCTGAAAGTGAAGATTTAGACATCAGACATAGACTAATGAGAGAAGCTCATTCTACCACTTATTCAGTACATTCTGGAAGTACAAAGATGTATCATGATCTGAAGAGACTATATTGGTAGAGAGGAATGAAAGCTGATTTAGCTCGATGTGTGTCTCAATGCCTAAATTATCAAGAAGTAAAGGCGGAAAGACAAAGACCCGCAAGTTTGTTAAAACCACTACCTGAACCAGCTTGGAAATGGGACTGCATCACTATGGATTTCGTCATTGGATTACCATTAACTCCCAGATCAGTTGACGCAGTCTGGGTGATTGTAGACCACTTGAACAAGATAGCTTATTTCATAGCTATACGACCTCAGTATACTCTGGAGCGATTAGCTAAGCTGTATGTAGATAGCATTGTCCGATTACAAGGTGTACCTGAGAGCATTGTGTCGGACCGAGATCTCCGCTTTACTTCAAAGTTTTGGGAAGGATTGTAGAAAGTGATGGGAACAACATTGAAGTTTAGTACTGCATTTCACCCACAGACAGATGGACAGTCGGAACGCACTATTCAGAATTTAGAAGACATGCTCCAAGCTTGTGATTGACTTTAAGGGATCATGGGATGAGAAGTAGCCATTGCTCGAGTTCGCTTATAACAATAGCTACCAAGCTACTATACAGATGTCACCCTATGAAGCATTGTATGGTAGAAAATGTCGAACTCCCTTATTCTGGAATGAAGTCGGAGAGCGAAGATTTTTGGACCAGAGTTTGTCGAAAAAACTTATCGAGTAGTCAACATAATCAAGGAAAGGGTTAGGACAGCTCAAAACCGTCAAAAACAATATGCAGACAATTGACGTCGAGACCTTGAATTCACCATAGGTAATAAGATATTTCTAAAAATATCCCCTATGTGCGGTTTAAAATGGTTCAGACAGAAAGGAAAGCTGTGTCCCAGATGTATTGGACCTTATGAGATTTTGACGAGACGTGAAAAAGTAGCATATCAGCTAACACTACCACCATCGATGTCTGGTGTATATGATGTATTCCATGTCTCACTAATGAAAAAGTACATTAGAGATTCAACACACCTCTTAATGGCAGATCTACTAGATTTGACTAAAGATTTGATATTCGAAGTAGTACCTTTCGAAGTCACCAGTCGGTTCGCAACCGTGACATCTACTATGTTAAGGTTACCTAGAGAAGCCAAGATGTGGAAGAAATCACATGGGAAGAAGAGAACGCTATGTGGAAGCAGTACCCCCACCTATTCGACTCGGAAGGTATGTACAAATTTTGAGGACGAAATATAATTAAGGGGGAGGGAGTTGTAAGACTCACACTTTATTAATCCGGCCTAACTGTGTTGTGCTAGGTCTTTCCATCATAGCTGGATCGAGTGGACCAATCGTGTGAAGAAACCACGAGATCAAGTAAGAGAATCGACTCAAAAATACTTAAATTTAAGTGTATGGTCGACTACCTGAGCTGGTATGGTCGACCATACGATAAAGGATTAAGACCACTCAAAATGGGACGTGTGGTCGATACATCTGAAAGATGCGATCGATGGATTTTGCGATTGTACGTTCGACAGCAAGCACCCAGGACAGACCCCGAGATTTGTAAACTTTCCAAATCAAGGGGAGTCTCTTTCCTATTGTTGGAGAGCTCTATATGGAGAGTTTTTCTCTTTATAAAGGACGTCCCTCAACCCTTTTTCACTCTTTTGAAACATTATCAAACCCTAAAACTTAAGGGAGAAAGGAAGAAGAAGAGAAGGAGAAGGAGATTTGGAGAAGAAGGCTGAGAGAAGGAGTTTTGCAGACTCTTTGCAACAAAGTAAGGTATGAACCTTGTCTTTGTATCCATAGAATACCTAGAGTAGGAGTTTCTAATGCAAATTGTGGTACCAAACCCAATGTAAGAATTCAATTATGGGATTTTCTAAGCAAATCTCAAAGTAGATCATGGAGAATGGGTTAGGGTACTTAGTCTAATAAAAACTAAGATTTATGGTCATAGAATGATCATTAAGAGAGTCCCATTGATGAGCCAAGAGAAGGAACTCGTATTGAAAATAAAAATCAGACCAAACTCGTATGGTAGCAGCTATAGTCGACCATAGGGTGATCATAGAGTCGACCACAATCATTCGGGAAAATACAGGAAACATGTGGCCCCAGGTGCGGTCGCTTGTAGTGCGACCACAGGGGGTCGATCGTACGAGGTATGGTCGATATAGAGATGCAATCACAGGACCAATTAGTCATCTTTTAGTAGTCTGTTTTGACTTTCGACTACTGTAACTTGTTACACATGAACCCTAACTTAAATCCATACAATCCTTAGGTTCCCAAATTGATTTAAAGTGATTTGCAAGGCTTGGAAAGACATCAAATATCGTTTACAGGTGAGGGAACAAGACCTAAACTAATTGATTAATGACAAACTACTTTTATTTATTGTGTCAAATGCCATGAATGATTCTATACTTGTATGCTTGTAACGTGCATCTCACATGTCATCCAATATTACTGCTAATCCTATTCATGCATATTTACTTTGTTGTTTCTACCATGTTAATTAATGATGATAGGAATAAGCATGTGTTTGTGAGTGTGGTTGGTGTGCTGTATGTGGAAGGGTGTTTGATCCCTAAACTATGTCATGCATTGACATCGTCGTATCGCCATTACCTTAGCAGAACTATTACGTCATAGGGCATCTAGGGAGGTGGTCTCGGACCGTGTGGTCTTTGACTCTGTTGGGGGGCCTTAGCTCTATCTCTATAGACGTATTAAGGGATGCTAGGGTGAGGCCTTGGATATATTTGGATGGCATTAGGATTTATTAGTTGTGAGCCCAGTTTGCAAGTCCTCGCCAGTAAGGACTTACGTGTTGGTATGGGTAGGGCATCAGGGGAAGTGTTTGCGGTGTGTGATCTGGCACTTTAGCTCTATCTCTATTCCATGGTGGGTGCATGTGAGAAGATAATGGTGTTTGATCTATTGGGCGGATTCACACACTCGTGTATAGAGGTGTGGTGGCCACCAATCCTTTCTATAACACAGTTGCAAACTTAAAATCAAACCAAAGATATGAATTGAATGCATGCGTATGTTTGTGCACTATTTTGTTTACTCACTGAGCCGTGATGTGTGCTCACGCTTCGACATCGAATATTTTTAGTTGATGATGCAGGTCATACTGTAAAAGACTATATGAACACACCTTCGTATGGACACATGACAGCCATGGATGTGGAAGCTGTGGAGGAGGCGCATAATCCGTCATGCGAATGCAACCAATGTGTTTTTTTTTATTAGTTTAGCTATATTTGAACATTAGAACATGTAATGGATTAAATTAGACTATGTCTTGAGTTATTTGGAGATAATTAGATTAAATATTTATTTTATCACTATTAGACCTTAGTTCATTATTTATAAAGATTTTCACTATTTTATTTATTATCTTTGATTATTACTGTGGAATGTGTTTGACTTAATATGGTGGGTACAGCCTATATGAGATCCTGATTGAACCATTGGTTTGTACGACAATTCATCACACTACTAGTTAGTCTAGAATTGGGGTGTGACACCCTGCCTACAAATGAACCAACCTTGTATCCCCAAGAAGATTCATACAAGGACAGATCTTGTATCCCCGAGAAGATTCATACAAGGATAGATCTTGTATCCTCGAAAAGATTGTACAAGAAGAAGCAGATTGAAGTGTAGCCCAATGAGACAATGTTCAAAAAGTAAAAAATGTGGTTCTTTTGTCTTTAGCTTTCAATTGAAAAAATCTCGACTAAAGAGGGGCATCAGTAAGCACCTCATTTTTACCTCACCAATTCTCATAATCCTCACCAACCACTTAAGGGTTTACCTATGTCATCCTTAACTCTATGAATATCCACCTACCATAAATAGCCTCCCTAAGTCTAGTTTACCCTCTGGTTAAAAACCTATCATAAATAGCATCCCTAAATCAATTTTATCCTTAGGTTAGAAATCTGCCATAAATAACCTCCTTGAGTTCAGTTTGCCCTTAGGTTAGAAACATGCCATAAATAGCCTCTTTGAATCCAGTTTACCCTTGGACCAAAACCTGCCATAAATAGCATCCCTAAGTCCAGTTTACCCTTAGGATAAAAGTTTGCCATAAATAGCCTCCCTAGTTTCCCCATTAGGTTGGAAACCTGCCATAAATAGACCTCCTTGTGTCATCTGTGAACCTAGGTCTAAGACCTTCCATAAATAGATCATTTAGTCCAATTTACCCTTAAGGTCCAAATATTGCCTTATTTAGGTCATCTGGGCTCATTTTTATGCTTAAAACCACCAATTACCTTTCTAGGGGCATGCTAGTCATTTTGATCAATGTTGATCAAAATTGGTCAAAGTTTATCAAAGTTGGTTAAAATGATCAAAGTAGTCAAAGTTGGCCCATACTTAAACCTTAGAGTCAATCTTGAGTCAAACCTACTCAAAGACTAGTCATCACCTATGTATCACCCAGTCAACCCATCATAGTCACCTATTACCCCCCCTAGATGGAGTGTCCATGAGGCATTTAGAATCATGCTCAACTATTTTCCCCCATAGCCCATAGGTGATGAAAGAGAGAGAGGAGGGAGAAAATGGAGAAAGAATGGAGAGGTATAGTGGACGTCTACATTTAGCCCACTAGGCCTAGGCTAAACTCTAATGAGCCGCTAAATTAGTCCTTCCGCCCTCTTGGTGGGCTAAATTGCAATTAAGAAGAAATAGGGTTGAAGATGTAAATAAGAGAAAAATGCATAAAAAACAAAAGAGAGGAAAAAATAAAATAAAATAAAGGAGTGGGTCCCCCTCCTCTACGGTTTTGGAGAGAGAGAATCTCTCCAAAACTGTGGATAGGAGAGAGAGAGAGAGTGTGTGTGTGCTAATGTGTGACTTGGCATTAGCTAATAAAAGGAAGAAAAAAATAATTTTAGGAAACTAATTAAGAGCTAATTAGATTCTATGTGTGCTAATTCAAAGTCAAAATTATTAGCCAATAGTAGGATGCCAAGTGTCAAGATCCAATGTACACACAAATCTAATGCAAAGTATAGAAATTTTGGAGAGGAAGCAAAGAAGGAATGGAACTTGGCATAGAGGATTCCATTGGCCTCTATATAAAGAGACCAACCCCCCCCCCCCAAGAGAAGGCATCCACAAAATTGGAGAAGCCCCCCTCTCCTTCTTTTCAGTTGGTGTGAAGAGTGAAAGGAAGAGAGAGATAAAGTGAGAGAAAGAGAGAGAAAGAGAGGAAGGAAGAAAGGAGAAGAAATACTCACCTCCACCATTAGTCTTCATCTTCAAGTTCCTGCAACAAGGTCTTCATCCCTACATTGGAGGTAAGCATCCCTAACCCATCTCATTTAAAGGACCTTGATGTATGCATGCTAAAATAAACCTAAATAAGATTAAGTATTGATTTTTGCATGTAAGTGCATTCCTGTACAATTGTTACCATAGATCTACCATATCTAATATTTTTCATTGAATCTACATGATATAATATAACTCTCATCCAAATTTGTGCTCCATTTATAGAGGTTTGCCTATGCAAACAATTCTATGATGGAACATCAAATCTGGAAAAGTCAGATCTGGAATCCGACTATAAGAATGATTTCAGACATAGTAAAACTTCTCTTATGGCTTCCAACAAATTATGAGAAATGCCCCATTGAGTTAGGAAGATCCTCAAAAAAACTAGATCAATTTGGATCTGGGAAAACCTCCAAAGCATTTGTTCACTCCACTGAGGTTAGAAACAGAGGCAGTAAAAATTTACCCTGGTATTCGGCCTAGAACTAGGTCTTTCTCTCATATTTTGAAGTGGAGTTCTTCATAAGAAAGATAGCCCATAAAATAATCTAATTTTCTGTGGTGGTTTAAACTGATTCCATGTAAAATTGGATTTTTTAATGGAATTTATACTGATTTTGTGTGGATTGTAAACAAAATATGGAATTGAATTTTGCAGTACATTGTGTGATGAATATCTGTCTTAATGAATGATTCAGCTTTGGGTTCCTCATAAAAATTGTAGGCCTATCTGTCTAGTTTAATGACATGTGATTGGATTCTATTTTGGATAACTGAGTGATTTGATATTGAATTTTACCTGAAATCAGATGGAATCTGGAAGAAATTCTGACCAGTGAGCATGTTTCCCATTCATGGACCTATAAAGGGGTCATGGAAGTCTTTTCTGGCTTCACTTTCTTGAGAAGAAAATTAGCCCTAGAAGTCTAGAACACCCCCATTTAAATGGATAATTTTTCTGGTGCGTATTCAATATAATATGAATTTCCCACCATGACTGGTCCGAATCTGGAACCAATTTGGGTAGTGTTTTAGCCTGATCTTGTGGGCCATTTTTTACCCATATAAAAGCATAATTGGGTTTCAATCCCTTTTGAGAAAGTATAGTTCATTTAATTACCTTCAATTTGATGTGTTTTGTGCATAATTTGAACACTCAGAAGTAGGGTTTTGAATCAATACAATGCAGTATACAAAAAATGCATTTGCTGTGTTAGGGAACCACACCACGCTGGCAATACTACCTTGACACGTAGGACTCAACCTCAGAGCCACGTGGAGATCCCCTATTCGACATAAGAAAACTCCTCAAACACAAGAACAAAGGATAAAATCGGCATTATGGAAATATGCACTATTCACTATAAATAGGGTAAATCCCGAGGTTTTACAGGTACACAACATTTACTGCTCATTTACTCCTAGAGATTCATGCTCTGACATTTGGGACGGAAAATCTCACATCACCCCACACTTTTCTATAATATCTTAGAGGGCTCGACACCGAGCCATTGACTGTTCACAGAGCCCTAACTTTGACATCGGAGTGGACCCGGGGCATCCAGCCCGCCCCCCTCTTTGCCTTTCCTTGTCTTGCAGGTCTAGTCAGCTTAGAGGACCCACAAGACGGATCTGGGTCGAAACAGTTTGGCACCCACCGTGGGGCTCGAACCCACGACCAAGAAGAACAAGAAGCCAGATGATTAGCGCCAACCCCCCTGTGATTGATCAACGGGTAAATCCCGAGGAAGGAGACAGGTCTGAAATGCGGTCTAGCCGGGACCGAGGAAAATGCGCGGCTGACCCAGTCCCCGCGCATGAATCCTTTGTCACATACGAACAGTTTGAGACCGTGCCACAGCAGCTTGCAGTGCTAACTCGGTTTGTACAAGGGCTACAGTACCCAGCCGCCGAAGCCACTTATCGTCCCCCTGTCGGAGTCGTCCCACCTGCGGACCCGCACAGGGAGACTGACCACCCCAGAGAGCCCCGTCATCACCTTGGGAGAGATGGAGCTCGACCCATGAGACCAGGAACCAACGCTCGTTTCGTCCCAGAGTTGAGTGGCACAGGATCAACTTCACAGCGCGGAAGAATCCCACTCGAGAAAGGCTCGGCCCACAGCCCGGGGCAGCACCTCGACTGGATGAAGACGCAATGGATGAGCTTTTGGTCCCGCGGCGCATAACGCTACCAGAGGTTGTCATGGGCGCAGATAAATTAAGTGCTCCCATGGACCCAGAGGTAGCGGCGACATTAGCGGACCAACTGGCGGCATTGCACCGAAAGGTCGAGACCATGGCGAAGGCCGGAGTCACCCAGGACGATGATAGGGATTATTCAACAGATAACCCTCTCACCGATATTATCATGAGGGTACCCTTACCCAAGCGGTTTACCATGCCGCCGGTGGATTCTTATGATGGATCTACAGATCCTGTCGACCACCTGAACAATTTTGTGGGCGCGATGGTCCTCTACGCAAACCTCCGACACCATTATGTGCAGGGCCTTTCCCCTTACGCTAAAGGGCGCGGCTCGGATGTAGTTCAACAACCTACCACCACGGTCTATTGACTCTTTTAAGACCATGGGCAGACTATTCAGGATGCACTTCCAAGGAAGCAGGGTGCAGCGGAAGACCAGCGCACACCTGATGAATATGAGACAGAGGTCCGGTGAGACCCTGAGGGCTTTCTTGGCCAGATTCAACCTTAAAGTACTACAAGTCAAGAACATCGATGAGGCAGTTCACTTTGCCACATTGAGAGCAGCGGTCACCGACCCAAAGCTCAGATTTTCTATAGCTAAAAAGGAACCGGCGGACTTGCAAGAACTCTTGGCACGATGAGAGAAGTTCGCCACTGCCAACGAAATCTACGAAGCAAGCAAAGGTCTAGTGGATATTCCTCACAAACGAACGGATGAGAGGCAAGACCTCACACGGCCAGGAGAGAACAAGAGGTCGAGAAGAGAAGAAGCGCGGGCTAGAGGGTTACTTCAAAAAAAATTCAGTGATTATACCCCACTCAACCGATCCCTCGGGGACGTGTACACTCTCATTGCTAATGACGGGTACCTACAGAAGCCCCAGAAGAACGTGACCGAAGCAAAAAGGAGAAATCCGAACAAGTACTGCCAATATCACAAGGACATCGGCCACACTACCGATGAATCCCGAAACCTGCAAGCTGAAATAGAAGACCTCATCCAACGAGGATATTATAGGTAGTATGTGGACCATAATGCTCCGAGAGTTCCGGCTGCTGCAACCGAGGATCGGAGAAGACAACCTCCCCCACCTCGGGCGAATACTCCAGAGAGAGAGCCGATAAGGCAAGAAGAAAGAGAACCAAGGAGGGGTGAAAGAAGAAAAGTTCGCAGAGATCCTCCCAGGGAGGACAGAAGAAGAGATAGGGCAGTTGAGCCCCAATACCAAGAAAGGCACCACGATCAGGAGCCTGTTCAACATGTAGAGAGAAGAAATAGAGGACCTACTCCGGCACATCGAGACATCGGTGTCATCCTCTGCCAGTTCGCTCGCACCCCCCAGCAGATACATGAACGAGGCAAAGTGTTGAATTCATTGGAAAATCGAGGGAGGACAAAGCTGAGGACGGACCCTAGGGTGCCCAGGCAACGCGTGGACCAGACGCGGCCGCCGCCTCCATTGCACGTCATCGATCCCCCTTCAGCAGAGGACATTCCTTACGAGCGCGTGTACATGGTCAGGCGCGCGAAGCCTAGATGTAGCCCAACAGCCAGTCATGGCATTCCTAGAGCAGCAATAATTAAACCAGGGCGCGGCGAGAGTCCGTCAAGTAGCCGACCCATATTGGCCGAGACGGCCAGCTCGGCCGCGGATGCCAATATCAAAATCCACCGACCTCAATTGGCCGCAGCGGCCACCTCGGCCTAGGCAGGCGAAGAAACCTATGATCCCGCCAGGCAAGGACGGAAGGCCATGACCATAATCGGGGGACCAGCGGCTGGGAACACCTCTGCCAAGGCCAGAAAGGCCTATGCAAGAAGTGTCAAATCGATTGAATGGCCAGGAAAGAGAGCCCGCACAGGGGATTTCTTGACCTTCAGCGACGAAGACCTGTGCGGATTAGAGCTGCCTCATGAGGATGCCATAGTTATCACTATGAGAATAGAAGACAATGATGTTCACAAAATCATAGTGGACACAGGCAGCTCCGCCGATATCATTTACTGGCAAGCCTTCCAACGGATGGAGATCCCGCTGGAGCGGTTGCTACCCGTGGATTACCCCCCTGGTCAGTTTGTCGGGGGACCTAGTTAGTGTAAAAGGATCAATTCGATTGCCCGTTAGGGAGGTTACCTACCCACGGGAGTCGAGGATAACCATGAATTTCCTGGTGGTTGATGTCCCATCTTCGTACAATGCATTACTGGGGAGGCCCGGGATGATCTCTCTCAGGTCAGTCCCGTCCCCTTATCATTTGGTCATCAAGTTCCCTACCCCCCGAGGAGCAGGGGAGTGCAGGACAGATCAACTAGTGTCCCGAAAATGTTACTTGGCCGAGCTAACAGATTTTAAAAAGCCAGTCCCGCGAGGGACATATCAGCTGGTGTCCCGTAAAGATTACTCAGTCGAGCTTACCGATCTCAAGAAGCCGACACAAGCCACACAAGTGCAAATTGAGGATCTGCGAGACGATCCGAAACAGCAAAGAGGTGCACCCGCAGAAGACCTGGTCCAAATCCGCTAACAAAAGAGAATCCGGATAGGACGATCCAGATAGGATCATCCCTCGGAGAGCCGCAGAGGACGAAGCTTGTCAACTTCCTATGGACCAACGCCGATATCTTCGACTGGTCTGCAGCCGGTATGTCAGGTATCCCAAGGGAAATAGCGCAGCATTGCCTTAACGTGGATCCCCAGCACCGGCCAATAAGACAGAAGAAACGGTCATTCGCCGCCTCCCGTCAGCGGGTCATTGATGAGGAAGTGGGAAAAATTACTAGATGCTGGATTTATATGGGAAATTCACTATCCGGAGTGGCTTGCCAACGTCGTCATGGTCCCGAAAGCTGGGGATAAATGGCGCATTTGCATTAACTTTACCGACCTCAACAAGGCATGCCCCAAGGACAGTTTCCCGCTCCCCAAGATTGATCAACTCATTGATGCTACTGCCGGCCATGCGCAGTTGAGCTTTATGGATGCCTACTCAGGCTACAACCAGATCCGGATGCACGCAGTTGATTCAGAGAAGACGGCCTTTGTGACCAATCGAGGCCTTTTCTGTTATGACGTAATGCCCTTCGGTCTTAAAAATGCTGGAGCAACCTACCAGAGGTTGGTTAACAAGATCTTCGCCGAACAGATAGGCCGAAATATGGAGGTATACGTGGATGACATGCTGGTGAAGAGCCTGGTCGGGAACAACCATGTACGAGACTTGGAAGAGGCATTCGGAGTACTGCGCAGGCACAGGATGCGTCTCAATCCAGCTAAATGCGCATTCGGAGTCACTTCTGGAAATTCTTAGGATTTATGGTCTCCAGCTGCGGCATCGAGGCAAACCCCGCAAAAATCATGGCCATTCTCGACATGCCCGCACCTACCAGAATAAAGGAGGTACAGGAGCTCACCAGGCGGGTGGCCGCGTTTAGTCGATTCATGTCCCGATCGGCAGATAAATGTCTACCATTCTTTCAAACCCTCAAGGGCAACAAAACCTTCCAGTGGACGACCGAATGTCAACAAGCATTCGAGGCACTGAAGACCTACTTGGCATCTCCCCCATTATTGGTTAAGCCCGAAACCAGGGATACTTTGGAGTTGTACTTAGCTGTGTCATCAAGAGCGGTGAGTGCAGTGCTCATCAAGGGAAGTGGAGGCGTCCAGCGCCCCATTTATTATGTGAGTAAAATTTTGTTGGAGGCCGAGACCAAGTATAAGTTTATCGAGGTCGCCTTGGCGTCGGTGACATCCGCGAAAAACTACGACCTTACTTCC